>CM031243.1:854476797-854597858 GCA_018340775.1 Taxus wallichiana var. yunnanensis
AATCATAAAATATCTTCATCATTTATTCCATTTTTTGAAGTCAATTTCTTTTATTTGAAATATCATAAATTGAGAAAAAAATATAAGGATTCATTTTGGTAAACTATTTATACTATTTATACGGGGTCACCAGGTGTTAGTTTACATGATCAATTCACAAGAAATTAATTTACATAAGTGGAAGTATTACAAATCATATCGACATATGCCTCAACGTGTGTTTCATCACATTCATATTTATTAAAGCTATCAAGGTTATTAATAATATCCTCACATATTGTTGTATTGGCAAGATACATGGAGTATTGCTCATTCTATAAGTATAAGAGAAAGGGACGACATGAGTAGAGTAAGTCATGGACAGCAAAAAAAGGAGAATAAAATATAGAGTTAGGAGAAGTACTATGCACAAAAGAAGAAACATAAATCCTATGATAACTAGAGTTTGAGTAAGGATAAGGATTAGATAAATGAGTAGGTTTACAAAATGATTTAGCCCAAAACAAACAAATGAGTGAATTTCTTAGATATTTTTCTATTAAGGTTAGGAACTCAATATATATCTATATTAATAATTAAATTTCAAAGTGTGTGTGTGTGTGTGTTTTCAATACACAAGATAAATTTATTGTAAACAAGTGTTAAATGCAACAAGGTACAAGTGTATGCATGCGAATTAAAAGTAGACAAGATAATATATGATCTAACCCCAAGTAATTTAATCGATTTCTAATAAAAATATAGAAAAGAAGAAACATAAATTTTTAAAGATCAACATATTAAATGTAAACCTCCCTTTGATTTGTGGATTTTCTTTGGAGATATGGGCATCCTCATGAGTTCATTACAACCACAAGGCCAGTTTTAGATCTAAGTAAGGAGCTTGTTAAAGGAATATATCTCCTCAAAATGGCATAATAGCCATGTTTGATTCTCCTCTTACTACCTCAATAATCAACTCGTTTGTCTCATTTGTGCTTTTAAGATCTTTGAAACGGCCTTACATGAGAAAATATATTTATATGTCTTACAAGGACATTGTGTGTTTTGGGAAGGAGTACTAGGTTGCTTTTATAGCTTTCCTCTTTAAGAAAAGTTCAACTCTTAGTGAATGTGGATAATAGAGATGTAGGATTAGGAGTGGATAAACATGATTAGAGGTAATTAATTAAGATTAATGACCCATGGGAATTAGAGGAGGCTTAATTAATCACTTGGGATTAATTAATTAGCCACTTTTACCTCTCATAGAAGCCATTGAGAAAATGAAGAGGAAAATTAGTGGGTTTAGAGGGGTTTGAGAGTGGGATTTAATTAATAAAGGGTTATTAATTAAATAAAAGATGAGGATTTAAGTAATTAATTAATAATGGGTAATTAATTAATTAAAAGGATTTTTATTAATAAAATGTCATTAATTTGTATCCAAAAATAAGACATTAGTTAATTAATGAAATGTCATTAATTAAATGGTGACGACAGAAAGAGAGTAATTAGTGTTTTAGTATTAAAATTGTGCGATGGAAATTAGGTGTCTACATTTTCCTCTCTTTGATGTGGTCTCATACGAAAAAACCATTTCAAAGATAATAAACAATTTTATTTTGCATTGGTGGAAGAAAAATTAGTAGGATGAATAATACCCCTTTGATCATCAATGGGGTGATAAAAGAAGGTGATTGACATTTGAAAAGAGGAGAAAATGATCACAACAAAATAAGAGGCCATCGTGGTAGGCCTACAAGCCATCAAAAAAGTTAAAACCACCACGAAGAGGGATACATATAAGGGCATGGGTAAAAACAAATCATTATCACCACCATAAATAGTATAAAAGGAGTTATGGGCAATCATGACTAAAGGAGATGGGCATTCTAGTGTTTACACACCACGCAAAGCTAGTCCAAGACTACCAATGGACTTGAAATACATGGGGATCTGATATGTGATGTCATTTAAATTAATTTAATTTTTAAAAATTTTAAATTTTGAATGTAATAAATGCCCCTAAAGTGGTGGCATGCAAGGCTATTGAAAATTGTGTTTGTTAGTTTCAGCGGTTTCAGTGCTTCATCATAGTGGCATTGTAGCATTTTTAGTGGATTTTGAGCTTTATTGGATTCGCTATAAGTTGTGATAGATGCTCCTTGGTTGGAAAAACTCGTGACAACATTTAAGAAACTCCTCGCCAATGGTGGAATCAAACCATGTCGTAGCAAAGTTGTCATGGGTAGATAAATCAATGCAAAGTTGCAAGCACTATCTTTTCATAAAATGTGTTGAACTATCCAAAGGATTCACCATTGGTAGATTAAACACATTTAGTAGTAGACTCACTAAAGTTAAGGAAAAATAAAGTTTAAGGTATCAATTTCCAAATGGTTTGAAAATGGATAAGTATATATTGTTGTTTATGATGGTTACATGTGATATTTCCTATGATTCGCCTTTGAGAGCGTCAATCTAGAGCATTGCAATGACATTAGATGATGCACAAACATGATTGGGTTATCTTAGAGGAGTTGGACCTATTGCTACATAAGCTTGATGCCAATGATGTGGGCAGATTGGCCACCCGTTGACATCCCTATATGAGAGATGACATTCAAAGATGAACGTACATTCCATCTCCTAATAGAGGAGATGACCATCACCTGGAGCATGTGCACAAGATTTTGAAATTTCCGATCATAGGGATCTAATATACTATGATAATAAAAATATAATATGTGAGATGTTTTGAGCAACAAGTTGGTATGATTTGTCCCGATGGAGGAGGACAAATATCCTTTTGAAAATATTTTTAACGTAGAGATATGATTGAATATTTGTCGTTAGTTTTGATGGCTCTTGTTGTCAAAGAAGCATCCCACTTCTTGAAAAGAGCAAAATCACTACCTTCCAACTAGGTATTTGGGATTCATAGTAGATATGGTTGAGTAGTTTAAAGATTCGGATAGGTAAATCACATCTTTGCACAATTATATAGATATATGCACTTGGGTTTTACAAGGGTGGCTAGAGTATAAGGCACATGACACTACTACATATATGGGTCTCGGGATCACATCATAGTTGGAAGACTAGTATATTTGTTTAACCCACTTAAGGATGATGATCCTTGAGCCTTTGATTGATCCGATCAAGAAAATACAAAAAAAAGGATATAAGGAGTCTTAGATATAGAAAAGAATTCAATGATATTGTTGTACTTCGATATCATATGGAGGCCCTATTTAGACTATAAGCAATAACCCGAGACCTTTGTAGATATTTCCTACACAAACACATTGTTACGTACCTAGTGGGTAGGTGAGATTTTATCATTGATAGATACATGCTAGACCAAGTATTGCAATACTTTAACTATAAAAAGGGGTACCCACAATGCCACACATATTTTCTTAGTGACGAGAGAGATAACATATTAGGGGCCTACAATATATGTAGTGACAACTACGGAATATTGAGAAACACTAGTAGTTACCATTTGGGACATATGCATGGGAATTATAGATGTACAATCCACAACAGAGTATCAAGGTTATTACAGATGGTTTTGGATAGCTATATGGACAACACGACATAAAAAGTACAAAGCTTAGCATTATAGAGGCATTTGTACTAGTGTGTTGGCAGAGATGTCCATATATGATACAAGTAGCTCCACATGTATATCCCAAGGTACTAGTGATCTATGTAGGGGTAGCAGAGGAGGATATGGTACCTGAGACAAAGGGGTAGGTACATCCCCAAAGGTAGGATGGGATGGATGGAGTATAGCCCCGTGGAGATGGAAGTGGTGGAGGAGATGGATCGGGTGCCACATGTATAGGAGACAAGAGGATCATCCTCTACATAGTGTAGACACCTAAATTTCGCTTTCGCAATCTTATTGCCAAACACACACAAATCAACCATCATTCTTACCAATTCCATTATAATTAGTGATTTCCACTAATTAACTAATGTTTCTTACCATTTTGGCCAATTAACAACACATTGTTGATTGCCTAACCTCTTTCGCATTTAGGATGCCACTTTACGATGAATCGTAAGTCAAAATCCTCTTCCAAATAGACAATTAGTGATTATTAGCTAATTAAGCCTATTTTGCCCTTGTTTGATCAATATACCCTATTATTGGCTTAAACCCTTTTCCAACCACTCAAAATCACCCCATTCCTTCCACGGCATCTCAACAAGCTTCAAAAGCTTATCCTAGTCTCCTAATTGACCCTAAGTGGTTGATTAAGGCTCCTCACATCCTAATCACTTATTAATTCACTAATTGTGATTAGAAAAGTGTAATCATGATTATCAATTCTTAAACTAATTTGTAGTATTACTTCCACATGCACCAAAATGCTAGTTTTCCTCAAAGGTAAAACTATAAAAAGGATTAAGTATCTACCCTTAAACTTTACACCATGCTTTGATTTGCATCTCATATAAGAAATATGATTTATAGCCAAGCTCAATCATTTCCTAAAGTCTTCAATGGGGTTAGTAGATGGGTATCCAATATGATCTTGTAGTCATTTAGAGAGACCATTTCACCTTGTTTGGAATATCAACAATCCATATTTTATCGCCTCTTAGATCTATTTAGGTCTTTGTTAGTTTATCAATTCAATACATAGTAAGGATGCTTTGTAGATTAGTGTTTGATTCCATTTAGTTTACATTCTTAGCACTCTTTTAACCTTTGATCATTAGTTTTACATTCCTAGACTTAGAGATTGACTATAGGTAGAAATTATGTTAGCCTTTCCTAATACCATACTATTTGCTTTTATAAAGTTTAGGTGTTATCACATAGATCGTGGTACCAATATAGGGAGAGATGGAGCAAGACCATAAAGCACCACATAGGACACTCGGTGAGCAAAGACAAGTACTAACTATTGAGATATTTGTTCATGAATCGAGATAACAGGTTAATAGCCCAAGGTCCTAGAGCATATAGAGATGTTAAGATAGTAGGATTGATGGACGAGGTAGTGTTTTTTACCGCTAAGATAGATCGGAGGACCTCATAGAGAGACACAACCATATTGTTTCACCAATAAGAACATACATATGAGAAAAATATTTAATTTATAAGGTTGGTATGTGAGGAATGAAGATTATGTGCATCGTTGAAGACTAGGACGATCGAGAGAACTCCTTTTGTCTGGGAAGGACTACCTGAGAAGCAAAGTAAGACCACAAGATAGAATTAAAAGCATAGGTTGGTGGATTTCTAGGGGGGCTAGATCCGAGAAGTGGGATGCTTCCTATAATTTTTGTCAATACACGTTTTAAAATAAATTAAATACGATAAGAACATGAAATAGAGAGTCCTACTATAGTTGTATAATTTAGGTATCTCACACAAGCACAATAATTTAAATCTAATCTAAATAGTGAATATAAGATTAAATTTAAAGTGGGTGGTGGGTTGTTAAGGTCTGTAGGTGTAGCAGAGGGTATTATGGAGGTCTGGGTGAAGTTGTGGGAGGTTTTGAGAGGTTTTGGGTAGGTGAATGAGCTTGTTGGTCTGAGGAAAATGTCAAACATAAAGACCGATGTTGGTTGGGGAAAAATGTCGATCACTGGTTTTAGCCGGGATCGGTTGGCTAACCGATCACGATAGGGAAATTAGGTGCCAAAGGTGAAAATGGGTTGTTTGGGCTCTCTGTGATTGCACAGAGTGTTGGGAAGGCTTAGGCAGGGTGTTGGGATTTAGGTGAAGGCTCAACAAGGGTGAGAGAGGTGATTAGAAAGGCATAGAGGTTTAGGTTGGTATTGGGTAGATGGGTGATGGATGGTATTCAGGTGAGAAAGAAGTAGTACAACTAAAAAACAATAGAGATCTAAGACCAAAGCTAAGAAACTAACAACTTGGTTAAGATACTTATCTGAAGATCTGGAGATTGGTAGATGGCGTGGTTGGTGGGTGCTCATAGAAGAAATGGGTCTGGATCCAGTGTTATGGAAACAAAGCTCCCAGTATTTACTTCTCATGTGAATGATTTGAGGCTATGGAGCAAGAGGTTGGTTACTTGGTGAAGAACTTAGATGCTCTTGGTGTTGTGTTTGATCATCGATGACTCAATCGAATGCAAGAGAATGTGAATGAATAATCCCAAAATCCAACCAAATCAAGAACCTCAGGAAAGATTTGAAAATCCTTATTTAAAGGAACCAATGGTGGTTCCTCGACTTGGTCGTAGCCGAGGAATAACGGTGTCGTTAGGGAGAAATAGTCAAATTTTCTCAAAATAGCTTGTTTCTTCCTTTTTGGCATGGGTCAAGATTTGATTATGGGCTAGGAGTCTTGGTTCACATTTAAACATGTAGGAAATTGATGGAAGAGGTTAAAATTAATATTAGGTTTAGAAGAAGTCTTAGTTAGTTAAGTGAAGTGATGACTCAATGTTAGGAGTGATGACCTAGTCTCGAGTTAGTTAAATGCCCTTGGAATGGGTCCAAGGTGAGGTGGAGAGGTGAGGTGGTAATTAACCTAATATGGGTAATTAGATTAATAATAATGTGTGAAAGGGGTCATGGTAAAGGGGGTATGTTAATTGAAAGGGGCTTAGAGGGTTACACCCAATTTTGGGTGTCTACATTTTCCCCTTTTTATCATAGCTTGTACTAATAAGTGACGATGACAAAAACAAGAAGTAGGTTGCCCTAGATAAGGGTGGAGGTGATCCCCCTCAAACCAAGAACTGATGTAGTGGAAGGAAAAATCAGTGATGGGTTTGATAAGGTGGTAGGTGATGAAAAATGGGGTAAGGTGTAGGTGTAGGTGTAGGTGTAGGTAATGGGTGTGATAAGGTGGAGGTAAACAAATGCACACACACATGCTTGAATGCAACAAGGCACAAGGTTGAAGAGCACACAAACTCTACATTGTCAAAGGTTGATAGTTTATCCAAACAAGGGTGATGTGGTCTAGGTATCCAAGGTATATGATGTGATCCGAAACACAACGGGTCTAGGTGTAGGAACAAGTATAGGTGTGTTCTAAACACCAAAAGGTTTGGTCTAGTTGAGATAAACATCATGAAATAAGGCAAGGAAAGGTTAGTAGGTGAAAACAACACAGGTAGCATTATCGCACGGTAGAGTGAGTAAGTGAGTTCGATTATCAAATAAGTAGGATCGGGTTCAAAAGAGGGTATATAGGGTTGAAAACATGTTACCTAAGTATCCTTAGGAGTTGGTGAGGTGATGAGGTTACTGGTAGGTGGGTCTTTAGGGATGTTTTAGGGTTGTGGCAGCAAGAAAAAGGCACCCCAAAACTAAAGGTTAAATGAGGCTAGTGGGATTATTGATAGGGTGATCGACGATTAAATGATGTTCATGAAAAATCGATACTAGTAGCGTTGTTTGATGATTTTTGTATTTCCAAGTTATTATATACAAACTGGCAACCGATGTTAGTCATCAAAGTGTAAGTTAAAATGAAAAACCCTCCCCATGCTCATTCGAAACTAGATTTGGATATTTGATAAAGAGATTGATGGAGAGTATCTATGAGAAAATGACAGATAAGCCCTAGATAGGGGAGTTGGTGAGAGAGTTATTTATATCTATATTTCAAGTATATGTATTGATATATAGATTTTCCAACATATAGATGATGACAATTATTGATGTTTGTAGTTTGGTTTAATTTCTAATGTATTGATATTATGGAAACTAGATGTGTAGGCATGGTTGATGTTATGGTTTGATGTAATTTCCAATGTATTGATATTATGGAAATTAGATGTATAGGCATGGTTCAATTTAATTTCCAAGTTATTGATATTATGGAAACTAGATGTATAGGCATGGTTATGATGATTTTGTTTGGTTTGGTTTAAAATTCTAGTGTATTTATGGAAATTAGATGTAGGCATGGTTGATGATGGTTTGGTTTAGTTTAATTTCCAATTATTGATATTATGGAAACTAGATGTATAGGAATAGTTCAGTTTAATTTCCAAGTTATTAATTTTTTTGAAATTAGATGTATAGGCATGGTTATGATGTATGGTTTGTTTGGTTTAATTTCCATGTTATTGATATTATGGAAATGTGAGAAAGATTAGGTAGAATTAGGACAAATAGTGGCAAAATGGTGAAAGATGGTAAAAAAAAATGGTGGCCGAGCTAACCTCCGAAGACCCCATGTCTTCAAAGAAGTGCTTCCTACATATCCCTTACAAAAGGGGCCTCAAGCTGATGTAGTTCTCTCATAGGATAGGGAAGAATAAGATTTATGATAGGTAGGTTGGGTAAGCAAAATGGTCTGGTAAGGCAAGGTAGAAAATAGGAAAGGTCAAATGTTGAGCAGAAAATAGAAAGGGAAGGTAAACCGGTTAACTTGTGTGATTAGTATGGGTATGGTTTTGTTTTTGGTTTTGATTTGATTTTGAGTATGTATAATGTTTTGGAAATGATGATTAGTATGGGTGTGGGTGAAATGAGAATTGGACCAAGATATTCAATTTTGATGGTCTCGTCTCTCTGAAGAAGCAACAAGTAGGAAAAGGTGATCCAAAAGAAGTGAAAAACTCCATATTTGGCAAGGACCATAATGGCCATACAAATAGGCTTATGAACATAATCCCCTAGATACATTTGCATGATTGATAGGTCTACAGTTGAAAGAAGTTACATGATCACAAAGTGTCACATGAGCACACGCCATCCCTTGAGTAGATAAGAGAAAGTAAAAGAGGGTAGGGTGGAGTGGTTTGTTTAGCGTAACCTTGTTATGGGACAACATGCCCCTTCTACAAGATACCCAAAACTAGAATAGGCAAGTCCATGACCAAAATTTTGTACTTTTCTTGAATTTTTTTTGCATTTTCGATTCTATTTTGTGCTTTCTCCATTTTAGAATGATCGATGTGGAAGCTCCAAGATAATTTTTTTTTTGAAAAATACATATTAGTCTTCTTTTTTGGATAGAATAAGTACAACATGTGGCTATATTTTTATAGTTGTCCTTCAGGATCAAGTCTACTTATAGAAGAAATAAAGAGGCATATATGTTCATTTGAGGGAATCATCTATTTGTGTGAAGTTTGACTCAAGGAGTAGAATTTTTTTATCCCAAATTTTTGCATTATTTTGGACTTGTAGTCATGGAAAAGACTATAAAGGAGTATAGGCATCTTTTATGAAGGAAAACCATAACACGATAAAGGTTAGCTATGAAAGAGGGGTTTCAAGTGACAAAATGACCATGGGATTCCATCCTAAAAAGGATGAAAAGTATCCATGAGAATCATGCCATGAGTAGAGTCGTGGTACTCATATTCAAGATAAGGATGAATGGTGATGGATAATCACACAATTCTATTTGAGTCGTTGTCCTTAAAAGAGGTAGATGGAAGGAGAGGTTCGCTCAAGGGACGAGTAAATAAGACATAAAGTGATGTAGAACTTTATTCAACAATAAAAATGGTCAAAGATGTAAGGCATTAAGGGGCTCAAGTTTGGGTTTACCCTCAAGAGAAGATAAAAATAAGTTTTCAATCCATAGGTATGGGTGACAATATAAGGTCCAAGCCAATTAGGAGCAAACTTGCCTCGTTTACTTTTCTCCATTTTGGTTACATGTTGATTTTCCTTCAGGAAAGATCACCGATCTTGAATGTTCATTCTCAAATGTGTTTTTCATAGGCATGCTTAATGCATTTTTGGTAGATTTGGAGGTGGTCTAGAGTGTTTAAATGACGTTCGTCTAGTAGCTCAAGTTGTGCCAAACATTCTTGGTGAAACTCATCATCAGAGAGGATATCTTTAAGAGATATATGGAGAGATGGAATTTGGATTTCAAGAGGTAAGACGACCTCTATGCCATAGACCAAAAAGATAAAGGTGTGGCAATGGTAGAGGTGCGAATGCTGGTATGATAAGCCCATAAGGTGAAAGGAATGTGTGTGTGCCAATCCTTACTAGATTCATCAACCAATTTCATAAGAATTTTGTTGAGAGTTTTGTTAGAAGATTTGGCTTGACCATTTTCTTGTGGGTAATATGGTGAAGAGAAACTAGTTGAATACCAAAGTTGTCACATAGTTGGCGTAGGGTTTTATTTTTGAATTGTTTTCCATTTTCATGATGAGGTGATGAGGAACACCAAAGCGATAAATGATATGGTGGTTGATAAATTTGACTATTTTCTTAGCTTTGGTAGAAATAAGAGGGAGGGATTTTACCCATTTAGTGTAATATTCAGTCACCTTGATGATCCATTGATGACTTTGCAAGGAATGAAGATTAATCTCCCCAATGAGATCCAAACCCCATTGAGAAAAGGGCCAAAGGTCTCTGGAGACTTGTAAGGCATTACTAGGAGTATGATGAAGGTTAACATGTTGTTGACACTTCACACAATGTTTAACATAGTCACAATAGTCTTGGTTAAGGGTTGGCCAGTAGTAGCCGAGTCAAAGGATACACTTTACAATAGCGAGGCCACTAAAATGTCCCCCACAAATCCCATCATGAATTTATTTGATGGTGTACAGGATTTCAAAATTGGTGAGGCACCGTAAGAGGATACCATCAAAGTCTCATTTGTAGAGAAGACCTCCCATGATGACATAACAAGAGACACTTTTAGGAAGGCTCATCGTCCATTGCGAGTGAGATCTAGAGGTAGGATTAAAAGTGAGAGGTAGTCGTGAACTTCTTATACCAAATGTCACGTGGGTCAATATCGATGTTACCCACAAAATTAACATTGGGGATAATATAAGAAGGTGACTTCAACCATTGTATTGTGACAAATAATTTTGATTCAAGGTGAGGTAGGGTATTTGAGAAGCAAGGCAAGCCATGGTATCTACAAATTTTTAGTGGATCGTGGAGTGGTTTGAATGAGGAAGTGATCAAACATGGTCAAAAGTAGGTCGACATGATGTTTATACTTTCAAATCTCATCGTTACAACACTAGTATGAACCATTGACTTGGTTCACAACCAGTTGAGAGTCACCAAATATGTTAATGGATTTAACATCTAGGGAAATGGTAGTTTGAAGACCTAACACAAGTGCTTCATACTCACTATGTTATTTGTGTAGTCAAGTCTTAGTTTAAAGGATAGTGGCATAGGCTCACCATCAAGAGGAATGAGGATGACCCTTGCACCTCCCCATGGTGACATTTGGATCCATCAAATAATAATTTCATTTGATAAAAATGTCATCAAGGGAGAGGGTGGTGATAGATTCGATCGAGAAAAAAAATTTTGAGGATTGATTCCCAGAAGAGGAGCATCTATAAGTTGATCCACGATGGTTTTTCCTTTGACATACTTTTGATGAATGAAATCTAACTCCAAATCATGCAAGAAGCATGAGCCAACGAGTGGTGCATTAGTGTTGGTAAGGTTTGGCATACATGTAATGAAGAGGGTTGGTGTTGGTAATGAAAAAATTTTGTGATTAAGAAGGTAGTGGAAAAGTTTGGTGGCCACAAAGACTAGGGCTAAGAAAATATTTTCAATGTGAGTGTACCGAGTTTCATAGTCTATAAGAGTACAGATTATGTAATAAACCACTTGTTCCCTATGTTGCTCATCACGATGAGTGAGCATGGCACCCAAGGAATGGTTAGTAGTATAAATGTAAAGGTAAAAAGGTTGATCATCTTTAGGTGGAATGAGCACAGGTGGTTAAAGAAGGTAGTTCTTCAACGCTTCAAAGGCTTTGTGAAACTCATCATTCCAATGGAAAGAAATGTCCTTTTTAAGGAGATGGTGAAATGGTTAACATTGGTCTAAAAGTTGAGAGATGAAGCATCGATTGATTGAAATTTTCCTTGCAAGCTTGAAGCTATCAAAGGTTAGTAGGTGGAGGCATGTTAAGAATTTCCTTGATCTTAGCGAGATCAACTTCGATACCCCACAAAGAGATGATGAAACCAAGGATCTTACCCAAGAGAATTGCAAAAACACTTCTTTGGTGTAAGGTGAATGTAATATTAGATCGGGAGATCAAAGATAACTTTAAGAATAGACAGTGTTTAGCATGACATTTAGACTTACCAAGAAGGTCATCGACCTAGTCTTCCAATATATCATGCATGATGTCATGGAAGATGTAATTCATAGACATGCTTGATAGGTAACACCAATTTTTTTCAAGACAAAGGGCATGAGGTGTTATAAGTAAAGGTCCCCCAAGGGGTTATAAAGATGGTTTTGTATTGATCTTCCTGGAGCGACTAATATCTTATTATAACCCGAAAACCCATCCATAAGAGATATCATCTCATGTGGCCAGTTGTAAGATCAACTAGTTGGCCAATACTTGGTAGAGGAAAGTCATATTTTAGATAGGCAAGGTTAAGGTCATGAAATTTAGTATAGATGTAAAGTCCCCTGGTCACTTTCATGACAAGAATAATGTTAGAGATCCATTGTGGATAGTCAATAGGTAGGATGAAGGAAATAAAGAGAAGGCGTTGAAGTTATTCATTTCACAAGAAGAGAAATGCGAGGAAGAATTTTACACAGCTTTTTTTCACTCATTTGGCATCTGAGATAGTTACAATATTGTGAAGCATGATATTAGGGTCAATACTTGGCATATCACTATAAGACCAAGAAAATGCTTTGTTATGATCGCAAGAAAAGAGGTGAAATATTCTTGTTCCGTGGAGTCTAAAGATTGGCCTATCTTTAGAATTTTGGGTTGTCCTAAGTGTGGATGTTGATTTCTATGGTAGATTCATTCAACATGATTCATGTGTCAGAGGGTAATGACCTTTGAATATAATAATCCTCCGCACCTAAATAGGTCAGATATAATCATCATCCTGACATTGAACAATGTTTATAGAAGGTGTATCATCATCCAACATGTCAGGATAAAGAAGAGGAACAAAGAGGGAACCTTGTCATCACGTTGATAAGTCGAGGTCCCAAGGAGATGGTGTTCACGAAAAAAAAAAAAGTTATGCGAATGGATTTAGGATCCAGAGACTCAGGGAGAAGGTGGCGCGATACGAGGAAGAAGGTGGGGAAGGATTTTTATCTTTGACAAGGGTGATGTGGGCCTTCTTAGGAGGAGGTTGCGAAGGAAATCCAATACCACAATAGTCTTTGTGTTTCTTAGGGGTTTATTTTCTGATGGTTGGATGACCTTGTTCATAACGACCAAAGATGAAGCCTTTCTAGCGCAATGGTGAAGAAAAGTGAGTGTGAAGCTACGTTTGGTGAGGTAGGAGAAGTCGGATGAAAAAGGTCTAGTTTGGAAGGGAGGTTTAATGGAATAAGAGGAAGTGTTAAGCCCCCATAGGTTAGGTTGGTGCAAAGATGGGGAGGGCCATATGGTATGACCTCTCCTATATGATGATCGTAATGTGGGTGTTGGTGTATTTTTCCATACTCTTGAGGAGTAAGGAATGTGTCAATGTTGAGGAGGTGATATTCTCCAAGTGAAAGGAGTTGAAAAATGCCTACCAAGTGGTTTTTGGTTGGTACTTGAGTAGTAGATATTAATGAGCTATCTGAAGCCTAAGAATATGGGGCATCAATAGAGGGTGGAATAGGAGGGTCGTAGGTGGGCTAGATGAGGAAGGTGAAGTGGTAGAAATGGTAGATGTGGTAGATGCCTTAATTGGGATTAGGACATCATTTGATGGTAAAGCATATTACAAGTTTTGAAGGGGGAGGGATCTTCTTAAATGGTGTAAGGTTCCCCTTCATATTCAAATTTGAGATAACGGTGAAGGTTGTAAGCGACACAAGCCATGGTGCATGAATCCAGTGATGGCCTAACAAAATGTTATACTAGAACTCTCTTTTGAGAATGTAAAAGAGTTCGGAATAGTTCGGAGACCCATGTGGATGTGGAGGACAACCGTGCCAAGATTTTTTGGTCATGACATCATTAAAATATCAAAACATGAAAGGGCTTCTAGACATATAATTAGGCGGTATGCCTATTTGTTTGTAGGCATGAGAAGAGATGATGTTGATGTTAGTGCCCCCATCAATCATAATGCATTTAATGTGAATATCATTAATGTAAGTGGAGATGAAAAGAGCGGGATCAAGATCATCAGGTTGTGAAGGGGAAATATCTTATTTGGATAAATTAATATAAGCAATATGATGAGGGCAGAAATAGGTGAATTTTCATTGGGTGGAACCTCGATGGATTGCAAGACTTCTATGAGGGCCTCGACGATGATAATCGAGGTTTGAATTAAGTCAAAAAGGACATCTTCGATGGGGACTGGTGAAGTCATTTTATCATTGAATGATGGGTAACTCCAAAATAAGTAGGCAAAGTGTCATCCCAAGGATGGTTATCTTGGGGGAGGTGAAAGTGTAATGGTAGGTGAAGGCAAACTAGAAGGGTTACTAACTTTTTCCTTTCCTTTGTATTTTGCATGTTGTGACCGAGTGGCTACACACACCATGTTAATTTCAAAGATAGGAGAAGGAAATGAGGGTTGTTTAGACTTACCTATATCCCTAGGTGGATGTGAAGGGAAATATTGTATAATAGGCTTAGGAATAGGTTGTGTGACAACAAGGGAAGAAATAATGGAATCCTCCTCCAATAGATCATCTTATTTGAAGAGACCATTGGAATCACAAAGCTGAAGGAGAATGTTTTTAAGGGCCTTACAACTCTCGACATCATGCCTTGGTGAGCGATGATAAGCACAAATTTTTGTGTCATCAAACCCTACTAGTTTAGGTTTGAGAGGATCATAAGGCTTAATAGGTGGAAGTGATATAAATATGTCTCTAATAAGCAAGATAGTATGTTAGAGTAGGATCCTTCCAAAGGATCACAATGAGAGGTCAATGTTGTCTTGGGTGAAGGGGTAGGTGACCTTCGTGAGGAGGGAGAGGTGAGATATTGTCTTTGGTGTAACTACCTTTTTGGTAGGTAGTGAAGGTTGTGGTTTAGGTTGTACCTTCTTGGGTAAAGGTGAAGGAACAACGTGGTAGGACAAAGGAGACTTAAAAGTTGTATGTATCTTATTAAGCCAAGGTGAAAGTAGGGGTGTTGGAACAAGTGAGCGTAAAGGTAGTGAAGAAGGTGTAAACAGGACAAGAGGTGAAGGTGAAGGTTATAGGTTTTCACACTTTTGGTTTGCCTTAGTAAAGGGGTGGGTTAACCAAGGTTGAAGGATGTGGCCCCAAAATCGATGGCGAGAGGTGAAGGTAAGTGAGAAGGTGTGGGGGATATCGGGGTGCGATCCCTAAGAGGTTAGGTCTTCCTTTTAGGTGTTAGAGTAATTTTTGTGATTGCATGAAGAAGTTGAAAAATATAGCTTCACAACGAGATGTGCTAAAGTTGGTACTTGGTAAGAACCCTATAGTGGTGTTGGGTTTTGGTGCGGACAAAGGTATGAGTGAAAGGGGTGTTGATGAAGAAGGGGCGAGAAACATGGGCTCATGTGTAATAGTATAAGTCACTTTGAATACCTTGGGGTAAATGGTCGAGGTATCCAGGGATAACATCTACATTTGGGTGGAAACTGGGAGTCTAAGGCACCCCCAGAGGGTAGAGTAATCGACATACTCCATGCAATCAACCAAACGAGAGAATGGTTTTAGTTTAGATGAAGAGGACGACGCACTAGTGCTAATCCCGTGATGAGATTTGAGGTTTGTGAGACAAGGAAGGTCTTGGCCTCATATTTAGTAGGTAAGAGTGAGGTAAGAAGAGTAATGGGATTTGTGAGGTCCTTTGGTGAGGTATCCAAATAGAATGGGTAGAGGAGGAGGCAAAGTGGGTGAAGTAGACAAGGTTAGCTCCTCTACGAGTTAAGGAGAAGGAAAGGTGGGTGATGTAGACAAGGTTAACTCCTCTATAGGTTGAGGAGAAGGCAAGGTGGGTGATGTAGGCTCCTCTATGGGTAGAAAATCTGATAATGAGGGTTCCTTTATGGCTAAAGGAATAGGTGAGGTGGGTTCCTCTATGGGTAAATGAAGTGATAAGGTGGGCTCCTCTGTGAGTAGAGGATTCCATGTGATAATTTCCTCAATAGATGCTAGAGGAAGTCACTTGATAGAAGGATCAAATGCTATAGTGAATATTGCATGAACCACATGTACATTGGTTTCTTCTTTAGATGTCTCGCTAACGTGATTTGATGAAGGGGCATGGTTAGGAAATTTTTTTCTAAAAACATCCAAGTTTTCATTAGCAGGTGCATTAGGGTTCTCAAGGATGAGATCACCACTGTCTAACATTCCTTGCACAATGTTTTTAAAGGTTTTGCAATTTCCGTCACTATGTCCTCTTACACGGTGGTAATTATAGAAATCATTTTCCTTGTACCAGCTAGTGTGGGGCGAGAAGGATCAAAACTAGTTTGTGGTTTGATGGGAGGAAGAGTGATGGCTCCAGCTTTTAACATATTTTCCAATACATAAGAATAAGGTTCCCCAATGGTAGTGTAACTCCTTTGTTCATACCGATATTGAAAATTTTACAACGGAGAAGAGATTGGAAGGAGGTTTAGGTTGATTAGTTGGATGAGAAGGGCCAGCCTTCAGAACCACCATGTTGGTAGATCCTTTGGACTTGGAATGGTTGTTAGGTGGTTTGGAAGAAGAGTCATTTGATTTGAAGGAAACATTTTTGTTATGCAATTTTACTTTGTCCTCTTCGAGGGCATGGATCTCAAGCTTCGTGCCATGGTAAAATTCTCGTCAAATGTATGAAACATTTAAACTGAATATTTGGGGAAATTTGTCTGCACATGCCCTCGTAAACAACTCTATGAGCTTAGGTTGGGGAGAGATTGAAGGAAAGATGATTGATTAGGCCTCGCCACCACACAACAAAATTAACGATAGACTTGTCGTTAAATTGAAAAAAAAATATAAATTTTTCATAGATACCTTTTTAGAGATGTTTATCAAAAAGTGATCGAGAAAGGTCTGTGCCAATTGATTAAAGGAAAATATTGAGTTCTTGGGAAAAACATTATACCAGTCTAAGGTGGATCCCAAAAGGGACATGGGAAAGGTATGAAGGAGCAAGGAATCATCATGTCCTATCAGGTAACAAGAATGTATAAATGAACACAAGTTCTATTGTGGGTCCTCCTTACTATTGAAGTGGTTGAATTTAGGTAGCTCCCATTATGTGGGATATGGATGAATAGGTATAGAGGGATGAATGGGTTCATTACAAATATCATCATATGTTAAGATGTTACAGACCCAGAAACTAAGGCCTCAAGCGTCTGCATTTTATCCATCATCATTTTAATGAGATCCACTATGGGGTTTGATTAAGGGATGCCCCTAAGGTATAAGGGGATTGATAAGATGAATGGGTCATAAAAGGCATACCAGTATGTGGTGGTGCCAGTACATGAATTGAGACATAGGTATGTGGGAGGTAGTTGATGAGTAGGGCATATACCCCAATATGAAGTGGAGGTGATAGGTTGTGTTTGAGGTAAGGTGTAGGTGGGAGGAGCTTGTGGAAAGATCCTCATGGCGACAAGTGGAAGAGTTTGGGGAATATAAACCACCAAAATCTGAAATGGAGTGGAAGAAGTTGACGCAATCAATGGTTGTGTATGAATGGGTACAAAAGATACTGATGATGACACAATAGGGGCAGTGGATATGGGTACTGTAGATATCGGTGGGAGAGAATATGTCAAGGATGTAGAGGTTATGTGAGAAGTAGGTGGTTTCAAAATGGGATTAGGAAATGCTAGAGTAGTTTGGGTAGCCACATTAGCATTCCTTGATATGGCAGAGGTGGTAGAAATGGAGGGCATGGAGGTTGGCCTGATGAGTCATAGGTGGAAGATGTAGCAAGGTAATGTTACAAGGCCTTGGTGTTATGATCAAGGAATCTAGTGAATTCCTCATCACCCTCAGGTACATTCGCAGGTGCATTAGGATCCATTGGAGATGAAATGGAAGGTGGCGAAGGGCTAAAAGGAAAAGGTATACAACTCACATGGAAAACATGAGACCATGCTTGTTGGAAAGTCCAAACTATATGAAAGGTGGATAATACGTACTCAATTCTGCAAAAGTGACAGAAACTCATAAACAAAATTTTGAAAGAGTTTTGTAGGTGAAAACAGGTTGTTATTTTTGTGAAATTCAAAACATAGGACCAATACCGGTAAGTGAACTAGTGCAAATTAGATGAAAGGATTGATATCAGTTGTTGAACCAATGCCGATAGGAAGGTAACCTATGTCTGAGTTCTGTGAAAATGAAGAAATTTGAAATTTTTGAGTTAGATTTGGTCAAAAGAAGCCAAGAAAGAGGTTGTGTATAGAAAATCTAATCTAACACACTTAGAGAACCATAATTAACCAAACAGTGATGACTAAGTGTGAAAAAGAAATAAAAGTGATGAAGTACAAACTCACACCTCAAATAGCAAAAGACAAGAAATAAAGTCACAAATCCAACAAGTAAAATCTAACAAACACGTTATCCTAAGAATAATATTTTAGTGTTTTGATGGCTTAAACCTTAGGATTGACTATGAATATATAGAAAGGAATGGATATAAGGTACCTAGAAGCCAACTATGGATGGTTTCAAGAATGTTTTGGCAAGGGAGTCCTCGATATACCTTTTAGTACATGAGGTCCAAGCTTTGATATGAAAATCTAGCTAGAACACCGGTTGGGGCCCACTATCAATGGGTGTTTAAATCCTTGATAGTTTCTTCCTAGGATTTGGGGAATGTTTAAGAAATTTATTTTTGTTTTAAGTGATTTAGAAAAGTGTGTGCAAAAGTGGACTATGCTTAATTACCCAATCATCAACCGGTCATGACCTCCATTATATTTGATTGCAGAAAAATTGATCTAAGATCTTCTTAGAATAAGTTACGATCATTTTTAAAGCATGAAGAAAAATTATATGATTCCATTGATATCTTGTTTGCAGAAACGGAGCTCGTTTGCAAAAGTTATAGCCCATTTACCTGAAATTTTCTAGCAACCGGCAAAATTTGGAGTTTTGTGCAGTTGGATGTGTGCACGCTTGCCAAGTGTTTCATCATATTGTGACACATGGACAATTTTTGTGACATGACAAAAAGTGGTTTTGGAACACCGGTCTTGACACTCGTTCGTGGACAAATGGACCCCGCTATTTACTGGTTTGGGGCCCTCAGCTAGGTTCGACACACTTGATTATGGAGGGGTGTCTTGGCCTCCTTCTCATATTATCATTATACCAACTTGTGTATATATATGCCTCTAATTGCATTTTTCTATGCATGTGGGACTAATTGATAAGTGCATATTAAACCAAAGACCAATTCCAAATTCCATGCATTTTAACCAATTCCATATTCCATATTCCACGCATTATTTAACTACCTCCATAATCATTGCATTTAATTTAAAACCTCCACAATCATTATTAAACAAGGCACCTAAAACTATGTCAATACATGCATGCACATCCTTATCCAACCAAAAATGCACCCACATCCCAAGCGGCTAAGGTGGCTCACAAGCCAATACAAAAGTGCCCCCTTTGCATTATTAAATACCTCCCTTCATTCACGCACCCACAATGTGGGATAAACCTCTTGAAATCCGCCTAAGGAGAAGGAAGTGGAGATATGGGGGGATTTGAACCGTGGTCTCCATGGTAAAAGATAAGGGCTTTGACTGCCGCGCCACTTCTTGGGAAACATTATATAAGGAGTGTTATTGTATTTGAAGGGTATTCTGAATGTCATGTAAAATATTGAAATGCTCATAACTTGAGCTAGGGAGGGAATTTTGAGATGAAGTAAAAAGTGACTACTATTATTTTTGGTAGAGGAACGTGATGAGAAGATCAGATTCTTGTAGAAATATTTGTAAAGATTTATTTTCAAGATTTTAATAGATCGGTCCCATTCAACCGACCGAGACGTAGGCCACAAGTGTCGAACTCCGTTATCAATTCTTGTGTCAAATTTCTGGTGATTCATCTCTTTATCTTCTGTTTTTACATAGTACTTTCAGTTTTAATTCTTTTATTAAAAATACAAAAGGATATAATGCTCAATTTTTACATCGAAAATCAATACAAAGCAAAGAAATGTGTGTGCACAATTGGTATCAGAGCTAGTTTTGACTGATTTTTGGTTCAGATTAACGTGTTTTGGATTGCAAGTTGTGTGTTGGATGTTAACAAGGTCTCGATCTAAGAAGGGTGAAGGAGAGTTAGTTGAAGGAGATCCCAAAATTGGTACCAGATGATCTCAAAGTCCTATAATGGTGGATCGAGAGGAAGAAAACTTTTGTCAATCATTCCTACAGATGAAGGAAATGGTGGAAGAAATGTACCAAGATAGACAAAGGGAAAAGGGAACTAGAGAAGGTAAGAAAGAAGAAAGCTCTAGTTCTGATATTCCAAAAAGAGACTCTTTAAAATCTGATTTTCCTTCACTAAAGTTAGATATCAAGTTTGAATTGCCTATGTATACTAGAGAGCTAAATGCAGAGAAGTTGGATAACTGGGTCAAGCAGATAGAAGTATATTGCAGGGTTCAAAGAATTGTTGATGATGAAGCAAAGATTCATCTGGAAACTCTTCGGATGGGTGGCACAACACTCATTTGGTGGGAGAGTAAGCTTCAGGAAGTGGAAGAAACCAAAGGTATAGAAATCACTTCTTGGTCTGAATTTGTTTCAAATCTTAGGCAAAAATTTTATCCTCTTGGTTATAAGCAACAAGCTATGATGGATTGGCAAACATTAAGAAAAACTAAGGGACAAAGTGTTCAAGAATACACACAAGAATTTAGGAAAAGGGCTCTAATTCTAGGAATTTCCCTAAACACAAAAGAAACACTGCTCAAATATATTGGTGGATTGCATAGTTATTTAAGACATATGATACTTGTTTTAGGTCCTACTAATCTTGATGCAGTATGTGTTCAAGCAACCCATTTGGAAGCATGAGGGAAAATGACAAAGGAGTCCTCTTTCTCTTCTTTTAATCAAAAGAACAAGCAATCTGAAGGAAAAGGTTCGAAAGAACAAGGAAAAGGAAAGGGTAAGCATAAAACAAACTCTATTATTAAGAAGGAAGATGAAAAACCATTTTGTAATCATTGTAAAAAAAACCATGATGAGTCTAAATGTTGGAAATTACATCCCGAAAAGAAGCCTAAATGGATGGTTAAGAAAGGAAAAGAAAAGAAAACAAACACTATAGTGCATGATCTTGGTTCTGATTCAGGTGATGAAACCAAAATCACAGCTATGAGTTTTCAAGGTAAATCAACTCTTTCAATTTCCAACAATAGCACTACAAATGTTGCATCTTCTTCTAGTAAAAAAACTATACCTGATGATAAGAAAAGGAATGAGCTTTTCCACATTAGAGTAATTTCAAAGCATACGAAAATTGATACTCTTTTTTATAGTGGATCTCAAGCTAATCTAATTTCTGAGGAGGTTGTTAAGAAACTAGGACTCAAAACTAAACCACATCCTAAGCCTTATCCTTTGGGCTAGGTTTGTGATGATGCAAAATTACAAGTAACTAAAACTTGTACTTTCAGATTTGCCATTACAGAAAAGTTTATTGATGAGGTTGAATTGGATGTAGTTCCTTTGGATATTTGTGGGGTGGTTTTGGGAAGTCCTTATTTGTATGATCGTAAAGCAATCTTCTATAGGGAAGAAAATAAATATTTGCTTGTAAAGGATGGAATTGAGTTTATTGTTAGAGCTCACCGTGAAAAGAATAATCTATCCTTGGTAACTGCAGGTCAAATGAAAAGGCTTGTAAACTCAAGCAAAAGTTTTGTGCTCATGGTAGTCAAAGCCAAAGAGAAAGAACATGAGATGGCTTTTGAGGCTTGTGATCTGAAACATAAGGATGAATTGGTAAAAAAATTTCTCATTTTGATGATGTTTTTCAGGATCCACAAGGTCTACCTCCCAAAAGAGGGGTTCAACATGAGATACAGTTGCTTCAGGATGCACCTCTTCCCAATATCGGAATGTACAGGTTGTCAGTAGTAGAGAATGAGGAAATCAAGAGATAGGTAATGGAACTTTTGGCTCAAGGTATAATTCGTCCAAGTACATCCCCATGTGGTTCTCCAATTATATTGGTTCCTAAGAAGGATGGCACTTGGTGAATGTGTGTTGATTTTTGTGCTTTAAATAAGATTACTATAAAGAATCATTACCCTCTTCCTAGAATAGATGATTTATTGGATCAATTAAAGAATGCAATTTATTTCACTAAGTTAGACTTAAGAAGTGGTTATCACCAAGTAAGAATTGCAGAAGGTGATGTGTGGAAAACTACTTTTAAAATGAAACATGGATTGTTTGAATGGTTAGTGATGCCTTTTGGTTTGTGCAATGCACCAGCAACATTCATGAGAGTTATGAATGAAATCTTTAGACCATTCATTGATAATTTCGTTATTGTCTACTTAGATGATATTCTTATTTTCAGTAAGTCATGGGATGAACATGTTAAACACATCCAGAAAGTCTTAGATGCACTAAGGAAAGAGAAATTGTATTTGAAGATGTCAAAATGTGAATTTGGAAAAACATCTTTAATTTACTTGGGTTATATTGTAGGAAATGGAGAATTGAGAATTGATCCTGCAAAAATAGAGGTTATTGTGAAATGGCCTAGACCCACTAATGTGACGGAAGTTAGGAGTTTTCTAGGTGCAGTTCAGTACTAGAGAAAATTTATTGCTAACTTCTCATATATTGCATCTCCTTTGCATGCTTTGACAAGTATTAAACAAGTCTTTCAGTGGGGAGGAAAACAACAAAAAGCCTTTGATACATTGAAAGAGAAGATAAGTACCACTCCAATCTTGGCACTTCCGATTTACAACATTCATTTGAGATTGAGACAGATGCTAGTGACTACGCAATGGGGGTAGTTTTGATGCAAAAAAATGACCAAGTGTGTTACCATTCAGAAACCTTTACAAGTGCGGTAAGAAACTATCCAACTTATGATAAAGAGTTGTATGCTTTGGTTCAAAGTGTTAAAAAGTGGAAGCATTATTTAATGGGAAAAGAAACAATTATACATACTGACCATCAACTGCTTCAATACTTACAAACACAAACCAAATTGCAGCAGTCTAGACATTTCAGGTGGATGGGATTTTTGCAACAATTTCATCTTGTAATCAGGTATAAAAAAGGTATTCAAAACAAGGTTGCCGACATGTTATCTAGACCACCAGTGGTAGTAGCATCTATTCTTTTGCAGCATAGTTCTTTGGCTCATGTTAGTTACAAGGAACAATATGTAAATGATGTTGACTTTGGAGAAGTGTATGAGGATCTAGTAAGTGGGAAACAAGTAGGAGAAAAAGATTATCATTTGCATGAAGGATTGTTATATCATTCTGGAAAACTTTGTATTCCAGAAAATGAGCATGTGCATATGATTAGGGAAGCACATACTTCTCTTATTTCAGGC
Source organism: Taxus wallichiana var. yunnanensis (assembly GCA_018340775.1). Taxonomy (NCBI): domain Eukaryota; kingdom Viridiplantae; phylum Streptophyta; class Pinopsida; order Cupressales; family Taxaceae; genus Taxus; species Taxus wallichiana. The sequence goes on from CM031243.1 coordinate 854,500,240, forward strand.
ATTTTGGTATTAGTAAGACAATTGCACATTTACAAAAATATTGTTATTGGCCTAGAATGCATGAACATGTAAATAGGTATATTAAGGGATGTGTTCTTTGTGCCACAAGCAAGCCAAGTAACAGGAAATTAGGACTTTACACTCCTCTTCCTGTTCCAACAAGGCCTTGGGAAAGTGTTTCCATGGACTTTGTAGGAGGCTTGCCCATGACACGAAAGAAACATGATTACTTATATGTGGTAGTGGATAGATTTAGCAAAATGTGTGTGTTGGTTCCATGTACTAAACAAATAACTGGTGAGGGAACTACACATTTGTTTTTTCAGTTTGTTTGGGTTCATTTTGGTTTACCTACTTCAATTATATCTGATCGGGATTCTAGATTTCTTGGGGAATTTTGGTCAACATTGTGGGGGTTAATGGACACAAAACTGAAAAAGAGCACTGCTTTTCATCCACAGACTGATGGTCAAACAGAGGTTGTAAACCGCACAGTGGTACAATTACTTAGGGGCTATAGTAGCAAACATCCTAAATTGTGGGATGAACATCTTTATTATGTGCAACATGCTTATAATCGTGCCTTACATTCTTCTACTTTGAAGTCTCCATTTGAGACTTGTTATGGATATCTACCTAATTCTCCATTAGACATATATTATGGACATGAAACCTGTTGTTAATGGTGCAAGTGATTATGACAAGGCTAAAAGATTTGTGCAGAGAGAATACAACAGTTCATCAGTATGTCCGTGAACAATTGGAGAAAAGTCGGCCAAGTACAAAGTTAGGCATGATAAACATAGAACTCGATCACAAGTTCAAAGTTGGTGATTCATTTTGGCTTCACATCGCAAAGGAAAGACTGACAGGTGAAGGTAAAAATTGAAACCTATACGGTATGGTCCATTCCAAATATTGGAAAAAATTGGTAACAACGCTTTCCGGTTGGATTTACCTCCATATATGTAAATCTACTCAGTTGTAAATGTTGAGAATTTAAGATTGTATGAACCGCCTATGATTGTTGATCATGATGATTCTAACATAATGCCTTCCATTGATGATTTTTCTCCTGAGTATCTTGATGAGTTGCAGGAAGACATCATTTTGGACAGGAAAGTAAGAACTTCGTGAAGGGGTGATATTGAGTATCTTCATGTTGGGTTCAAAGGCATGCATCCAACAAGGCTAAATGGATGGAAACCGAGAAAGGTGAGGGAGAAATACCCTCACCTATTCACCAATTAAGTTGACTTTTGGGGTCCAAAAGTTTCTCAGTGGGGAGGAATGATCCAGAGGATCCTCATAGAGAAACACCAATCTAAGATCTTCTCAGAATAAGTTGCAGTCATTTTTAAAGCGTGGAGAAAAATTATATGATTCCATTGATATCTTGTTTGTAGGAAACAAAGCTCGTTTGCAAAAGTTATAGCCCGCTGAAATTTTTGGGCAACTGCAAAATTTGGAGTTTTGTGCAGGTTGGACGTGTGCACGCTTGCCAAGTGTTTCAATCATATTGCACATGGACAATTTGTGTGACAGAAAAAAAGTGGTTTTTGGAACACCGGTCTTGGACACTCGTTCATGGACAAATGGACCCCGCTATTTACTGGCTGGGGGCCCTCACCAGTTCGACACACTTGATTATGGAGGGGTGTCTTGGCCTCCTTCTCATATTATCATTATACCAACTTGTGTATATATATGCCTCTGATTGCATTTTTACTATGCATGTGGGACTAATTGATAAGTGCATATTAAACCAAAGACCAATTCCAAATTCCACGCATTTTAACCAATTCCATATTCCATATTCCACGCATTATTTAACTACCTCCATAATCATTGCATTTAATTTAAACCTCCACAATCATTATTAAACAAGGCGCCTAAAACTATGTCAATACATGCATGTACATCCTTATCCAACCAGCAAATGCACCCACATCCCAAGTGGCTAAGGTGGCTCACAAGCCAATACAAAAGCGCCCCCTTTGCATTATTAAATACCTCCCTTCATTCACGCACCCACAATGTGGGATAAACCTCTTGAAATCCGCCTAAGGAGAAGGAAGTGGAGATATGGGGGGGATTTGAACCATGGTCTCCATGGTAAAAGATAAGGGCTTTGACCGCCGCGCCACTTCTTGGGAAACATTATATAAGGAGTGTTATTGTATTTGAAGGGTATTCGGGTCTGTGTAAAATATTGAAATGCTCATAACTTGAGCTAGGGAGGGAATTTTGAGATGAAGTAAAAAGTGACTACTATTATTTTTGGTAGAGGAATATGATGAGAAGATCAGATTCTTGTAGAAATCTTTGTAAAGATTTATTTTCAAGATTTTAATAGATCGGTCCCATTCAACCGGACCCGAGACGTAGGCCACAAGTGCCGAACTCCATTATCAATTCTTGTGTCAAATTGTTGGTGATTCATCTCTTTATCTTCTATTTTTACATAGTAATTTCAGTTTTAATTCTTTTATTAAAAATACAAAAGGATATAATGCTCAATTTTTACATCGAAAATCAATACAAAGCAAAGAAATGTGTGTGCACAATTGCTAGTTAAATTTGATTTTCGAAGGTTTTTAGAAAGGAAACAACTAGAAATGCAATCCTACATGAATATTCAAACCAATCCATGATCCATTTAAAAAAATTCAGATTTCATGGCTTGCCTTGCTTCTCAAATACCTACCTCGCCTTTAGACTCAAAAACTTTTTCAAATACAACGGTTGCGAATCACCTTCTTATATTATCCCCGGTGTTAATTTTTTTGGGTAGCATCGATATCGACCCACACGACATTTGGTATAAGCATTTCACCGAATACCTCTCACTTTCAATCCTTCCTCCATATCTCACTCGCAATGGATGATAAGCCTTCCTAAAAATTGTCTTTCATTACATCATCATGGAAGGTGTTCTCTACAAACATGAATTTGACTTACGCGGTATCCTTTGTGATGCATCACCAACATGATAAAATGTTTCACCTATAAGAATGTACGTATAATCAAAAAGTTTAAGGTAGAAGGTTGGTATGTGATGAATACACCTGAGTTCGTGAAGAGGTTGCACACCGTTGAAGACCAGGACGATCAAGAGCACTCCTTTTTGTCTGGGAAGGACTACCTGAGAAGTAAAGCAAGACCACAAGATAGAATTAAAAGCATCAATTGCTAGATTACCTAATGAGCTAGATATGAGAAGTGGGGTGCTTCCTAGAAGGCTATCAATCCACATTTTAAAACAAATTAAATGTTGATAAGAACATGAAATAGAGATTCCTACTGTAGTTGTATAATTTAGGTATCTCACACAAGCACAATAATTTAAATCTAATCTAAATAGTGAACATAATATTAAATTTAAAGTGTGTGGTGGGTTGTTAAGTCTGTAGGTGTTGCAAAGGGTATTATGGAGGTCGGGGTGAAGTTGTGGTAGGTTCTGGATAGGTGAATGAACTTGCTGGTCGAGGGAAAATGTCGGACACAAATATTGATGCCATTGGGGGAACTGATGTCAATCATTGGTTTTAGTCGGGGTTGGCTAGCTAACCGATCACTATAGGGGAAATTAGGTGTCAAAGGTGAAAAGCGGTTGGTTTGGTATTTTTAATTGCGCATTTCAGTGTTGGGAAGGATTAGGCAGGGTATTGGGATTTAGGTGAAGAATTGACACGGGAAAAGGGGTGGTTGGAGGAACAGAGAGATTCAGTTGGTAGGGAATTGGGTAAATGGGTAACGGATGATATTCGGGTGAGAAAGAAGTAGTATAACAACAAACAATAAGAGATCTAAGACCAAATCTAAGAAACTAACAACCTCGGTTAAGATACTTATTTGAAGATATGGAGATTGGTAGATGGTGGTGGTTAGTGGGTGCTCGTAGAAGAAATGGGTTTGGATCCAAGATGCAGGTAACGAAGCTTCGAGTGCTTCCCTGTGTGAATGATCTAAGGCTATGGAGCAAGAGGTTGGTTTTGGTGAAGAATGTAAATGCTCGGTGTTGTGTTTTATCATCTCGAGACTCAATCAAATGCAAGAATGTGAGTGAATAATCCCAAAAGCCAACCAAAAGAAGAACCGAATAGAGAAACCCGGGAAAGATTTAAAATCCTTATTTAAAGGAACCAATGGCGGTTCCTTAATCAAGGCGTCAACCGAGGAATAACCGGTGTCGGTTAGGGTGAAATAGTCAATTTTTCTCAAAATAGCTTGTTTCTTCCCTTTTTGGCGTGGGTCAAGATTTGATTATGGGCTAGGAGTCTTGGTTCATGTTTAAACACACGGGAAATTGATGGAAGAGGCAATTGACAATTAATATTAGGTTTAGAAGAAGTCTTAGTTAGTTAAGTGAAGTGATGACTCAATATTAGGAGTGATGACCTAATCTCAGTTAGTTAAATGCCCTTGGAATGGGTCCAAGGTGAGGTGGAAAGGTGATGTAATGATTAGTATAATATGGGTAATGAAATTAATAATAATCATGGAAGGGGTCATGGTAAAGGGGGTACGTTAATTAAAAGGGGCTTAGAGGGTTACGACCCAATTTTGGGTGTCTACACATTTATGAGTAAGATGTTGCACATAAAGAGTGAGACATCCAAATTGCAAAAATATAGATGCACTCTAAAAGGATCATGATATCTTAGTGATTGAGTGAGACACAAACTATGTGGAGTGAGATACTACACAAGTGTTTGAGCAGAGACTCTAATGAGAGTGATATATATCTCATGTTGTTATAGGGGCACAAGGTTTTGCAGATATGTTAGATAGATCAATTAGTTGCGAAGGATGGGTGGTATATTATAAGACCTTAAATGAGATGGTTGCACTAGCAGATCGTAGAGCACCTAACTACTCATAAAGATAAATATTGAACCGGTCATGGTGACCATAAGGGTGGTATAGATCATGAGCCTCGGTGGGGAAACATTCAATGATGGGCCCACTAGGATCAGCAAAGACAAGAACCTATGGGGGATCGATACCGGGCTCACCACCATCAAGACCTCCTTGTAGCCCATCACCAAGGGAGAGTCATGTAGAGAGCTAAGTCGGGATAGGTTTATGAGTTTTTTTATACCATCATGAGATGTATAACACATGGTTATGATACCAATCATTTTAAAATATTTGTTTACACACACACACACATGATCTAAGATTTTGGTGATAGATGTTAACACTAAGTTATATTGAATTTACATAGCATTATATTATCAATATTGTGATTATGATGATGACTAGATGGTTAGATTATATGTGTAGATGTTATGATGATTTATTAGATGATGATATGTTTATATTTGTATCTCCTTAATGTGATCTAGATGATCTGACATGACTCGGGGTGAGGCATGTGTGTGTATACTTATCCATTTTTGTGTATTTTTATTTTGGTTGACATCGGGCCATCATGTCTCAAAGAGGGTAGAAAAAATGGAAAAATTTGGTTCGATAGAATGTTAGTTATAATGGGAAGATAGATAGATGATGATATGGGATGCGTAGAGATGATGAATAAGGAGTATGAACGGAAATCATGTATAGTTTTCACACCGATATAATTTCATATACCCTTTATTAGATATAAGCATACAACAATAATTACTATGATATGAAAGGTCATAATACCAATGTTTGTAAGATGTTATAGGACTCGACACAAAGCAAAGAACAATACAATGCAAGTAATAAAATAGAGAAGTAATCAAACAAATATAATAAAACACATTCAATAAAGAAAATATTTAGTAAACGCATCAATATTTTTATCCCGCTACAATATCCAGATATTGTAGTTATATGAAAAGGGTGAGGACAATTCCTAAGAAAGGGTACATGTAAGGGTAATGGTTGAGGGATAAATATGTCTTTAAAGAAACTAATGTGCATTATGATTATGCCCCAGCAACGATATATACTTGGGAAGATGGACATAACAAGCATGTAAACTTTTTGATAGATGAAGAACATAATATGAGTTGCATGTCATGCACTATAATGAGTGAGCATTGAAATAGGATACTATGATTATTTTATGATCATTTATGGATTTTGTGTTAAACACTATTTTTTGGGGTTTTGTAAGATTTTACGATTTAATTTGATATTCTATATTTTACAATGTTTTTGGATTTTTAGATTTTGCAATGTTTTTGGATTTTGTGATTTTTTTGGATTTTGTAAGCTCTACGATTTTTTGGATTTTTGAAATTTTTTTGATGTTTTTGGATCTACAAGATTTTTGCAACACTATATATAAGAATAGTGTAGTGAGATGTCCCAAGTGATAGGTTGGAATCTACAAATGGAAAATCTCGTGAAACTATGCAAGATTGGGAAAAGGCTAGATAAAGCCCAAAGGTAACAGGAATAACAAGATCATTAACTCAAGGATTGGTACGAATAGGATGGAGTGGTTATGACCCCAAGTATAAGGTTTTTATGAGTAACTTGACTATCCATGACATTAAAAACCGGTTTTCACTATAAGATATGTCTAAGGTACCACCGTGCATGGTTTTCACCATTAGAAATTTTATTTCTCTTCTATTTTTTTATTTTTTTGCTTTTTTTTTTACTTTATATTTTTATTATTTTTTTACAATTTCCTCTCATCTAAAGTATAGAAATGTTTGAGATGCATGACATTCATGGGGTACCTAATCTCAGTACCATCAATATGGGAAAACTTATAACCTCCTAAGACAAATTTAGAAACCACAATTTATGACCCCAATCAACTAGGCTCAAATTTTCCTTTCTTTTCTCTTTCCTTTGTAGAATTGAACTAATTATCTTTGATTATAAGACCTCTAATATAAAACCGACAAGGATGATGCATTTGTTAGTTGTGAACTCGATTCTGATACACTTTAAGGTGATCCATGACATGGAGTCATTTTTGTCAATAATTTTGTTATCTCGTTTTAGTGATTCAAACTAAAAATGAGATAACCATATAAAAATTTTAGACTAATCTCTTCAAATTTCCCCTTTGAAGGAGATATTCAGGTTTTCAGATTTCATTACATGAAAGCATGCTTCTTGCATGTTTCATGTCTGGTGTTCTTTGAGACTCGAAACCCGATGGTCTTAGCCTTTGTGTCGATTTACGAACTCCCATGCATCGGAACATGTATTACCTAAAACATGTTTTATGCTTCGTGTTCCCCGAAACCCGAAACCCGATCATAGCCTTCGTTTGAGATTTCGAGACTTATTCATGTTTCCCGAAACCCGAAACCTGAATTAAACCAAATCCTTTGTGTTGGGTTTTTAGACACTTTGTACATGATGACATGTCATTAATGTCCAATTTTCTGGTAGTTGGCACACGCATCAATTGAGTTGTAATTAATGTTAGGGTTTTATAAATAGGTGGTTTTCCACGTCATTTGTTACCTTGTACATTTTTGATGCGTTGGATTTTTGTGCATGCTTCTCCCACCTCTAGACCCGATTGAGCTTTTCACCAATTTCACCGACCATTCTTGATCATCTTTCGATCAAATTAAAGGTACTCTTCTGTTCCTTGTATTTTGAATATTTTTGGGTTACTTATGAAGGACCGATTGGGGTTTTCTTTTATTTTTCTACTTCTTTATTGTTTTAGGGTTTTAGGTTGTTTTTCTTATTTCTTGTCTTTTTCATGTGGGCTCTCATTTGGAATGTTTTCCCCCTTTGGTTATTTACTTGTTGTAAGTTGTGGATTTCCAAAAATCTCTAAAAATTCTTACGTGATCAAAGCGGGAAAATCTTCATGTTCTAGTAGGACAGAGACCTAATATTCTTCTTTCGGGTTTTGTAGGGTGGTTGACATCATCCGAGTTTCCAACTTGTTTCGGGGTTTGCTAGCTACTCGTAGTCTTTCCTTCTCCGCCTTGCATTGGGTCTTGACCAGTTGTTCAACACACTCACGAGTTTCACGGTGTGTCGGGTAATATTACCGACATCATCTCACTTCCGCTTTGTGTCAAGTTTCTCAAAGTTTCGACATCCTCCAAACTCTGCCGGTGTTTTGGATTTCTCAAGTTGTTTGACACGGTCTAATTCCTAACACACAATCTAGTCCACAAATTTTCGAGGCTACTTTGTAAGTTTCAAACCCGAATAGTGTTGCGGGTTTGTTCACTTGTCCAACAAGCATCCAAACCCGATTTCTCTTCCAGATTTTTCAAAACTCCTCATGTCGGACCACTGCCCATCTAAGGATAATTTAGATAAGTTAGGAAAGATGAAGTATAAGTACCGAAAGATGGATTCTTCCTCTTTTATAACTTGCAATTATGACATCCGGGACATAGAACTCGGAAATGTAAACATGGAAGATTTCGGAAAAGAATTGAGGATTCTTCTCGAATTCATGGATGAAGTCAATAGCCAGAGTGGTCTTCCTCTTGTAAAGACGATTCCCAGATATCACTCAATGTCCTAAATTCATCTTGGCTTGCGCTTCCCACTATAACTCACCTCCCACTCAATAATAAATCAAGTCATGGAGACTATAGTGAAATTGGATGGAGATTACTTTGATCAACTCCTAAAGTTACCCAACTTTGAGGAGTATGGTGATGTAAAACCCAAATCAGCACATAAATCTTGGGACAAAGATCAGGAAGATTGCATCAGGCATGTAAACAAGAAGTTCTTGATCAAGGCTAAGCCAGTTGTTTCTAGGTTTCCCAAGTTGGTCCCTAGAAGTGATTTTATTCTCGAAATCGGTGATATCATCACCCCGCTTAAGTGGTTATTTGGAATCCTAGAGTCGAAATAATTCTAAGGGTGGATGTATCAGTTCATGGTCGTAATAAAGAAGAATGATCAAGGGATTGATTGGGGTATCTTAATAAGTGATGAGATAGACTCTCAAATGAAAATGGTCTTGTCTACTGGAAAGTTCTACATGATGTCATATGTCACCTATGTAGCAGTAGGTATGAGAAACTACCCTAGGTTGGATGCACAAGGGAACCGAACAACCGAACACATATATCGTATTTTCCCTTAGTTGATGATAAAAGGATTTGAAGATCAATTTAGAAGAGTGAATGATGCCTTCTTCTACAAAAATATTTACAGATTGGACCCTGATCTTAGAAAGAGAAGAGTTTCTGATGAGGCATGGGCAGAGGTATCAAAGTGGGGTTGCATATTTTTACAATTCAAGAAGTTCACCTATCTTCGGGTGGTAAAATTCTAGGGTAACCCTTTCCATTTGCCCAGGTTTCCAGGTGACAAACTCATCCTTATGGAGTTGGTCGACAACTATTGGATTTCCACAAGTTCCAACAAAGCGGACACAAGGCTTCATCTCCCTCCCAATTTCCATTAGAAGGTACACATGTTCTACAATGGTGAAGGCCAAGTATGTGGTGCACAAGCATCGGGAAAAATTGAAGATGCATATGAAGTTCATAGAGGGATTCAATATTCAAGGATTCCTTAAGTCGTATGGAACCTTGTACTACTGCATGAGCCCCATGTGGAAGATATATGGGTTGATCTTCAAGATGAAATTGCCATCTAAAGAAAAGACAACATCGACTAACACTTGAAGAAATTCAGATGTTTGAGCTAGGCCGATATCCATGAAGGCTCCCAATGATGATACAGTCTCTTCGCAAGGTGTTCGGGATCCGGAAAATCCCTCGAGTATGCGTTAACATCCCGCATGCCCCGCTTAGCCCCCGCCCTTTTGTTTTCCCCTTTTTCCCTCTTTCCTTGGCCTTTTGATCTTCGATGGCGAAACCGCCGCCCTCGCTCGTGAGCGCCGCGGTCGGTCCTGCAACGCATTTTCGTAGCGCATTTTTTTCCGAAAGCATTTTGACGTGACTCACGTAAAAGATCAACGTTTCACCAGCTTTCCTTGCCGACTTGGGCATGCATTTATGTTTTTTTGATCCCTAGAATATAAATGTTTGGCCATTGTTTATGGTTTTTAGAGTTTAGCTATATTTGGTTTTGATCTTTGGGTGTATGAATCCTATAAATAAATGGTTTGTGCACAAACAAAAGGGCCTGATCTTTTGCTCTCATCCTCTCATTTTCCATAGTTCAGTCTTTTGTTCTCTTTAGAGCCATAGCTTTAATCCTTTGCATGCTTATTTAGTATTGTCCAGCTGTTGGTAAGCCACATATCCAGCTTGTGCAAACAGTGTTGTTGTTTTACCCATTCCATTGAAGTAGAATAGCTTAGGAAGCCATTAAAGTTGCAGGTTTTGCTCTTCAAACAGGGTAGATTCAAGGTTCTGGTCACTTTATGTTGCGTGACTCGCAGTAAAATCCCGCTAGGAATTGCATAAGCCAAGCTCTGTACTCTTGCGCTATCCCTCTCCTACTCGCATTTTCAGTCTGCATTCTGAGCCGTCCTTGTCCCAATATCTATTTCTATCGATGCTGGCATTACACGCTTTTCTGGATCCACGTGAACATGAAAGAACGAGGAGATCATACTGAGGGGACAAGATCACATACACCATCGGATTCGCCACTGTTCTGCGGAATCCAGGTTCTAGCTTTCAAAGTTCTAGTTAGAATCATATCAAATAAGGTAGTTAATTGTTTCATTTCAGTAATTTCTATTCTCGATATTGCCAGGGAAGCTGTGAGGATTGATAGTTTCTGAGAAACTATGATTCATTCCTCACTTCTGAGGTAGGATCGAGAATCTTGCAGATAGATGAGCTATTTCTTTTGTTTAGGATAAATCTACAAATTGCACAGGCAAATAACTACACTCGGTTATTTTGTTTGTTTTTAAATTGTTATTCAGTTGTTATTTCTAGATATACCTAAAATAGCTGCTTTTCTTCTCATAAAGTTAAAATACAAAAATAGAAGTTATATATGTTTTAGTTTTACTCCATGTAGTTAGAATTTGCTTTATTACAGTTAGATTTACATTTTATTTTGTATGACAATCACGGGACCTCGGGAGCCCAGGGAATACATATTTGAGCCAATCGTGCCTCAACCAAACCTCGTCACAGCAATAGTTGACATAGACCAAAATCTCAGAATACAAGTCTTCCAAACAACAACAGATTTACAACTGATCAGTTCTCAGTTGAGAGGGTTAAATATAGAAGACGACCAAGCACACACGTTTTGGTCAAATCAACCAAACTACAGATTACCCTAGGCAAACATTCGCATGACTGTAGAAGGGTTCGAAAGAGAACAAACCTTTGGTTGTGATCCTTTGGTCCCACAGCCAGGTGCAGGAGACACTCTCACAGACATAGATACTAGTTTAAGGATCCAGGTTGCACGAACGCCTGTGAGATATTCTGAGAAAATCACGCAGTTGTTGGTCCTAAACATAGAAGCTGAGAAAGCATATGATTACTGGATACTAGGAATCAGGACTTGATTTCGTATATGACCATAATAGAACCGCAACAACCAAGAGTCTACGGTTGTGACCCACAAGTCCCACAGCCTAACGAATCCATAAGTCAATCAGATATAAACATTGGCCTACGCACACTAGTATTCCAATCCACTCCACTTCCACCCATCATCATCGAACAATTGTCCTTACTAGATATAGCAGCTAACGAAGCTAGAGAATTCTGGACTAGGCCAGAGAATCGTCCGTAGAGTCAATTGTTTCCACCATCCACCATATGACCTTATCTAGAGACATACACGAAACTATCCCAGGTCATTTCCCACGTATTCCACAACCCATAGATCGAATCACGCCAGAGCTCGATATTGATTGGAGCCTTCGAGCAGTCATCCTTGCCGATCGATCTATCACACCAGTCCAGGTTAGAAGGGCCTTCTTTGCCTTAGATTCACAAATTCCACTAGTGCGTGTCGAAGACATTAGATTGCCTAACTAGTCTGTTTGCATCCCACGAATATTCCATTCCCACCGGCTGTCTCGGCATGACCTCGGGAGGTCGGGTACGCGGAAGAGTTACCTGTAGATTCCCACGCTCGCTTGTCGCTTTTCCGGCGTACAAAATTGGTGAACCCGACGTGAAGCAAACAAAATTAGTGAAGCTGACGTAAACTTCCTACTTTCTCATTCGGAGTCATAGTATCACGTGTTCTTTCACAAATCACCTTCGTTCCTTCCCATTATTCTGCGGGTATTCATATACCCCCCGAATATGTCGGGATTCGATGAATATGGCAGACCCCTCTTGGGTCTTGAGGCATACTACGCCCAACAGAATAGACAATCATCACCCTCACTCTCAGTATGGGGCGACAACTATTCAACTAATCAGTTGTCAACACAAACCCCAAGAAATAGATATAACTCATCTTTTCAAACGGGGGAGTTAGATCAACCCCCTCGAACGCAACAAACAGAGCCTTCAGGCTCGAACAATATGACGTTTACTGAGAATCTGGTTCATCTCCTCAGATGCTACTTAGACCACAAATTAGTAGACAATCAGACCCATATCTGGTCTTAGATGATGAACGGTCAATACGTTATCCTAGGAGTGAACAACATTCTCGGGGTATGTACCCACCTATAGGAGGTTTACAAATACAACCCGAGATCTCTTTTCAAGAAAATACCTCTATGCCACTGCATATAGGAAATACTCTCGGAGAAACTTGGCAAGATAACGATCAGTTCATGACAGGATATCACATGCCTATACAACACCAGGGTATACAACAAACGCCGCTCAGGAAAAGCACCATGACTTCACCAAATGAAGTCATTTCAACGTTAGTAGAAAAAGTGAGAGGGTTAGAACTTGCTCAAGCAAGTCAAAATTCTCCATTCATACAAGCAGGAAGTTCCAACCCTCCATACCACCCTGGCCAAGTAGATCTCCTCACAGGAGTAGGCACGTTAGGCATGCCGCCTCACTATCCACAACAAACGCCAACAAGGCCCATCATCTCTAACACTATTCCTCCCGGTCTAGTATCAAACAATCCATTACTAGACAATATCCCGTCATACTTAAACATGTACTCCAAATCACCACAAGGAGATATGTTCTCCTCTCCCGGCCTTTTTGCTCAAATGCAGGGACTTCCCTATGCCCCTGCCAATGCATACGCTGCACCATATCAACAACCCATCCCACCACCACTCCCTCAGCAACCACCATCAATGGTTGAAACATATGCGATAGGGACTTACTCAGAATATTTAAAAGAGCCCTTAGATTTCACCATACGAAGCGTCATGCTTCCAAGACCCCTTCCCGATTTACCCAAGTTCAAAGGCGAGGGAGATCCAAACGCGCATATCAAGGCTTACGCTACAGCCATACGAGAATTACTCCCTTGGGATGGGGTTGTTGCTAAAATATTCCCTAAAACCTTGGAAGGCATTGCTCTCGACTGGTATTATAGAATACCTGAGGCCTCCATCCATTCATTTAAACAGCTCGTATCAGAATTCATTAAGGCATTCGACATGAACAAATTATTGAGAACAGGAATCAGGGAATTCTTGCACATCAAACAAGAACACAACGAATCTGTCACCCATTTCATCCAAAGGTGGCGTACAGTCCTTTATTCCTCGGCAAGTGCTCCAAACATGGATCAGATGGAACTATGTGATTTATTCCTTCATTCTCTCAGCAAAGAGGTGAAGGAAGAAGTCCAAAAGTTCCCACTAAGAACTTACGATGAAGTACTTGAGAGCGCTCTTCGAATAGACCAAGCGCAATAGATAGTGGCCGTAAAACATATGGTGCAAACGGGAGGTTAATCACCCCCAATCAGAATGCTACAAATTATCCCACTACCACAAATGTTAATCAAGGACCCAAAATCCTTAACAAAAATCGGGGTGTAACAACGGATGGAGTAACCGACCAGCCCAAGAAGGTAAATGTTGTCAATACTCCATCACAAACAAACAACCAACGAAACAATAACTTTACCCCGACAATCAATACAGTGGATTTTAACCATCCACAACAACAACAACAACAACAAAACGGCAAAATCCTATACAAGGGCCAGGACAAAACTCATTTGGTTATCAAAACCAAAGCCAGAAACAACAAATGCAAAATTTTAATCCTAATAGGCAACAATTTGATCAGAATTTTAGGCCACAATATACACCAAACCAACAAAACAGGAATTACAATCCCAATTCTTATTGTGGTTTCCACAAAATTCGGGGTCATGATACTAGAACGTGTCGTGACTACAATAAATTCATGCAACGTTTACCAGAAGAACAAAGACAGCTTCTTCATGATTTTTTTTGCGAGATCCCGTCATCACACCACCAAACACGCTAGCAGGAGCAGTTTCCCCTCAAAATGCTCCCCTCAAGATCTTTAACGATCCACTCCCAAATCATGATAATAACAGACTAAATCCAACTGGGACGAACAAGGGTGCAATACCGGGAAACAATGATCACGAAGCCTCGACTTCACTAAATCCATCAGTTGCGCCACAGTTGGGAAGTCAACCGAGACCCAAGATAGTCAGTTTGGTAGAGCTAGACGCTGAGCTACCTATCGAAGCTATAACAAGAACACGAGAGTATTTCTCTCAACCAAGCCCAAGTCATCTGCCAGAAACAGATAAGAGTCAGCAGATAGTAGAAAAACCCATCGGTGCCTATGATTTAATTAGTGACCTAACAAAGACCTTCTCGCACATCTCATTTTTAGATTTACTAAAGAACTCTCCTCCTCACAGAGCTGCTCTTTTAGAAGCATTAGGTCTAGGTCATCTAATTAACATCACTCCACCTCCTGAAACACAAGTAAATCACGTAGATTTTGATATCCACCCTCCAGGGCAGCCAGACAAGGATGTCAAATTCATATTCGAAATAAGTAAAATGCCCATAGATGCTGAGATCGCATGCCGAGGTGATCCAGCCTTACACTTACAAGTATGGGTTTATAATAACTATGTAAAACGGGCAATGGTTGACGATGGGGCCGTAGTTAACATAGTCCCTTTCTCTTTCCTCCAAAAACTAGGATATGGGGAAACAAACTGTTCCACCACTCGAAATACATTGAGAGGCTATGATAGCCTTAAAGCCACTTCGATAGGAACTATAATACTCCCAGTCACCTTAGGACCCAAAACAATCCTAACTGAGTTTTATATTATAGATCGGGAAACTAATTATAATATGATACTCGGCCGACCATGGATACACCGAATGAAGGCAATCCCTTCTACGTTATTTCAAGAAGTAAGATTCTTGCATCTAGGAAAGGTATTTGTAGCCAAAGGCGATCCAAAACCTTTCGATTTACACCTAGCTGATTTAAAGAAAAGACCAGGTGTACACTCAGAATTTGAACTTCCAACAAACCAACTTAATAAACCTACTGACCCAAAACCAGAGGAGAAGTTGGTACCTACAACGGATCTTGAAGCTATCAGCATAGCCAAAACAACCCCAACCCCTAACGATAAAGCTAAAGAAATGGTATCATTAGGGACTACTGCAAAAATCGTTGAGTTAATAGAACAAGATTCACCAATGTTCTTACCATTTGATTCAGTAGGTATAGGATATTCCCTAGGTGTTGGTTCCCTTCCAGCAGAGGACCTCTGTATGGTAGAAGTAGAGTGTGCAAGCGCAGCAGATACCCCAACATCTATACTCCCGACTAGGTATTGGACTCTCCATTTCGACGGAGCTAAATGCCGTTACGGAGCGGGGGCAGGTATAATTCTTACTTCGCCCGAGGAGAAGGTCCTCCCATTCGCCTTTAAGTTAAATTTTGAATGCACAAACAACGGCGCTGAGTACGAAGCCCTCCTCCTTGGCCTCACCTTAGCCAAAAGAATTGGTGTTGATGACATCAGAGTCTTAGGAGACTCGCAATTAGTGGCAAATCAAGTTTCTGAAGTATATGAAACTAAAGCCGAACACTTGCAGCTTTACAAAGAAGCCGTATTAAATTTAAGCAAGGCATTTAACTTCATATCCATTGAAGCAATCCCACGAGAGAAAAATCTTCTCGCCGATTCAATAATAGAACTTCAAAGATCACGTTTTACTCCAAGTAATGAGTTAGAAGACACCCAGTTCACGGTGTCCATTCGTGATGAACCATTGATAAAAATAACGACAAATCCCCTTTCAAGCGAAAGTAAATCTACCGTCTTAGACCGTATTGATAGTGATGTGGCTACCTTGGATTACTTAAACGCCTATGCGGCATTACATCTCTCCTATCATATGCTAGATTTGTCCTTAATTCCACATTCGTCTTCCTATTTCGGGAATCCCATGATGGATCTCCCCTCACAAATGGAACCTAGCATATACGCAGTAGAAAATGGGGATGATTTGGATTTACCTCCAGCACCACCTGAGTTCGAAGAGGGTAACGCCTCTTTGATCGAAGAGACAATCGATGTCAACATCGGGACAGAAGATGAACCGAGAATATTGAAACTAGGTTCTTCGTTAACCCTAGAAGAAGTAGAAATACATACTCAGATCCTCAAAGAACATCAGAAGGCATTTGCATTTAATTATAAGGAGATGACAGGAGTCGCACCCCACATTGCGGTGCACAACCTCGTCACTAAATCAGATGCAAAGCCAATTAAACAAAAATCAAGACCCATGAAGCCCAAAGTAGCTCTCATGGTAAAAGAGGAGGTAATAAAACTCCTTCGGTAGGATTCATCAAGCCGATCCGACTACTCCCAATGGGTATCTAACATCGTTCCGTTCTCAAGAAGAATGGAAAGATACGCATCTCGCATAGATTTTCGAGATATCAACAAAGCATGTCCTAAGGACGACTTCCCATTACCATCCATCGATGTTATTGTTGATGCAACAGTTGGTTTTGAACTTTTGTCTCTCATGGATGGATTCTCGGGATACAATCAAATCAGAATATCTGAGCAAGATCAAGCTAAAACCACGTTTATAACTCCTTGGGGAACCTATTGCTACGTTGTTATGCCATTCGGTCTCAAGAACACCGGTGCTACGTACCAGTGGGCCATGACATACATATTTCACGATCTAATTCATAAAATCATGGAATCTTACGTAGATGACTTATTGGCTAAAGCCAAGAAGCGTTGTGACCATCCCGAAGTACTCCGCGTCATTCTTTCACGTCTAATAGAATACGGAGTCACATTAAACCCAGAGAAATGCGTCTTTGGTGTAACGGGAGGGAAGCTCCTAGGTTATATCATATCATCACGAGGAATAGATGTCGACCCGACCAAAATCCGGGCTGTCCTCGAAATGGTTCCACCTTCAAATGAATCTGGAGTCAGGTCATTCCTCGGAAAACTGGGTGCAATCCGAAGATTCATCCCGGACTTAAGCTTCGCCGTTCATCCAATCAACAATTTACTCAAGAAAGACTATAGCATTGATTGGACCAAAGACTGTAATGAAGCCTTTGAAGCAGTTAAGCATTTCCTATTATCACCACCTACGCTAATGCCACCTAAGCTAGATCACCCATTGATTCTATATTCACGAGCTACTAATGTCTCGCTGGCCTGTATGTTGGCCCAAGAAGACGATAACAAGAGAGAACGCGTGATTTATTTCATCATCCGAACGCTGCTCGACTATGAAACACGCTATACACAGGCAGAACGAGAATGCCTTGCCATAGTCTTTGCTACTAAATGCCTAAGACATTATATGCTGAATCAAGAAATGAAGGTCATGGTAAAAACGGACCATTTACGGACTTTCCTCACACAAGGGTCATTGTCTAAAAAGGCTGGACGTTTTATAACCTTAATGGGAGAATTCGAATTAACATTTGTAAATCAGAAGTCAGTTAAGGGACAAGTCATCGCGGATTGGTTAGCTGACAACCCATTAGACGGAGGTGATTTAGTAGATTTAGACTTTCCAGATGAGTGCGTATACTACATCGAAACCCGACCCTCCATCTCTGAGTGCCTTTGGTACACGGATATCATTAATTATATCATGGACCATACGTACCTAGAAGGAGTTACACCACAACAAAGAAGGCGGTTACGCATAATCGTAGCTAAATACGTCATTATAGAGCAAGTGCTCTATCGAAAAGCATTCGATGGAATGCTCCTAAGATGTGTCGACACGGAGGAATCCAAGAAGATTCTCCATGAATCTCACAGTGGAATATGTGGAGGCCACTTCGGTGGCCACGCCACTGCTCGAAAAATACATCGAATGGGCTATTTCTGGCCCACTCTAGAACATGACGCAATAGAGTTTGTACGCAGGTGTCGTAAGTGCCAAGAATTCTCCCATGAGATCCACATGCCAGCACAAGCTCTACAACCAATCGCTACTCCATGGCCCTTTTCTACATGGGGTCTAGACTTAATAGGGAAATTCTCTCCCTCATCCACAGACGGCCATAATTTTATAATCACGGCCACTGAATATTTTACCAAATGGGTGGAGGCCATGCCTCTCACTACTGTACCTGGTTCTGTGATCGCCAAGTTTATTTTGAACCAAATCATTTGCAGGTACGGTATCCCGCAAATCATTATCTCTGATAATGGAACTTCTTTTAAGAATGAAGAGGTTCACGAACTATGCAATAAATTTAAGATAAGCCATCATACGGCTTCCTTGTATTATCCCCAAGCCAACGGACAGGCTGAAGCGACAAACAAGACACTGAAAGCCATTCTCCTTAAAACGGTGAAAGAAAACAAACGAGATTGGCATTTGAAGTTATATCCGGCCTTGTGGGCCCACCGAACCTCAATAAGAACACCAACGGGAGCAACTCCTTTCTCGCTAGTATTTGGGGCAGAAGCAGTTCTCCCACTTGAGGTCGAAATACCCAGTCTCCGCATTTCATTACAAGGGATTCTGGATGAAGACGCTTACAGAGAAGCACGTCTTTCTCAACTAGAAAGCCTAGATGAAACTAGGTTAGATGCTGAGTAGCGGCATAGAGCTTATGCTGACCGAATGTGCTGGCAGTATAACAAGAAGGTCTATGAACGCGATATATACGAAGGTGATCTAGTTCTAAGACTAGACAGCCGGATCGACAAGAAGACCGGCAAAGGAAGGAAATTCTCAGCCCAAATGGTTGGGCCCATACCGAGTCATGAAGGACTACGAAATGGTGCTTACCTCTTATTATGTACGCTAGAAGGTGAGGAATTTGGCGAAATAAACAATTCCCCCTCGCACCTCAAGCGGTTCTACGCATAAGCAACTAGCACTACTTGTATAATTATCTACATTGCATCTTCATACAGATTAAGATCATTTTGTCCACTTGTTTCTTACATAAATTGTGATCAAGGAATCTATTCTCAAAGCAATTCACTACAAACTCATGATGTTGTTGGCATAAAGCTCTTTAATCATACCTCTCCATCTTCATATATCATCGAATCATCTCGGAATCTTTTATCAAATAAAGTCAAACATGACAAAGTCTTAACGGTAACCATACCAAGATCTGCAAGTTTATTCTCACTTTGATTTCTTCTTAGGATAGGTGTCTTGCCTATGGTCTGTTCTAGAAGCTTCATGGTGTCACATCTATCCCATATATACGTCTCTTTGGAAATAAGCACATACTGACATTTTACTCAAATAAGCAAGTCAACAACTGATTAAACAGAAAATTTTAATTTTACACATTTCCTTGCCCCACCAACCTTCGGTGATGAGCTTGCGTCTCTTACTAGTGACGTAGGGTTGGGAAAGGATGGAAATGCCCTTACTCGCCTATGCCTTGCCCACGGTGATAAACCCACGCTTCTTACTAGTAGCATGGGGCAAAGTACAGGGGGTCCTCTTGACAAAGCAAGCGTTAAAGGTCACAAACAAACAATTCAAACTTTGAGTCCAAAACGGATGAATCAGATGTTCAAAATTCCAAAAGAATTAAAATCCTAAAAACCCAGATCTTGTCTACTATGTGGCCATCTACGGGTCTAAGTCTGGATAAACCGCAAAACAAGTGCATTCTAAACTATGAAGTCATTCGGGTAGAGTAAGCTTGTAGCTTCCAATTTGGTTCCGCCAAAGCTTTGTCTGTCTTTCATCACTATCATTTCAGCTACACCTCATAACTTGCGCCCTTCTTGACTCTCGGTGATGAGCCCTCGCATCTTACTAGTTGCGTGGAGTTAGGAATGGGGCAATTTAATCTGTTCATCGTACTGGTTATATTCATCACTTTGCAAAACAAACATGAGGTATCCAAATTGCTCACAGAAGCTAAGATTCAAAATCACAATATATCTGCAATATCATGTATCAGCATCATGAAACACAAAAAGAAAGCAAACATTTGCATCATCTGTTCTCCATTGCATACATTCTAAAAAGCATATAAACATACATCGTAGTATACACAAGGAAACTGGAAATAGAAAGGAAAACATGAGTGCCAAGCTTTTGATCCAAAAACGAATGCATATATATAAATAATCAATGTTTATATACAATGCCATCATGCTCTAAGCATGGTCAAAACACTCAAAGAGCCCGTGATATACAAAGAATATGTAATACAAAGTACACGAGGGCCAAGAGGCCTCTCAGTCCCTACGCGACCCCTCCGAAGGTGCACGCCCACGCCTAGGACTCCGGCTACGCCGGCGCTCTGAATGTACGGAGGGCTCAGGGTCCCGAGGGGCAGCCGCGGTCTCACCACGAGAATGGCTCCTCATGAGGCGCTCAGCCATCCTGTAGCCCGCTAACTCTGTACGGAGGGTCGACACCATCCTGGCCACGTGCCAAATGGGAGCGAAGACATCAGTATGCCTACCAGCTGCTGAGGGCCCCCCGGCATCTACGGATAGCTCCGCACGAGTCCTATCCATGGGGATCATCAGGGAATCGGTACATACCCTGCGGATCAAATCCCACCACTCGTCAACAGTCTCTACAAACAAAGGAGAAAAATCGAATCAGAAACCAAGCAAGAGGCTAAAAGATACAACAATAACAACTAAGGAGAGCCTACAAATAAACATTAAAAGGGAGAAAGGGTAACTTACTCGGATCCCCAGGCATCCAAGATGGGTCGCTGGGACCGGCACCTGCTGCGGATGCCGCTGCCGACTGAGGGGCTGCTCCTGTGGCAGGGGCAACATGTCACCCTGCAACTGACTCATCCTCTCCACCATGGCCCTGAGAGAGTGGCTCCTCTGAAACTAGAGTGTCCTTCTCGTGCTCTGCTCAGCCCTCTCTGCCTGCATAATATCCTGAGTGTCATGCCACTCAGGATCGCTGTCCTCGGTCTCCTCCTCTGTCCCTCCCTCTGAAAACTCCTCGGAGTCAGAGTCAATATCTATGGGGTCATCGCTGCTATGAGTAGGACCCGCAGCAATCTGAAGCAAAGGTGCCCGAGGCGCACCGGCTCTCCCTCTAGCGCGAACTATCCTCCTGGCTGCAATAGGAATGCCAGGAGTAATCACTGTCCAACCTCGGCCTCTAGGCCCCCCTCTGGCCTCGCGAACTGATCTGTAAACTGGTGCCACTGGGGGAAGCATACCCACGTATGGAAGACCAAACTGCTGAGGAACCCGGCCGAAGGGATGTACCTCCACTCATCCCACTCGATCAATAAGCTGCCCTGTGGTGGAGCAGGAGATCAGGGTAAGAGTCTCCTCGCCCCATATGCCGGCCATAAGCCGGTACGGCATCGCCTCCATATCTACAGTAGTAAGGGAGGCAACTGGCTGATGAGGTGCTCTGAGCACCGACATGTCCGTCCATCTGGCTGCCCTCACAGCCCCAGGATCTGCCACCTCCACACCCCTGCCATAAGGGACAAAATGCTCATACACCCAACTCATGACTAGAGTTGGGTGGCTCAATGATCGTCCCCGTAAAATGGACCACCCTATATAGATCATGGTAGGTGGTCCCTGAATATCTCGCACCCTAGGCGTATATCCGGCCATGCCCCTCTATCTGTGCAATGATGGGGGCCCAACAATATAACAGTGTGTCCCCTCCCTTGTCCCCGATCAATCTCGAGGCAAGGATCCCCATGATGGCCTGTCGAAATACGGGGATAGGCAAAGAAGGAATGGATCGAACTCTCACCCCCTTCTTCGACCCCATGGAGATGACTGCATCTCCCATATATGCTTGCCCACTGTGCAATCTGTGCCCGGGAGCCTGCTGTCTCTAGTGTAAGTCGCCTCCCGATGATCGGGACCCCCAGAATGTGGTAGACATCCTCTAAGGTGATGGTCCACTCACCACGGACCCCTGGCAGTCGGAAGGTGTTCCGATCTACATCCCAATAAGAAAATAGGTCACAAAGGATGTGACTAGATGGTGCAACGTGGGGCACACGCGATATACGTAATATGTCGGCTCTCTGTAGTGTGTCCTCCTCGTCCTGTGAGAGAACATCCAGTACCCCTGAGAGCCAATCACACTCTCTCTCTCTGCTCCATCTAATGTACTCCTCTCTCACCTGCATACACCCAAAAACACACAAAACAGAGCAAGTTAATATCCGAACAACATCGAGAGAGTCATAAAAACACGTAGAAAGGCTAAAAATACAAGTGCAATCTCACATAATAGTTCCTTTTGCATTCTGTGCAAAACCGCCGCCCTGAGCAGGGAGGCGGTTTTGTAACCGCCGCCTTAAAGGCGGCGGTCGTGTAACCGCCACCCTGAACAGGGCGGCGGTCATGTAACCGCCGCCCTGGCCAGGGCGGCGGTCGTGGTCCGAAAACCCACGTGGGTTTTTAATCTAAAAAGCCTAAAAACAAGCAAAAAAAGACCATTTAACCTAAAAATGGAGCCTACCCAGTAGGTGCCCCCCCTAGATGGACCTTTTAACACTAACATTTTCAAAAATGACCCCCCCATTACAACAAATTTAGCATTTCAAATTTAAGGGGGGAAAAACACAAAATTAAAGAAAACCAACCTGTGATCTAGCGGGGTGGTGTTCACACGTGGAGGCATGATCACGATCTCGCTGCGGACGTTTTGACTCTACTCACGCAAGAAACCGTCACCGTGGGTCCCAGAGCTCAAAAACAATCAAATCAACTCGCGCAAATGAATAGGAAAATGGGCCCACTTTCATATATATAGCACCCTGATTCGTTTTAAAAGACTTTTTCGCAGGTTTGGAGCGCTGATGGAGGTAAGTCCCTATCCCCGCGCGAATGGTACGTTCTCATTCCCTATTATTTTAGCGTTTATTTTCCAAACTATTGTATCTATCTGCACTTGAGTTCTCTTTTCATTTTGCAGGTAGCGGGAATTTTGGATGGCGTCATTTCAACACACGGACGTGTAAGGTATAACTTCCAAACTTCCCATTTCAGGACTGCCATACTCGGACCCATCGTTTTATGCCTCTTCATGGCTAAAACGCTTCTCCGAGGGGGCAATATGTACGTACCCAAAATTGTAAGGTACTGTACTGCCGGAATAGTGTAACAAGCTCCCCAATGATGATACAGGTCTCTTCGCAAGGTGTTCGGGATCCGGAAAATCCCTCGGAGTATGCGTTAACATCCCGCATGCCCCGCTTAGCCCCGCGCCTTTGTTTTCCCCTTTTTCCTCTTTTCCTTGGCCTTTTGATCTTCAAGGATTTAAACGCCGCCCGATCGGCGGTGGCCACCGCCGCCCTGATCGGGGTGGCGGTCCGCCGCCCCGCTTTCAGGAGCGGCGGTCCCGCATTTTTCCGTAAAGCATTTTGACGCGACTCACGTAAAATATCAACGTTTCACCAGCTTTCCTTGCCGACTTGGGCATGCATTTATGTTTTTGGTCCCCTGGAATAGTGTTTGGCCATTGTTTATGGTTTTTAGAGTTCAGTTTGGTTTTGATCTTTGGGTGTATGAATCCTATAAATAAATGGTTTGTGCACAAACAAAAGGGCCTGATCTTTTGCTCTCATCCTCTCATTTTCCATAGTTCAGTCTTTTGTTCTCTTTAGAGCCATAGCTTTAATCCTTTATGCTTATTTAGTATTGTCCACTGTTGGTAAGCCACATATCCAAATTGTGCAAGCAAACAAGTTGTTGTTTTACCCATTCCATTGAAGTAGAATAGCTTAGGAAGCCATTAAAGTTGCAGGTTTTGCTCTTCAAACAGGGTAGATTCAAGGTTCTGGTCGCTTTATGTTGCGTGACTCGCAGTAAAATCCCGCTAGGAATTGCATAAGCCAAGCTCTGTACTCTTGCGCTATCCCTCTCCTACTCGCATTTTCAGTCTGCATTCTGAGCCGTCCTTGTCCCAATATCTATTTCTGTCGATGCTGGCATTACATGCTTTTCTGGATCCACGTGAACATGAAAGAACGAGGAGATCATACTGAGGGGACAAGATCACATACACCATCGGATTCGCCACTGCTCGCCGAATCCGTGTTCTAGCTTTCAAAGTTCTAGTTAGAATCATATCAAATAAGGTAGTTAATTGTTTCATTTTAGTAATTTCTATTCTCGATATTGCCAGGGGAAGTCATGAGGATTGATAGTTTCGAGAAACTATGATTCATTCCTCACTTCGAGGTAGGATCGAGAATCTTGCAGATAGATGAGCTATTTCTTTGTTTAGGATAAATCTACAAATTACACAGAAAATAACTACACTCGGTTATTTTGTTTGTTTTTAAATTGTTATTCATTTTTATTTCTAGATATACCTAAAATAGCTGCTTTTCTTCTCATAAAGTTAAAATACAAAAATAGAAGTTATATATGTTTTAGTTTTACTCCATGTAGTTAGAATTTTCTTTATTACGCTTAGATTTACATTTTATTTTGTATGACAATCACGGGACCTCGGGAGCCCAGGGAATACATATTTGAGCCAATCGTGCCTCAACCAAACCTCATCACAGCAATAGTTGACATAGACCAAAATCTCAGAATACAAGTCTTCCAAACAACAACAGATTTACAACTGATCAGTTCTCAGTTGAGAGGGTTAAATATAGAAGACGACCAAGCACACACGTTTTGGTCAAATCAACCAAACTACAGATTACCCTAGGCAAACATTCGCATGACTGTAGAAGGGTTCGAAAGAGAACAAACCTTTGGTTGTGATCCTTTGGTCCCACAGCCAGGTGCAGGAGACACTCTCACAGACATAGATACTAGTTTAAGGATCCAGGTTGCACGAACGCCTGTGAGATATTATGAGAAAATCACGCAGTTGTTGGTCCTAAACATAGAAGCTGAGAAAGCATATGATTACTAGATACTAGGAATCAGGACTTGATTTCGTATATGACCATAACAGAACCGCAACAACCAAGAGTCTACGGTTGTGACCCACAAGTCCCACAGCCTAACGAATCCATAAGTCAATCAGATATAAACATTGGCCTACGCACACTAGTATTCCAATCCACTCCACTTCCACCCATCATCATCGAACAATTGTCCTTACTAGATATAGCGGCTAACGAAGCTAGAGAATTCTGGACTAGGCCAGAGAATCATCCGTAGAGTCAATTGTTTCCACCATCCACCATATGACCTTATCTGGAGACATACACGAAACTATCCCAGGTCATTTCCCACGTATTCCACAACCCATAGATCGAATCACGCCAGAGCTCGATATTGATTGGAGCCTTCGAGCAGTCATCCTTGCCGATCGATCTATCACACCAGTCCAGGTTAGAAGGGCCTTCTTTGCCTTAGATTCACAAATTCCACTAGTGCGTGTCGAAGACATTAGATTGCCTAACTAGTCTATCTGCATCCCACGAATATTCCATTCCCACCGGCTGTCTCGGCATGACCTCGGGAGGTCGGGTACGCGGAAGAGTTACCTGTAGATTCCCACGCTCGCTTGTCCTTATCAAGCTTTGGCTTTTGAGTCTCTACCTCCTATCTCCCAACCTTCCTTATTCCATATTTCCATGCCACTTTCATTAGCCATGGCCAGCATCTTATTTGACCTCTCACCTCTCTCTATTGGACCTCAGATGGCCATTGAAATGCCTCCTCCTCTTGCACCTTCATTCCCTGAATCTATCTCCATGATCACCACACTTGCAATCATCACCACTCCACAGATAAATATTCCTCCACCTACTGATGTGACCATAACACCTCTAATAGGGGCAACTCCTTCTAATGTACCTCAATGGTTACTTGATCAGACCCCACGAAAGAGGAAGGTGGTAGTTCCCCTACTAGCCTTCAACTTCAGTTCACTCAAGGCCTCTCCTTGCCAAATCTGCCAAGAAACCCAAAACAATTTCAAGGGTTTCAGTGGATGCCTCAGGGCATAAGTTTGCAGAAATTGCCACTCCGCTGACAAAACCAAGGAGGATATAGTAGCTACTGATTATCAGATTACAAGGGTTGATCTGGGAAAGGTGACAACAAAAGGGGTACAACAAGATGCGCAAGATTCCGTGAACGTGCTTTATGTCAAAATTGAAGGAAACAAAGGTAAGCGAGGGATGAGCTAAAGGATAGATTTGAACATTTGGCGAAGTATTACTCAAACTCTCAAAGCCCTCTCTCTAGTCAACATCATCATCTTCTACTCCTACTCCTATCAGGTTTGACTTCTCATCAGTACACTATTATTGAGAAGATCAATGAGAAGGGGAGAATGGTGGATGAATGGATTCGAGGTTGCTCCTTGAGGAGGAAAAGTCATTGATGATACAGTGGAGGTTTATAAATCCTTGGAGGAAATGAAAAGGATGGTGACAAGATGAATGATGAATTTTCACAAGAAGTTGGGAATCTCAAGCTAACTTTGGAGGCCCACAATGCACTGAAGAAAATTCCATCTCAAGTCTTAGTGGAAGAAGGAATCATTCCACATGGGGATAAACACTTCCAACTGACCAAAGCCATTAGATTCGGGATAAATATTCTCAATGAAGCTTACAGCAAGTTAAGGGAATCTAGAGATCGGTTAGTTGATGCCACTAATGACATAGAAGAAGAGTTTTCCATAATCTTCGCCAAGGTGTTGGATGGAAGTTTGACTATTCTATCTGCTAATGAGCTCTATAAACAAGTTCAAGAATTAATCAAGCAAGAACCAACTTTCGTCTTCGATATGAGCATCATTGATAAATTTATAAAGATCGAGAATGTTTTGGAATCACTGAGAAAACTCAATAAGATATTGAAGAAGCTTCTGTAACGCAAGTGACACTCGGGAAACTTGCAAGGTTAAGTGATTATTCTAGCGTGTCGAGATGAAGATGAAATGCGGGGCATAATCTGAAGTTTCAAATTTTTTTGAGACAAACAGGCTTCACTAGAAGAAGACAAGGATGAAGAAATGGAATAAGCAAAGTGATGTTATATGTCATTTCCTTCCGAAATTCACATGTCTTTTCATTTTCGTTTCATCACATAGGAAGCAATTTTTGACTTGTTCTCCTGCGTGAGAGTCAAGAAAAATAGGACTCTCATTAAAAGACTATTTTCTAGGATTTATCCTATTTTCTCTCTGCCCTTTTTATTGTAAATAAGGGATCTTGTGCATTTAAAGGAGACTTTTTGAATATTAAGAGCTATTATGAAGAAGAAAAACTTTGTATTTTCTTTTATTCATTGAAGAATAGAAGTAGGTGTTAGTTTACAAACTTTGTGTTGTGGGATTCATCTATCTTGAGAGATTGTTCTTACGTCCAATATCTTAAGTGATTCTTTGTTTAGTGTTCTTGATCATTTTAATTGTTTGAATAATTACACCCATTATCTAAAACTCGTATAAGTATTTCCTTAACTCGTGTTTGCATAAAAGAAAATGTGTTCCTCTAATCTCCTTCCCACTTTGTTTCTTCCATACTATTTTCCTTCTAAATATTCTTTCTAATCCAAATTGTAATATCTCCATTTCATGTTGATATGGATTTCGGATTATATCCCAACCCCAATGGTTAGATTAGTGTGAATATTGTATATAATCATTTTTGTTGTGTTTTAGATTAGTAATAAACATGCAACCCGACTTGTCTCTCGAAGAGGGATTTGATCCCATGCATTGTGGTTGAACCTCATATTTTGGCTTGACAAAATATCCAACCAAAAATTTCAAGCTCATAAATTCTAAAGCAACTCTATAATCCTCTTCATTGTCAAGATAATCCCTCAAAGATATGAAAAAGAGGGAAGATAGATCTCTAAGGGAATTATGGACTTAGTTCTAAAGATAAGGGAATAAGGTGTTGCTCTTGTAGGATTTTAGATGGAAGTGCAACAAGCCCATAAGGCTAGATGGATTTGGAAATTCTAATTGTGGCTTGTTTTACTGACAAGTTTTTCTATAATGTGAACAAGTTTTTTTTTGGCCTCATCTTGTCCATTACCTTGAGGGTAATAGGGGTGGATCACTTTTGGTGGATTTTGAAGCATTGAAAAAGGGTCTTCACTTGATTTTTCTTGAAATATTTACCATTTTTAGAGACAATGGTGGAAGGAATGTCGAACAATAGATAATGTGGCTCAATATGAATTTGGATACTTGATAACCGATTGCATAGGTGAGGGAACAACCTCCATCCATTTGATGAAGTACTCGGTTGTGGTAATGATATGTTTATGGACATCATAAGAGATGGGTATGAGCTTCGCTATGAGATCAAGCCCCCATTTTGAAAATGGCTAAGGTGTAATAATAGTTTGAAAGGATTGGGATGGTGTGTGAATCAAGTTTCCATGCTTCTAACAATGGATACACTTGTGAACATATTGATAACAATTTATTTCCATAATGATCTAGTAATAAAAACTCATAGAATTTTCTTGTAAGGACCATGCCACTAATATGAGAATTATAGATGCCTTCATGCACATATTTGATAACTTGGATAAACTCTTATGAATTTAAACTCCATAATAGGGTCACATCATAACCTCGATGATAGAGTAAAATTTCAAGGAGGAATAACATGTTATGCAAAGTGGACGAGGGCTCATTTTTGGGAATGTTAATGTCAAGTGGGAAGGTTTCAAATTGGAGGTAATTGTATATTTCTTCATAAAGCGAGGATAAGTGACCAAAAAAATCACATACCAAACAAGATTCTCACATATCATAAGCAAGTACAATTAGATGTTATATAAGGAAACATAATTCATTGTTTTCATGAGGTAAGATTAACGAGAGACCCAATTGTAACCATGACATCTACATATATGTTCTGATTCAATGGATTTGTTGAAAAGTAATCTAGATAAAATTGTCCTTTAGATTTTCCACCATGCACTTATAGGGTATAAGCTTCTCATCTTTGACATTAAATTCATCATGACTTTTTTGTGATGATTGGTGAGTAGCCAATGACCTGAACTTTTTAATATTCCATTTGATAGTGAATTTGAGACCAAAATGGGGGACTCATAGTTAGAAATATTATTAGTGCAAGGAAAACTAATCCTAAAGGATTGTCGGATGAGATCAGAGGCATGAGTGATAAGGATAACACCAACACTAGAGCCATGAAAGATTAATGATCCATCAAAGTATATTTTTCATGTAGTAGATTCTTCGACAAACAAAACAAATGCATTAGGAAATTCAATAGTTGATTGTTTTGTGCCTTGCAAAGGTGCTTCCAGTAATTTGATCAATGAGCACACGCCTTTAACAACATTTTGATTGACATATTATATGTCAAATTTGTTGAGAAAAAAATAATCCAAATTTTCATCCTCCTAGTAAGGGAGGGTTTAGATAGGAGGTATTTAAGTAGTCATCTTTGGATATGAGCTTGGTCTTATTATTCGAAGGCATTGTTAAAGCTTCTTGAAAGAAAAGACAACAGGGGCTAAATAGGCCTTTTCAATTTATGGGTAGTTAATATCATAGGAGATTAAAATGCAACCGAGGTAATAGAAAAAAAAATAAATTGTCATGTTTATAATGTTGGGCTAAGAGATAACCTAAGGAAAATTGGGTAGCGACAAATGTATAACATAAAGGGTTCATCAGTGTATGCAAGACTAAACCAATTGGTTTGGATATATATTACTTTAACTAATCAAAGACGTGTTTTCATTTTGGACCCCATTGAAAATAAACATTTTTAGGAGATTGGTGAAGGGATGACATTTATCGCAAGTTGGGAAATAAATCTCTAAATATCTTGAATTTTACCTTGTAAGTTGCGGACCTATTTTAGGTTTTTTAGAGGAGGCATTTTGTAGTATTTTTAACATTTTTTCGAATCTACTTTAATTTCTCTTCAAGACATAATGAACCCTAGTAGCTTTCCTAATATGACTCTAAACACACATTTCTTAGCGTTTAGCCTAACCTTATATTCTTGAATGCTTTCAAAGATGCAAGCAGAGGACAATTAGATGCTCTTTCTTATGTCTTATACTTATCTAAGATGTTGTTGACATAATATTCCATAATATAATGAAATATAAATCACTGTCATCACTTGTTGATATGTGGCTCCAACATTATTAAGGCTAAAAAGGCATGACTTGATAGCATAAACTACCCCAAGGAGTAATGAAAGTTATTTTAAGTTGATCCTTTCAACAATATTATTTTGGATATAACTAGAGAAACCATCGATGAGAGATACGAGTTCATGGCATGCCATATAATCAATGATCATATCAATGTTGGAAAGAGGGTTTCATATTTAGGACATGCCTTATTGATATCCCTAAAATCTTTACAAATTTTGATCCCAATAGGATTCTTGCTAATAGGGACTATGTTGATCCTCTTTGGAAATCTTAATTTAGTTATAAATAGAGAAACCATCCACGAGAGATAAGATTTCATGACATATCATGAATCAGCGATCATATCAATGTTGGGGATAGGAAAGTCATCTTTAGGACATGCCATATTGATATCACTAAAATATGTACAAATTATGATCCCGACAGATTCTTGCGAATAGTGACTATGTTGGATGTACATTCTAAATAGTAAACAAGGTTGATAAATCCTACTTCTAACAACTTTTTGAGCTCCTATTTGATCGGAGAAGAGCCACTTGTGAATGCATCTTATGGAGTTTATATTTGATTGAATTTGTTGACTCATGAATAACCAAATTTTGTATAGAAAATGAAGGATCTAATCCTAGCATGTCCATGTAGGACCAAGGGAATATGTCTGATAATTCTCTTAGAAGCATTGTAAAAATAAAAATATTTAGGACTAAGTGATGCCCCTAACTTTACAATTTTAGGCTACTCTTTTATGTCAATGTTGATGTCAATAGTTTCTTCAACTAATAACTAGATCCATCTTCCACTTATGCAGGGATGGGGAGGGAGGTTGAGTTATTCCTCTATTGGAATCTCTATGATATTTTCACCAATAGAATGATCACTTTATTTTATTTTTCATTTTTGATAGTGTTTTTCTACAAGTGCCTCTTTTTTATGTTTTTAAGGGATTTTTGAATTTTTAGATTTTTTTCCCATGTAAATTAGCCTCCTCCCTAAAGTAGGCATATGTATTGAGGTTAATGGTAAATCCATTTTTATGGTCCCTGGAGGGGATTCCATCACGCAATCCCATGAATTCCACTATCACTTCCTCGATCAAATACATCAATTGGTATGTGATCTTGTTGGTCCCAGCCAATGAGGGAAAGATAAATGAGGTCAATTTCGGAGTAGGAAGGGGATAAGGTTAAGATAGAGTTATAAAAAAGAGGTTTGTATAGGTAAGGTCCTCGTAGAGACTACAAGGAGACCCTGATTTAGTGTCATAGTCAAAAGAGTCATCTTTGCACTCAAAATAGGTGGAATCAACTTCTATGGGTGATGCACCATATGTTTCAATGAAAATTTTGTATTTTTCCATCTTCTCATGTGCCAAGAGAGGTTCCCAAACACCTTTCTCATCCTTTTCATAATCATAATCCTAACAACCCATATTATATCTCATCTTTTTGGGAATAACATAGTCAGGATGATTGATAGCAGGAAGCTATTTTCTCATCAGGAGATTGAGAAGTGTAAGCCATATCTAGACATTTGTCTATTAAAAGAACACTATGTAAAAAAATTGAAGTTGTTAAAATCTTATTGTCTTCTCGGAAGTCGGTTGGGACTGTCACATGTTTTTGTGACAAGGTGAGATTATGTATAAGGAGGGCTGTTAGATATCATATTCTTTGCAAGAATATATTGAGAAATTTGAATTTGGACTCCAATGTGGGATGTGTGGATGTAGAGGTGAAAGCACCAAATTCATTTGATTGGAGTGTGTTAGGATGGATGTGAGAGGTAAATGTCTCTAAATCATGTTCAAAATAAATCTCCATGCCAGAGAAAGGATATTCCTTATGACAAAGGCTAGCCAACACTCGTAATTAGAAAAGGGTTATGAGTCACTCGAGAATTGTAATCTCCTCGACCTTGGTAGTGTAATTTGATGTATTGGGTCAAATTGGAGGGAACGGCCTTGCGCATGAAATGGATCCATGGGAAACCAAGAAGGATATTATAGGAATATCCAAATCAATAATATGGAATTGGGTTTCTTGTTTAACAAGTGGTAGGCCCAACTTTCAAAGGTAGGGTAATCAATCATGTTGATTATCACTTGGTATTGTCGTAGGATTTGATGGTAATGACATTGGATTTGAGATCAACATCGTATTCCCTAACTATTTAATAAGCTTCAGTGCATATGTTTAGACCGGATCTATTTTCCACAAGCAATCATTTGACTTTCTTAAGGGTTATGATGAATTTTATGTTCAAAGGTAAATTATGAATGTAATTCTAATATGGAATATCACTTTGGGTAAAGATAATTTATTCAGATGGTGTGTTTTTACAACCAAGGCTTGGAATCACAAAAGGTAAATGTCCGTAAAATTTTTTTACTCTTGAAGGGTCTTATAGAGGATATATTTGTCAACAGCTTGATATTTTAAGAAGGTCCCAGATAGAGATCTTGGTAGGAATTTTCACAAGATGCTCTAAGATATCAGTAATGGTTGTCGAAAGGAGTGGATAGAGGAGGTCCTAGAATACTTTTGATGTGAGTACATCATGTTGTAATGACACACTCCTAGGATTTGATTTTGATGAGAAATGTGGTTAGTGATTAGATGAATACAACCAATTAAAGAATCAAAAGAATATGATGCCTTGGTGGAAATGTGGTTTGCATTATTACTTTGTAAGATTGACCTCAATCCAAATTTTTTCCAATTTTTGTTTGTGTTTGGGAAATTTCTCTTTATATATTCCTCGAGTTGATTGTTCTATGATTTAAGGGATTCTTAGGCATCAAGTTTTATATCCCTGTGATTCAATAAGTCCTAAATGCATTTCTTGAGTTTCATACATTGATCAATGTCATGGCCCTTGACATGATAGAACTCACAATATTCATTCTATTTGTGTCATGAGGGTTTTAACATGTCTTCATTGAATGGTTTGGTGATAGGGAATCGACCATATATTTTTTCGATTCAAGTTGACAAAGGATGGATGATAGGACTCACCAAATGGGGTGTAGTGGTGATGTTTTTGTATGGTTTGGGTGGCCCCTAAGAAATTTTAAATTATGGGGTGTTGTGTACCACCTAAATATTCTTGGAATTTATAATTTTTCATCCTTGACTTTTTTGTTAAAGAATTTTGATTTGTCAATGTGTTTATTATCAAATTCCTTTTCGATTGGTTTTACGACTCCTTTTGCTAGAAGGACTTTTCAATTTTACTACCTTTTTCAATGAATTCTTCAAATGTGCTTATACAATGAATTTGTTGGTGGAAAGAAATATCACGGTGCAAGTTAGGAAAAAAATATGATAACGAGTTATTTCTCCTCAGGATAAGAGCAAGGAAATGCATATCTAATCCTTTCCAACATTGTAAAAAGGCATCAAAGTTTTTGTTATTATAATGTTTGGCATTCCATAAGTCAAATATAGTGATGTCACTCTCCATGTTATAGGGATAATTTTAGTGGCGAATATTCGTAATATGGAAAAAATTTCATTTTAGGAAAATTTGAAAAGGTAATTTTTTTAGAGCGGGTCGGTGTCCTGTTACCTAAAATTTATAGTATATTTTTTTGGGGTCGGCTTCACCTTCATTTAAAAACATCTCCTATAAAAACCTAGGTGATTAAAATCGGGTAGTATACCACAAGTAGATTACCAAATTACCAATACCGTGAAGTTTGAACTCACATACTCTTAAGCACGAGAGATTTTTGTTACTTTGTTAGGGTTAGTTGTTGACGCGGCGACAGGGGATATAGTTGACGCTTACGACAAAGAGGTATTGCAGAAATGCGACAAGGGGGTAAGAAGTGGATGCACGAGAGGAATAGAGTTGGCGCGCATGACAAAGACAGTGATGCCTTGTTAATGTGTGATAGAGATATATTTGATGCGTGTGACAGGGGCATAAGTTGTTGATGCGTGAGAGCAGGGGACACACGATTGGCGTGCGGCGAGCTAGTTGATGCCTTGGTGATGTGCGGCAGGATAGTTGACACGTTGTTTATGCACGATAAAGGGTTTTTTGTTGACGCGTGCGATGGGATTACCATATTTGGCGCACTTGCACGGTAATTTTGAATCGACTCACTAAGTTGCTAATTGGTTCTTTTCACTTGACGTAGGAATCATTCGAGAATAATGGAAGGTGCTAGTCCTAAGAATGCGAAGACCCTAAAAGTAACTAATAAATCTCAAAATCATTGTTCAAGTATTTTGGAAATCGTAATAGCGATACGTATATTGAAAATACCAACAACCATATAGATGCCACCGTAAAGAATCGAATCGACCGAGCATGTGTGGAAGGTATTATTGAGGTGGACATGCATTCTACACAGTATCAAACAAATGAAACCTACGATAATATGCTAGATCTTGAAAATATTCTTCCTCTTGGGGTGCAACCAAAAGTGCATCAAGATATCACACATACAAATACTCAGCAAAATGGAACACAGAAATCAAATTCAAATTCCGGTTCACGAAAGAGGAAACCAAGTGATTGTGATACTTCTCAAAATTCTACTCAAAAAAGTAAAACATTGAAAACAGACAAGAATATGTGGACCATTGGTAGGTCATACAAGTTTGATTGGGAAGCTAAATTTCTGTTTATCGAACCTGTACAATCATCTAATTTTGAAGAGATCCCATCGAATGTACATGTACAATATGTACATGGAAATTAGAAAGCAAAAAAATGCAAATGAAGCTAGACACTATAGAAAAACATTGTGGAAAACAATATTTGACTGTAACATGGAGGCGGATGGCCAGAAAATCAAAACACACAGGTGGAAAATCTGAAAATAATGCATGCATGTTAAATACACAACAAATTATGAGGCGTAGACCAAAATAAACATAGACATCTCGGTGGAAAAGGGAGGAACGATCACATCGCAAATTGGTAAGATGAATCAAAAAAATCTATATGCAAAACTCATACAATTCTCTACTTTATTTCACATACTAAAGAAAGGAAGACCGATTTTAGATTTCCTCGATTTCAAAGTTTTGTATCAATATAATGGAATGCTAAACGACTACCTCGAGTTTCATTGGTGCGAAAGTAGTGGATGAGAAATGACAAAATGCCTTTCGATGATAGAGAGGAAGATTTGAAAGAGAATGTAAGAAAATCAAAGTTTATCTCTCTTCAATTGATAAAGTGACATCAATCGACAACACTTTGCATGGGTATGTATTCACATCTATACTTTAGAAATCATATAAGGACACCTCATCCGCATGGGTGTTATGAAAATGGTTGAAAATCAGAATGCCGAAAACCTACATAAAATAGTTATTTCTCATTTGAAAGATATTGCTGGAATGACTGATTATGAAATTGCTACGAGTTGGTATGCATCGAGAAGATGGTGCATCTATCATGTAGGGTCACTTTGAACGGGGTTGTGTGTTAGATTACAAACAACAAAGGTGGCCCCATATATGCTACCAATTCACTATATGGCTCATGCGAATGAATTTAGCATATAAAATGGTAAGCAACTATGAAAATGTTGCTAAATTAGAAGACCTTATAAGAGAACTTCATGCCTATATGGCAAGCATCCCAAAGTGATTTCTTGAGTTCCATAAATTTTCAATTGGAATTATAGATGGCAAAAACTTCTAAAGATATTGAGACTAGATGGATCTCTTTGTATGAACTGCATTACATGTAGAGTTCGTGAGGAGTATCCTTCATTGCTTGGTTTCATGCATGAATATCGACATGAAGTTGATAGGGTGAGGGACTTGTTGTTCCGTTTAACTAGATTTGGAGACATTGCTTACATTGGTTGGTATTCTTCCAATGTTGCGGAGATCAATACACTAATGAAGCATGCATAGGGGAGATTAATCTATATTGTGGATTTTATATGGATGAGAAAAATGGTATGTCAAAGTCTTGATATCTTGTATTGTTCCCAAGATAGTTTTGATACACTTGTTTTTGAGAATTGGAAAGCTTTATTAGATCTTAAAAATCCCAATAACTATTTGAGATTTAATATCCACGATCACCTCTGCATCACTGTTAATGGGAAGGACATACCACTGCACATTTTGCAAAAATGTCAAGATATTATAGGATCGGAATGAGAAGATGTTCCTATGACACGTAATCTCTTTGAGTCTGTTATAGTTGAAACAAGAATAAAGCTTAAAAAATTTTCGAATCATTATCATCGAAATTAGAGAACATTTCTCCAAAGATAAAATTCTTGAAGCCATGGGTGTGATGAATCCTACTTTTTGGAATATTGAAGGTGGTCATGCTTGACTTTGTAAGAAAGCATTTCCATAAATCCATGGGTACAATAATGGAACATTTTGCAAAGACTTCGAGTTCAAGGGTATGGAAATCAAAGGTATACGAATGTCGATTTATTAAAATTTCAATCAACAAATTTTG
This sequence comes from Taxus wallichiana var. yunnanensis, assembly GCA_018340775.1. Lineage (NCBI taxonomy): Eukaryota > Viridiplantae > Streptophyta > Pinopsida > Cupressales > Taxaceae > Taxus > Taxus wallichiana. The sequence goes on from CM031243.1 coordinate 854,537,068, forward strand.
CAACAACAATGAGGAACCAATATAAAAATTTAGACGAACCTTCTGAAAGTGGTGCTATTACAAGGTCAGTAGCGAGGAATCTATCAAAGTTCTATCTTACAAGAAGATATCAGTGAATATTTCAGATTATATGAGTTATGTCAAACAATGATTTTGTGGTCTGTGGAGGACGAAAGGGTTTTCAGTGCATTATCATTTATAAAATCAAAACTGAGAAACAGGTTGGATAAAAATATGGAAAGTTGCATGAGGTGTTATGTATCTCGATACTCCATGGAAACCTTTCCTTTCGATAGAGCAATTGCACATTGGAATTCCCTTTGCGAAAGAAGAGGTGTGAATAATACAACTACAAGTACAATTGTTCCCAACGTTGAGAGTGGAATTGGCGCATCGTCACACTCTACAGAAGAGAACATCGAGTTTGAAGAAGCTATTGATAATGGATTGTTTCAACTTTAAATAGGTATCTTCTTCACCTTAATCTTATTGTTTGTCACTTTAAAAAATTTCAGCTCTTGTTATTATTAAAGATGTTACAGGTATATATATTTACATTTATTTAAATACAATCTTTTTATTTTTTTGAAAACGTGGGTTGACATCCATCTGAGGAAGATGGTACTTCTCGGGACTGAAAATGTTAGGCAACTCACCCATCTATCTACTAATCCATTTCTCGTGTTGAGTTTTCTTAAAAGAAAGATCTAGCACATTACCAGTGATGATTTCACAACAATTTAAAACACTAGAGGTAAGTTAAACCCTATCATATCATCTTTCTTGATTTCTTACAATTATGTTTAATTTATTTTTTATATTTGCAAAATGCTTTGATATATTTTTTAAACTTTGTGGGATAAAATGACACAATTGAATTTTACAGAGGAAGATATTTCCATATTATACAATTCATAATCCACGATCCATTACAAGTATAAAGAAGAAGAATTATCTTAAAACAAGTTTAAATATCTAAAGAACAAGAATTATCATGCTTGAGCTAAATCTACGTCCACATAAAATTCATCATCATCCATATATATCATATCATCATCATATCATTATCATAATCCTGACACTACAATTATTATTAAAACAATTATTTATCTATTTTAAATTTAAAGAAATGTCTCTGTCCTAACACATTCCATTTTTTTAAAACAATTCATGATCATATCATTACAAGTATATCCATTCTAATGTCATCTATATCCATTTTAACACATTCCATTTATTTATCATCTATATCCATTCTAATGTCATCATGATCATATCATTACAAGTATAGAGAAGAAGAATTATCTTAAAACAAGTTTAAATGTCTAGAGAAGAAGAATTATCGTGCTTGAAGCTAAATCTACGTCCACATAAAATTCATCATCATCCATATATATCATATCATCATCATATCATTATCATAATCCTGACACTACAATTATTATTCAAACAATTAATTATCTATTTTAAATTTAAAGAAATGTCTCTGTCGAACACATTCCACTTTTTAAAAATAATTATCCATATCATCATTCATCATCATCTATATCCATTCTAATGTCATCATGATCATATAATTACAAGTATAGAGACGAAGAATTATCTTAAAACAAGTTTAAATGTCTAGAGAAGAAGAATTTTCAAAATGCTTGAAGCTAAATCTACGTCCACATACAATTCATGATAATCCAAGTAAACAAGGAACATACGTTATCATCCCTATCTAATGCGATCATCATTACAAGTAAACCGAAAACATAAACTCCATATACAATCTAGAAATTCTATACATAATATATAGGAAGTTATAAAAGTAAAGACAATATAGTATTTCAAATTTTAAAAGGTTATCAAATCCAAATAATAAAATTCAAATGCCATGACCACAACATTCAATGTTTCAAATATAGACTCAATATTTCAAGTTTCCACACTCAATAATAAAAAATTCAACCCTCTTTTTCTATATCCAATTCAACTCATGTGCTCCTTTCCCCAATGGTTTCTTTGCACGTGGCTTTACCCCTTTCCCAACGGCAAAAATAACCCCATAAATTATGAGATCTTCCAAGACTGCTTGTCCAGATTTTTAAAATTCTTTTTTATTGCTTTGTCGCATCTCTATGGGATAGAAAATTTGGATCAGCTACTACCTTAGTTTTGAATAATATTTCATGGTCGGTTTGTGCTCTTTAATTATACTGCTTGATGTATTGTTTTGTTTGTTAACCAAAACAATATTTTCCTTCAAATTCTTTACTGCGGATAAATTGTTCTTCGTTATTTCCAAGTGAACTTGGAAAACCTTTGCTTGACTCTTCAAATTTTCATATTTCAACTGCACAAAAAAGTAATGTCAATTCAACATATTACTAAAATAAGAAAACTTTAAATTAACAAAAATTATTGTTTGAAAGTGATAATACTTACGATCGCTCTATCTCTCTCGACATTTGCAACTGCTACTAGATCCTTGTCCTTAGACCATTTGTTAAAATATGCTTGGGCCTCGCAGACTAATATTTTCCAATTTGTTTAATGTCTTATTCAAAATGTCATCTTTATAGTTGTTATTATCGTGATGAGTCCCACTTCTTACTTGGGTAAGTTAAGAAATCCATCTTTGCAGTTTGATTCTGGATTGCAGCGTATAAACTATCCCTTTGCCAATAATTTTCATAACGACTAATAATCTCATTAATTAGTACTTTAGCCCTTATCTCCCATTCGATGAGTCGATGATATGAGGTAGAATAAACTCATTGACATGGGATTGACAATCATAACCAATTAAGTTCTCCAAAGGAACAGGTAGCAATTGTTCATCATCTATATCCGATGAAGATGAACTCGCTAGAGAGGTATGGAGGCTTTCGGGTTGATCAACAGCTACTTGTTTACGCCTTTGGGTGGCTTTGATCTTGTTTGTGATAAAATTAATCAAGATTCAAAAATAAATCTAAATCGAAATGTAATTCAATATGGTAAAGTATGTTAAAATTGAAGTATATCTACCGGCCTTGAATCATCTCACGGGTATTGAAAAATCCAGTTGGGTCATTGCTATCAATGCCCAAGTAATCTTCATCTAAATTTATATCATTCAAAACTGATATGCTTGTTGACTATGCAAGCCACCAAGTGAGAGGGTTGGAATTCGAAAGGAGAAGGCAATGTTTAGTGTCCCGCTAGGGCCGAGCAATTGGCATGCGTTTACCAATGTTATTTTTTCCTGTTCCTCTAGTTGGCATTTTAAATATTATTGGTTGAGGGGGTCGGTCCCGCTGTTTGAACGTAGAGGACTGCAATGTGTTGAAAATTTCAAGAAAAAACATATGAAAAACTAGAAAACAATGCAAAAACTACGAAATTAAATGAAGTAGTATTCAAAAGTTGTACCTTGTTGTTGAGGGGTAGTTTGTCATGGTGCTAAGGGTGGTCGTGTAGGAGTAGTAATTGGTGGTTGTTGAGAAGATACGAATGCATGTGACTGTATATTGAGTGAGTTGGGGAAGATGGTTGAGTTTAAACACGTGTATGGTCCAAAGTCCCTACAATGTCATCAACATTGAATTGTATGTCAATTCAATTGGTTAAAATTTAAATTGGAAAATAAAAATACAAATTTGGAATTTGTAAATAATATATGAGAAGGTATTACTTCTTTGGTGTTTAATGAATTCAAACTCATTAGGGCTTCGGAGAGGAGTGAGCTTCCATTTCGATTGGGTATCTCCCGAAGCCTCGGCATGTTGTTGGCCTCTTCCTCTTGATAACGCCTTTTTCGGGAAGGGCTTCATAAATCTTCTCTACAAATAGTAAATTGTTAATACACATTGCACAGTGAGTGTAATGTTGAAATACAAACGTAATAGTTTATACATGTTGTTCTTCAAATGGAATTGACAACTTCATTAACTCCTCGTCGGTGCAAGTAGGAATTGGTTTGTCTTTTAAATTTAAAAGAGCCTCGTAATAAAGGCCAAGGAGATAGTTTGTGGAGTAAATGACAAGTTTTTCTAAAAAGCTTTGCATTTGTTATGTCGGTTCTTATTTTTTTATAAATAGGTGCACCAATCAAATTTTTGTTTTCATGATAGTTACAACTATATATGCAATGGCCCATTTGGTATATTTGTTTGCACGACCACCAGCAAAACTATTCTAGATTGAAAAAGGAAATCATTGCAGCGAAAGTGGTGTGCAATGCTTGCGTATTCACACCATGCCCGGATTTATTGACATGAGCTACAAATGCCAAAAATAAAGTGGGAATTAATATAACATTAAATTGTATCACAATCAAAAATGAATAAAAAATGACAAATGAAAACGAATTATACTTACAATCAAGATGGAAACCGAACGTTGATTCGAGATATTTCTTATCATCTTCGACGAGTGTTACCTTCGTTGTAACAAAGGGTAAATTTCTAAATGGAAGGCCCGTAAATCGATGGATGCCAATTACGTCGATGCAGAATTGAAACAATCGGTAAGTGCCGTTCATAGTAATATAAAACAGTCGTCCTTCAGTATTATAAGATGAGAGAAGGTAGTTCAAAATATCTGGTCTGTTTTTGAAATGGGGCATCTTAACGAGCCCAAGAAACTCACATGCATCGATCAAATCTTTGTATTCGGAAGTCATCTCAGTAAATAGTATGGATATGGGGGCACAAAGGATTCCTATAGATGATCTTGCCCGTGGATAGGGACTGGATTTTCCTCTTGATTTTTGTCTTGAGCTTGAAGTTGGGATGCACTTGAAGTCACCATTGTATTTTTCCTTGCATCTTTGAGAATGATGGATTCTGTATACAAAAAAATCAAGAGCCGGAAATTGTAAACGTGAAAATGACCGATGGGAGGGTATTTATAGGCCAAATCCAGTCGTTATGCCCCTTGTTGACATGCGTCATGGTCCTTGTGCTGACGCGCGTCGCCAATGTCCCTTGTTGATGTGCATCACTTTGTCCCTTATTAACACACATTAATAGACCTTGGTGACACACGTCAACAAGGTCCATCGATGCTCGTCAATAGGCCGACCGACGCGCGCCAATAGGGGCATTAATATGCGCCAACAAGGCCCATTGATGCACGCCAATGGACCTTGTTAACACGCCATTGGATGGGTCTTGTTGACACACGCCATCGGCCTCGCTGATGTGCATCAATGAGCCTTGTTGATGTGCATCAACAAACCTTGTTGACGCCGTCAACAAGGTTCATTGATGCGCGCTAACAAGGTCCATCGATGCGCGCATCAATAGGGCCATTGATGCACGTCAACAAGACCCATTGGCGTGAATCAACACGATGTCAATGGTCCTTGTTGACGCGCGCACAACGATGTGTCGAGTCTAAAAATTTGTAGTTTCTATGGCTCAAAACTGTGAAAATTTGGTTTTGGAAAATCAAATTCACCTTTCGCTGAAACTAGTTCCAGGGATATTCGCTAGGTATTTTCCACCTCCAATTTTCTAAAGGTGTCTTAAAATGAACCCTACCATGTTAAAGGAGAAGTGTCTTACAAACCTCTCGAGATAAGTCTATAAAGGTGGAAATTGATCCCTTTAGAAGCCGAGAAATCATTCAATATATTAGCTTCCTAAGCTACGTGAGAACAATCAAATGAGGTAATTGCCTTTGGAAGAAACTTCTTGACAATCTGTGAAGAAATATTCAACATGATCACGATGGTCACCCCTCCCATGATATTTTTGAATTTAGGTTAGTAAAATTTATGTGAAAAACTTACACATAACATTTCCCCATTGAATGGGGAGGGACATAACTCTTCAAAATGATATTTCTTGTGTTGTCCACTACTACTTTCTTATAAACTACTAAGTGCATCTTTCATAGATTTTCATCCTTATTTGAATAGATTTACTCATTAGGGCATAGATGGTATGTAGACATGGCTTGATTTAGATGTTTATCCTTTGCATTTGGTTATGTGGCATATTTCATGGGTCACTTTGTGTTTTTTTGTACAAGTGACCTTAGGTTTTTTCATATGGATATGAGAGGGTAGGGTTATAAGCTAGATAATTAGCACTTGTAATTGATCTTACATTTTCACTTCTCTATTACATTATATATGGGGTTGATCCTCACCCTCCTTTCCTACATCACGATTTACCTTAACAAAAGGTATATGATTCCCGTCTTTGGACATTTTAGGAGGTATGTTAGTGTTGGACTCCTCTTTGTGACCTCGGGTTTTTAGATGTAGGCGCATGTACTTTTTATAGGTAAACACTTTTGAATTGAGTTATGAACTCAAGTACATTCAGCAAAGATATAACATTAGGCTCAACAGCTTAGCAAACTAGAACTACCACACTTGAACACACTTCTAACGCAAGAACTTTCGAACTATAATCTACCTCTGTTAAATCCGCTTGCCATTCATTGCCACCTCAAACATTACCACCCTGAACGGGATCGTTCTGAGTGGGATTTGAACTTGTGTGGAGTTGGATATAACCATCCGTCTTAACCATTCCACCCATACCCCATCGGAAAAATTTGGATGGTAAACACTTTTATTATACCAGAGCTATAAACTGGAGTGGTGGAGGAACACTTTCTCTAAGTGGGACATGGGGTGGGCTTGGGTCCTTAATGTCCGCCGAGCAATCCGCATTTGGAGTGCCCCGCTATGTTTTGATTGGTCTATATGGAGAATTTTGACCCCTACCTCAAGGTGTCCCCATGGCCACTTATTGAAAGCATCCAATGAACTCAATGGGAATGGAACTCAAGTTGATGATTATAAACTACTTGTAACTCACCTATAGCCCAAGAGCTTGAGTTATTGTACATGCATGTCTTAGGTTTAATATATCATCGATGTTTTTAAAAGGCACGTGCTTAGATTTATCCTCACCTCGTATCATACTTGTAAGGAAGGCAAGATCAAATTTAAGGGGCGGTTTGGTGTCTAATTTGACCAAATGATGAAAGACTTTGTCTTTGTTTTGATATAAGAAGTTGTCTACTTGTGTCGTATTGTGTTCAAATATGTCATGTGCCCTTCATCCTCTTCCACACTATGGTCGACAAGACTAATCTCATCTTTTGATATATGATCTAAAGGGTCATAGAGGAAAGGATTGCATTCTTGTCTTCTATGACCTAATCATGTAATAGGTGTTATTTTTTTGTTTAAACCTGATTGAGTTTTTTTAATTGCATTTGTCTTGGATTAAAGGAAGTTCTAGGTTGATTCACGTAATGTCACATGTGCAAAGTGTACAATTGAATCTAGATATTGAACATGTTTATCATTGATGGGGATTCTAGACAAAATTGGGTAGCGTAATGGAGACAATTTGAACATTGTATCTAGGTTTTGGATTGCTTGGTTACTTGTTAAGGATTCATAGGTAAATTTCTCCAAAGATAATAGTCAGTAAAATGAACATTTTACCAATTTTTTGAATGGTTGATCGATGTTTCTAAGGAAATCTAGGTAAAATGAAACAACATAATGACTATAAAATGAATATTTTACCTAGTTTTGATGTTTGATTGATTTTCCTAAGGAAATATAGGCAAATTTCGGTAGCATAATGGTCTGAAATGAACATTGTACCAAGCTTGGGATTTTTGATTGATTGTCTGAGGAAATCTAGGTAAAATTGGGCAGCATAACAATTAAAAATGGATGTTTTACTAAGTTTTGGATTTGTGGTTGATTGTCCAAAGGAAATCTAGGTAAAATTGAGAAAACATAAAAACTACAAATGGATTTTCTATGAAGTTTTGCATTTGTGGTTGATTTTCTAAAGGAAATCTAGGTAAAAATTGGCGATAACGATAAATGGATAGTTTACCTAGGTTTTTTATCTTTTTGAAAAATGAGTAAGTGTTCTAGGTATAATTTGGTAACATAATAGCGTAATTGTGTAAATCAACAAATTTTTGAAAATTTTAACTTTGTAAGTCAAAATGGTTGGTCAAATTTTGGCATAGTTTTGAGCTATTGTGTTTGAAAACATGGGGTAAATTTCTACAGAGAGTGCAATCCTCTTGATGTAAGAAACACTTGGGTCAACTCGATAACAGAGTTTCACCTTGTTTTATTGTTAAAATAAGGTGTAACTCGAGATAGATTTTCACCTCATGGGGTTCAAAAGAAAGTTTTGACTCAAAAAGAGTAACATGTTTTTTTGTATTATCAAACAAGTTTTGGGGATATTCAAGCAAGCACAACTTAGACTAATTTTGGCCATCTATCTAGAATAAATAAGCTTTCAGGGAATACTCAATATTCTTTTTGTACGTGAGACACAATTCATGAAATTAGGAAATATTGTCTAATGGTGTGGATCAAAGGGTCAAATCCCTCCCCTTCACTCCAGCCAATTTAGTGGAGCTTCACCAAAAATGACATTGTTTCCTATGGGATCTAGTATAGGGCCTAGGTATTGGAGGAAAAGACACCCCCACTTCATAGAACCATGTAAAATTGAACTCCTCCTACTTAGCCAAAATGATTGATCTTCCCACAAATTTATATAGCCCACTAGTACATGATTTTGTCCAAATGACTAAGTAATATATTCCTAGGCACCGAACCCTACTAAAGAAAAGCACCTAACTATTTCTAATTTCCAAGATCACCTTGAGTGTGAGGAAAAAGCATACCCAATTGAGATGAGGTATAAACAAGCAACCAAAGACGTAAAAGGGAAATAAACACCCCAATAAAATTGTTAAGACAAGTTAATCTAACATATAACATTTTTCCAAGAAAACTAAGTGATTAAGATGATGATTAACCCAATGTGCTACGCAAACATTTGAAATGAAGGTGCAATTTTCCAAATCAAAATAACCAAATTAGAAATCAAGATAAAGTAAAGTATAAGTACACATATTTAGTTTTTTTGTTTAATTATTTTTTTTTTGGCAATAGTAATCTTTGGCATGCAAATTTGACAACTTTGCACACCGATAACTTCTTTTTTATAACAAAAAAATGCATAAAAACAAGTAACGAAATGACTAAAAACAAGACAAGAGCAAACCCAAGTTCTCTATCACAAGGTCATTGATACACACCGAGTAAGTTATTTGTTTGACAGAGTGTGTATGTTGCCGTGAGGTCATTATTATGTACTTCAAGGCCATTGAATGAAAAGTGAGGCCGCCATGTAGTGGAAAGTCCGTCAAGTGAGGTCACTACAACATGTAGTGAGTCCTCCAAAACAAAATGTGAATCCACTTAACATAACAACGAATTTGTTTGGTGAGAGGACTTACCTCTTTTTACCTCTCGAAGAACTTATTTTTCTAGAAAAGTTACTTCTTCCACTAACTACATATCGTTGCAACATCATTGAAACATTTATCAAAGGTACCTACAAGTTAAAAAAGCATGTAATAACTATCCACGATAACTAAAATGTGCATATAATCAACGAATATAGGCCCAATGATTATAAAAGACTAGTACAATAAGCTAAATAGTATGATAAGGAACTCAAGAAATGGAAGAAAGAATAAAAACAACAAAAAGGAACTCAGAAATGAAGTTACCCCTTTACGACAAGGTGAATATTCCAAAGGATAAAGCAAGGTCATTGGTTGTTGTTAAGTCCATTACACTATGCCACGAAGCCGTTGGAGAATCAAATTTGTCGCAAGAAGAGATGAGGTTATTGGAGTATGCAAGGTCATTATCAGACAATGTCCCAAGGTCAACTGAAATATGTAAGGTTATTATATGGTACTGCAAGTTCGTTGAAATGTGTCTACATAAAGGTTGCAAAAACACGTAACAAATCTTCCACAAGATAAAGTGAGGTCATTGTTTACTAGTGTGAATCCATTGAAACATATGCGAGATGAAAATTGAGATAACAGACCAAAAATGAAAAATATTTCTTCCCAAGTCCAAAATTTGGCAACACTTGGCCTCCTTAATGCGTCTGCAAAGAACACTTAGCACTACCAAACACAAGAAAAGATCAAAAATACATGTAATTTTGAAATAAATTCAAAGAACTTGAAAAAATTGCATGTGAGACAAAGGGTTGTCCCACCGAGCATGTCATATGTATGCATGCAAATAAAACTAAAAAAACTAAGCTAGGATATAATACCAAGTAAATTTTATTCTATTTATAATGCAAATACATCAATATAAAGCTAAGAAATGAAGAAACATAAATTGCATAAACATCAACATAGTAAACGTAAACCTCCCTTTGATTTGTGGATTTTCTTTGGAGATATGGGTATCCTTGTGAGCCGAGTGTAAACCATGAGCTGTTTTATATCCAAGAAGGGAGCTTGGTGAAGGAAGAGATCTCCTCAAAATGGCCCAAAAGCCATGTTTGATTCTCTTTGTACTACCTCAATAAGTAAGGGTTTTTCTCATTTTATGCTTTAAGCTCTCTAAAATAGCCTAACACGAGAAAATAAATGTATATGTATTGCAAGGACATGATGTGTTTTGGGAAGGGAGTACTAGGTTGATTATATAGCTTTTCTCTTTAGGACAAGTGCAACTTTTAAGGAATGTGGGATAACAGAGATGTAGAATTTTATTTGATAAACATGATTAGAGGTAATTAATTAATATTAATGACCCATGAGAATTAGAGGAGGATCAACTAGTCACTTGAGATTAATTAGTAGGACAAGATTAGCTTGTAGAAGCCATTTAAAGGAAAATTAGAGGAAAATTAGTGGGTTTAGAGGGGTTTGAGAGCGAGATTTAATTAACAAAGGGATTTGAGTAATTAATTAAGAATGGGTAATTAATTAATTGAAAAATTATTTTAATTAATGTTGTCATTAATTTGTATCTAAGAAGAAGACATTAGTTAATTAACGAGAGGTTGTTAATTAAATGGTGATAATGGGAAAGAGAGTAATTAGAGAAAAACAAAATATTAAAATTGTGTCACGGAAAGTAGGTGTCTACAACAAGAAGGATATGTACTTAGTGGATTGGGTTCTCGAAGGTTGATTTGGCATTGACAAAAGAGTAAGAAGGTTGGAATCAATCTACAAGTGCTTCATCTCTAAATTTGGGAGTGCAAATTGAACATGGATGAAATTGTTGGATGCTTATAGAACTCGTTTGGTGGTTTTAGACCTTTCTAGCATTTATGTATGGAGAGATGTTGGTATTGTGTAATTTTTCCTATGTGAATCTCTCTAAATATGTTTCTCCATGAAACCCTAGGTGTCCCGTGATGTTTAAAACCCTAAATATGGCCCAAAATAGCTTAAAATCCTAACTAAGGTATGAGACCCTACAAAAAGTTTAGTGGTTGGGTTGATATGCAATTTGTACACCACCTAAATTGGTAACACTCTAAAGAGGCCTCAAACAACATGTAATTCTCTACATAACAAGAGATATCTATATGGATGCAACTAGCTTTGATAATTTGATCACTTGATAATGTAGGCATTGGCTTGATGTACTTTTCTTAACTTGGCTTAGATGGTCTTGAGCTCGAGAAACATGACTCTAAAACCTAGTTGAGTGTGTTTCAGATCTATGTAGGGGTTTCTCCTAGAGTGTGTTGTTACTTTAGGGTAACTTAGGAGAGTTTAGAGTACTTTTGGAATTATATTTGCTAGTAGTGCTCTTGAAAGTGTCAGGTGAGTAAATGAGTCAATTTGACTTGCTTATATAGGAGTTCAAAGGTATAATATCACATTAAGGTTGAACGATGAGAAAAGTATCGACCCATAGAAAGATATCAAATTGAGAAAATGTTTTTTTGGGTGGATGGGGATGAAATTGCTAGTTCGACTAAACTGTTAAGTGGTTTAGTCCCTATTTGACAATCTCATACGAGAAGGGAGTGAGGTTCGGGAAACTTATAGGCACAACATTTGGAGGTGATAGACTACTATAGGCTTATGCAAGGAATTATCCGAGCAAATGAGCACTATAGTTGAGGAAAAAAAAGTCATGTAATAGGACTAAGGACAAACAATTGAGCTTGGAATGTGCGCACAAGTAATGATTTAGGATTAAGCCAATATTGCATTATCAAGTGATAAATCACCAAATTTAGACATCTACATTTGTACAATCAGAAGATCTAGAGGGATTTAATGGGAACATGTGATATCCTTCAGTTATTATATGGGCCTTAAGATTATGAAATAATTTAGAAAACACAAGTATAATGCAATTTAACAAACAATCTAATGTAATACAAGTGTGCCAACCCTTATCACTTCCAATGTTCCAATTGATGTAATAAGTAAATGTTAGATACTCCTCTCTAAATGCTTGACATATGTGTTTGGCATATGGATGCTTTTAATAATAAAAATCACTTGCTTATACAACGTCACTCGTGTGTGTTGTTATCCTAAGTACACTAATACACTTATGCATTTATAGACTTCTTGAAGTCATACTAGAATCATATTAGCACACATGGTGACACCCAGTTCATTTTAAGACACCCATAGAAAATTGGAGGTGGAAAATACCTGGCGAATATCCCCGGAACCAGTTTCAGTGAAAGGTGAATTTACCAATTTTTCATAACTGAATTTTTGCCCTTTTTAAGCCAGAGAGACTGCATATTTGCAAACACTGACGGCTTGTTGATGCGTGTCAAAAAGCCTTGTTGACAACCATGTACTCGTACACAACAATTTATTTTAAAAAATTTAGAACAAAAAAATGATAAATTGCATGGTGCAAATTCATGAATTTAATCTAGCGAACATACAACTATCAAAAACATAAATACAGAAACATGCATTCCAATCAACTCGCATAACCCCAGAATTAATTTGGATATCAGGGGAGCGCTATTCGTTCCATTTCATGTATTCCTAATACCTAAGGCTATGAAGTTATGAACACACATAACCCTATCAAGATACTTTATTTAGCAGACTCGGTGAGTATTAATTACTTGTAAGCAAATTTCATGGCAACAAATGCCATGTAACTCAATCCAGTCAAAATTACTTGTGAAACCGAATAGGAATTGTGGCATCTTATGTGGTGCCACCACTCCAAACAATGTTATGAGGAAGGCTAATGTCACTGCCATCCATGCAGCTTCACCAAGTACCCCATCTCTTTTTTCAAAAGAAGCCAAAGCACTATAATCTGCACCCATAATCAACCTGCAACTCGCCTCCTTCCAACCAATTTTCATTTTATCTTCGTCCCTTGCCATTTCAATTAGGACGTATCTTTGGCCGTTGAAAAAAATCTCTTTATCATTCAATTGTGAAATGGGGAGGGAAGCATGTTGCATTCCAGTACCTAACCCCTCCATTGAAGTCCCACCTTGAGCAAATCCAACTGTTTCCATATCAAGATTCATTAAAAATTGTTATTCAAAAAACCCAACAAGCTGCTTAAATTACACATTCACTATCCATGCGTCAATGAGTCTTATTGACGCACGTCAACAAGTCTTGTTGACACGCGTCAACAAGACTTGTTGACGTGCGTCAACTACTTAACCCTTTGTCACACGTCAACTACTTTACCCTTTTTCGAGGCCAACCGCTAACCCCTTGTCATGGCGTCAATCGCTAACCCTTATGTCGTGCATCAACTGCTTAACCCCTTGTCACGCGTCAATCAAGCTTAACCCCTTATCGCGTGTCAATGCTTAACCCTCGCCGCACATCAATCGCTAACCCTTGTCACGCATCTGCAATACCTCCTTGTCGCACATCTGCAATACCTCCTTGTCGTGTGTTTGCAATACCTCTTTGTCTCGCGCATGTAGCCTCCGCCTCCTTTCGAAGCATCGTACTTGATAATACATATACCCCAGTGGTATGAGTGATCTAGTAGTGTTCTACCTGGTGAATAATCTAGGATTATATAGGGGATAGTTTAAATGGGTAGGCGAAGCCGACCCCTAAAAAAATTAAACTGTAATTTTTAGGCGAACAGGTCACTGACCCGCACTAGAAAATTCACCTTTTCCAATTTTTCAAAAATGGAATATTCACCATATTACGAATATTCGCCACTAAAATTATCCCTAGTGACACCTTAGATGTAAGAAAACTTGATAATGAAGGGTCAAAACCCCATCCAGATTAGGGGCAAAAAGAGACAAAACCATAGCAAAATATGGAAGAGAGAGAAAATTAACGAGGAGATGAAAAATAGACAAAAGTGAAATTAAAAAGGGAAAACAAAAGACAATTGAAGGAACATGTCAAAAGTCAAACAAAAACATATAAGACTCGGGAGACAAATAATTGAATACACTAGCACCATAGAAAATAGTTAGTCTGCCAAAATTAGGGGTCTACACTTGAAGGGCGAATGGTAATATCATCCTCTCTATGAGCCTATTAAGCAAAATAAAAATTTAAAAAATGCTTGGAAAATGACTGCTTAATTTTCATGCCCGGTAAGAAATTGCATTGATTCACCTAAATGATGGCTCAAGAACGTGGGTAGGATGAATCCCAACACACATTCACGCAATGCCATCAATTTCCCATCTCAATAGAACTCTCAGAATCCTCTGTGCACAGGGTCACGTGAAGGAGGCCATTCACATTCTTCTCACAATTCATAACCCTACTGTAGATTTTTCTACATATATTCTTCTATTGCGCGCCTGCATAGCCAAGAATGCCCTTTCAGAGGGGAAGCAAATTCACTCTCACCTCAATGACTGTGGGCTTACATTTGCCTCGAACACACTTTTACCAAATACACTTATCCACATGTATGATAAGTGCGGAAGTTTGATGGATGCTCGCAAAGTTTTCAACCTCATGACGGAACCAAACATCTTCTCATGGAATATGATAATTGCAGCTTACAGAAGACATGGGTTCACTCAGCAGGTATTCACACTATTTTGCCAAATGCAACAGACGGCTGTCCAACCTGATGAGTTCACCTTCTCCACTATTCTCCCTGTATGTGCCAACATGGCATCTGTAAAACATGGTTTGCAGATCCATGGTAAAATAATTAGATGTAAATATCAGTTTCACGATATAGTGATGAATACCCTCATAGACATGTACTCAAAATGTGGAAGCATAGAGAACGCGCGCGAATTGTTTGACGAAATGCTTAATCCAAACAGGGTTTCATGGAATGCCATGATCACGGGATTTGCACAAAGTGGTTTTCTTGATGAGGCGTTAAGGCTTTTCGAAAAAAATGCCCCACAAAAATGTTGTGTCTTGGACTGCAATCATTTCTGGATATGCACAGAATGGATTCGTTGAAAAGGCGTTGGAGATTGCTAAGCGAATGCAATTGGCCGGTGTAAAGCCTGACTCGTTGACCTTTGCCAGCATCATCCCTGTGTGCACCACGATGGGGGCTCTGGAAAAGGGCATAGAAATTCATCAAAAATTAATTGAGACCAGATTCTTGACAAATGTTGTAGTTATGACTGCTCTGATAGACATGTATGCAAAATGTGGAAGGATGGAGAAGGCTCACAAATTGTTTGATGAAATGCCTCAACGAAATGTAGTCTCATGGACTGCAATCATTGCTGGATATGCACAAAATGGGCAAGTTGGAAAGGCCTTGGATATTTTATATCAAATGCAATTGGCAGGCACAAAGCCAAGCTCATCCACATTTGTCAGTATCCTCCCAGCATGTGCCAAAATGGGAGCTTTGGAAGAGGGTATGGATATCCACCAAAAAAATAATTGAAAACGGATATTTGTCAGATGTTGTAGTTGTGACTTCCCTAATAGACATGTATGCAAAGTGTGGAAGCATGCATGAGGCACAGGAATTGTTCAACAAAATGCAAAATGCAGATGTGATCTCATGGAATACTATGATTGCAGGATATGCTCAAAATGGTGTTCTTGATGAAGCTTTAAGCCTATTCAAAGAAATGCCTCACCGAAACACGGTCTCATGGAATGCAATAATTGCTGGGTATGCACAAAATGGCCTTGTTGAAAAAGCTGTGGAGATATTTAAGAAAATGCAATGGACAGATATAAACCCGGATAAATCAACATTTGCCAGTATCCTGCCAGTATGTGCCAAAATGGGAGCTTTGGAACAGGGGATGGAGCTCCATCAAAAAATAATCCAAAGCGGATTTTTGTCCGATGTGGTTGTGACTGCCCTGATAGACATGTATTCAAAATGTGGCAGCATAAAGAACGCACATGCATTGTTTGAAAAAATGAAACCTCCAGATGTGGCCTCATGGAATGCAATGGTCGCAGGATATGCAATGCATGGCCATAGCAAGGATGCCCTCAAAATCTTTGAACTTATGAAGCACACAGGAACCAACCCCAACCATGTAAGCTTTGTTTGCATTTTATTTGCATGCAGCCATGCAGGTCTGGTGGATGATAGCTGTAGATACTTCAACCAGATGACACACTCTTATTGTATTATGCCTACAATTGATCATTATGTATGCATGGTTGACCTTCTTGGCCGTGCTGGCTGTTTTGAGGAAGCTTTGAACTTTATCATTAAAATGCCAATAAAACCTGATTCAAGTTGTGTGGCTGAGTTTGCTTGGCGCATGTAGATCACATAAGAATATGCAACTAGGAGATTTTGTGGCATCACTCCTTTTGAGTTGGATCCGACAGATGCTGCACCTTATGTTATTTTGTCAAATATTTATGCAAGAGTGAGCAGGTGGACTGAAGCTCAAAAGGTATCGAAAATAATGAAAGATAGAGGGATTAAAAAGATACCTGGATGTAGTTGGATTGAAGTCTAGAAAATGGTAAGTGTATTTTTATGTAGAAGACGGATCACACCCACAAAAATGAGATCCATGCTAGCTTGGAAAAGTTGTCTTGGAAGATGAAGACAATAGAGTACATTCCAGACACTAGACCTGTACTGAATGATGTAGAGCAGGAGAAGGAATTTCTCATTGACCACCATGGTGAGAAGTTGGGAATGGCATTCGGTTTGTTAAACACATCTGGTGAACAACTATTACAATTGTCAATAACCTTCCAGTATGTGGTGATTGCTACACTGCAACCAAGTATAGCTCCAAGATTATTCAGAGAGATGCACCCCATTTCCATCATTTCAAACATGGACAATGATCATGTAGAGATTATTGGTGATGATAAGTGAATAAAGCTATAAACAGATACTTGCAGTATAACGACGTTAAAAGACAATTTTTGTGAGAGATGCACACACCATTTCCATCATTTCAAGCATGGACAGTGATCTTGTGGAGATTATTGGTGATGATAAGTGAATCGAGCTATAAACAAACAGTTGCAGTATAACATTGTTTAGAGACAAATTGTTGTGAGAGATGCACACCATTTCGATCATTTCAACCATAGACAATGTTCGTGTGGAGATAATTGACGATGTTGAGTCAGTAAAGCTATAAAAACACACACTTGCACTGTAACAAATGTCAGACTTGCAATGGTAAGAAACTTATTTTCAGTTTTTGAAAATGTGTTATTTCTGAGTTTTGAAGAGACAGACAATGATTTTAACCTTATGAATGATATTGTATAGTGTGCATCACTGCTAGATATACTGCTGGGCTATTTATTAAAACTCTATTTTATAGTACCATGAAGGACTCGTGACATTGAACTGTTTTTCAGAAACGCCGTACAGCCCTGGACAGAAAAGATGGAGGAGAAAAACTGAGGAATGCCAAAGAAGAGGAATGCTTGAAAGAAATGGAAAGCTGCATATTCAGCAGGAATGTGAGTGGAGGATTTACACTCAAGCCATTGCTAGGACATGTTGAGGAGAGCATCTTTTGATCCCTGCACTCCTACCTTCGTCATTTTCCGTGGTATTTTTGTCTGATTTAATTATATTATCTTATGCCTGTGTCAGGACTACAATTTGGCCTTAATTATGTATTTGAGGTGGATTTTGTCTTTTCTATGGTTAGGGAATATTGAGGACATTTTTCCTAGAATTAGGGCTACTTATTCAAGACTCTCAGTACACCCTTTGGAGTCTTGGAAGATCCCTTGTATAATATATTTGTTTTTCCTCCTAGACACATAACATGGATAAGTTCCTTCTATAAAAACCATGATATTTGTAATTAATAAATGATCAAAACAACACACTTATCTTTCATGTCCATTCAGGGACTGTTTGTAATGCTGTATATGGTTGAAGGCATTAATAAGACACTAGAAGTATATTGTGTACATATTTTGTAGTTTCCTCATTGAAGGCAATAATGGACTGTATGTCTGCATGTCCAATGTTTGGGTGTGAATTCTTAGGTTGCACAGTCTAAGGCAGTTGCTCATTTGATCCCCTAACTGTGATTGTATCTGGATGGCTCAAAGAGCTGTGTGTTATTCACATTCGCCATTGAGTAGATTCATGTATGGGAAGACAAGTTCAACATGAATGTTTGATCACTTATTTTTCTATCTCAAAAGGTCTATACCTTACTGGTTTGAGTTTCTTCCCTTGTCCTTTGAGCAAGTCTTTGCTCAAGTCCATACTATGTGTCCAACCTACAAAATGATGCTTTTTCTTATGGTGGTCATTATGTGATTTCTATTTGGCTTGTGACTCATTTCGATGAGCATATAAAGGTGCTGTTTTTACCACTTGTTTGCATACTGTAAATCATCATATGAACTATGTTTATCGACAAATCCTAAGTACAATATGGTGACTTTCAGGTGTTTGTAGGCATAGGGAGTTAAGGTAAGTTGAGGTCTTTCCGGTTAGGTCGGTTGGCGGTTGAGTGAACGGATGACAACTCATGGCCTTATTAGAGTACACAAACGATAATGGAAATCATAAAGTATACAAACAACACTTCATTCTTCATAAAATATGGAGACATTACATTTAATAAAACTCTTTATCTAAGCTCTATATAAATCACAAATCAACTTCCTACACACCCTAGACAGCTCGGGCCTTCTTTTGCTACAAACTCTAAACACACCAACACCCATTTTTGACCCACAACAAGCTCCAAAGATCATATTATGTAGCTTGGCTACTTCCAAAGTACTAGAATCTTTCCCCCTCAACTCCTATTTAACCTATTTAACCCCCATCCCTCCTAAACTGACTTATGCACACCATATACTAGCAAGAGAGTGTTACAAAGAACTTGGCACAAGTGGAACTTGAATCACGATGTGAACACCGAAGATGCACATTTGAAGAGTTCAGAAGCAACCATCAACTACTATGAATCTCATTACATGGCATTCAAATCTTATCAATTTAGAGATTCTTTACATCAATTGTTGTTGCAAGATCGAATGTATTTTGATAACTTGATGATTGAGTTCCTGTGAAGCAAGCCCGAGTTGATCTCTTGGCATTACTTTAAATTTTTTGACGTCCTCGGGTCCTCTACCAACTTTGGACATAGCAATGATGCATCCAAGATACTTTACATGGAGAAATTTGCCACTAGTGCAAAGTTTAGAGTGATAAGCTTTGTAAGACTCAAATAGGCTTGTGAATCTCAAAACAAACTTACGAAGCTCAAATAGTCTTATGAAACTCAAGAAAAGCTTGTGAAGCTTGAATAGTATTGTGAAGCTCAAACGGGATAGTGAAACTCAAAATAAGCTTGCGAAGCTCCTATAGCTTTGTGAAACACCAAAATAGGTTTGCAAGCTTGTGAAACATAGAGTAGACCTACGAAGTTCAAAATAAGTTTGCACACTACAAACTTTGATCCAAATTCCAATGTGTGGATACCAAAATAAGGGTTTTCATGAGGTGAAACATGTGCGATTCCACGTGCAAATTTTTGGCTCTAAATTTCAATGTTCAAATTTATGTCAAAATTTTGATGTAGATATGATCATCAAAATTTCAATGTAGAAGTGGTGAAATTTTGACGAGACTGCTTGCTCTCTCGGTGTCAATTTCCATCTTCCTTCATTCATTTTGATGTGCAAGCATAAGTCAATTTTTTCATGTAAAATTCAATTGACGTGTATGAAAATCAATATACACACACACACATAACCAATATGTTGTATTAATAGCCATTATCCTTGCTATAGTTCACATATCTTGTGATCATTACAATCAATGTATGAACAAATGAATGTTGTAGTTTGTGAAACAATTTATGTCGCTTATCTATGTTGCCATATTTTGCGATTGAGAATGCATTACATGGCTGTAATTTACGTAATATTTTGAGGTTGCTACATAAGGGAATATGCATCTATCAACGCATACCATGCAATGGATATTTTTCATATGTTGTAGCTGCAAACACCGTAGCAAAGATGTATGCAAAATGTGGAAGCATACTTAAGGAATGTGAATTCTTTGGCGTAATGATTCGACAAATGTGTTGACATGGACTACAATGATGGACTTAGGATAAATAGTATGTTTTGTGAAGAGGCAAGGATCTTAGCATTAAAGCTTAATATGTTAGTAGTTTTAGTATATTTTCTCCCATGCCTTCACGTTGATTATGAATTTGATGGAATTAGCCGGTGTTGCATTTAAGATATATTGTGTAATCATTGTATTAGTTTGTCAAACAATTCACGTGCCAACTATTCTATGTTGCCACATTTTGTAAATGAGATTGCACAAAGATCAATTCACTCGTTGTAGTAGGATATCTTGTAATCAGCTCATTAATTAGTCAAATAGTGCAAGGTTGCTACATAGGTGTATGTACTTCCATCCAAACCATAACATAATGATGGACTTAGGACAATTACTTTTGTTTTGTGAATAGGCACAAATTTTAGCATTATGGTATGATATGCATGTAGCTTTAGTAGATGCTTCTTTCAATTCAATGACATATAAATGTTTTAATTTGTCAATCAACATTACATTATGGGCACCATACTTATATATTCAAATGTCACCGCATGAGGTACGTACATTCATCAAAACATGGCTGAAATTAGATATTTGTCATATGTTGTACTTGCAAACACTATAATAGATATTTACACAAAATGTGGTAGCATACACTAGGCATGTGAATTGTTACATATTCACAAGACACACTTATATGTCCTAGGCCTATCATTGCAGTCCACTTGTCCATATTTTGTCAAGCAATTAAAGAAACTATCAATTGTCGATGAGTATAGCTCCTTTGGTTCCATTGTGGCGATTCACGATAAAATGTTTTTGACAACTCTAATAGTTGTTCCATCTAAAATGGTTCAACAACCTGAAGGCTAGAAAAAGGCAATTTGTTGTCCCAATATAAAATAATCATGTTTAAAATGTCAACAAGGAACATATCTATATTGTCGAGGTTTTGCTAGGTTGGTGTGTGGTGGGTATGTTGTGTCCATGATAACTCGAGTTTGAATCTCAAAAGATACGTGCCGATTATAATGGTTTGACTAGCCCGGTGATTGGGGTGTCATTTGACTAATCCATGTGTGTTACAATCATAATATAAATGATTGGTTGCAACACCCATTTGACTAGTGTTGGTCGTCTAATAGTTGTTTTAAATTAACCGTCAATGATGGCAATGGTTTGATAGTGGGGCCTAGAATTCTCATGTTTATACTATTAGAAAAAACAAAGAATATATGCATAAATATAGCATGGAATTTTTAAAATGTATTAATAAATGTCACTAAAATCAAGGCCACCAAAATTTTGTGTGTTTTAGCCTCGAGTAAAAAGACCAAAATCAATTATCTAATAATAAATAGAATTAATATCTTCCATTGTAAAATAGTGATTAAAAACATGTTCCATAGTTTTCTTCAATGAATTTTTGAATGCTTTTGTAAATATGGTCTCTAAGTTGTGAAAACCTAAAAGTGTCACTAAAAATGAAAACATTTTCCCAAACACATCAATATTTTTAGAAAAAATCCAATTCAATTTTCTAAGAGAAAAATAATTATTTTCATCTCATAGTAAAATATTATAATTGGTGTGTTCAAAAGTACAACAAAAATCTCGTGAAATTTGTGTGGCATCCTTTTGTAGATGTTCTCTCCTAAGATAGTAGTGAAGATCATGCTTCAAATTTACCAACAATAATATAAGAATAGAAAAGTGTAAATTGGAAACCTTTTTACATACATACTTGCAAGCACACAAGTGAATACACAACATTTCACTTTACATTCATTCATTCATTGAATTTTTGACCAATCTAAAAATATTAAAATAATATAAAACTTCAATATTTTTAGAAATAATCCAATTCAATTTTCTAAGACAAAAATCAATTAAAAAAAATCTCCAATTATTTTCATCTCATAGTAAATATTACAATTGGTGTGTTCAAAAATACTACAAAAATCCTTTTGTGGCATCCTTTAGAGATGTTCTCTCCAGTAGTTGAAGATGTATTATTAAATGACTTCTAATATAAGAATAGAAGAGTCATGACATTTTTTACTACATACTTGCAAGCACACAAGTGAATACTTTCACTTACATTCATTCATTCAACCAATCTACAAATATTAAAATAATATAAAATTTAAGACCCAATGCATCTACAAACAAAACTAAAAATATATATATACCATGTTATATTAGCTTCCATTACATACATACGCTTGCAAAAATACTACAAACCTTTTATAATTTAGAGATTTTGAGTTGAGATGTATTATTAAATGACATCTTGTGATAATGACATCTTACAAACATGTGCTTATGCCTCTAGAAAAGGGAAAGACCAAGGTGACCAACACCCAACCATGTGGTCTATACTTCCCGAACTATACATCAACCTCAACATCTATAATACCATAGAGAGAAAAGGGAAGGTGCCAACACAAAGCTTTACAAATCGTAGATATAGATATCATAAATAAAAGGTCTTAATCATCGTATACTAGCAATATGTGTTTGACATAATCTTATGAACACTACCATGGTGATACAAATTATTGGTATTTAGCCTAATAGGTTTGTGGCCCTTTATTTTCAACTAAAAATACAATATACAACATTAGTAATAACTATTTTTCAAAAGGATTAAAACACAAGAAATAATGATTGTACTTGAAATGAAATCTAAAAAGTGGGTTTTGTATCATCTTGAGGCAACTCCTTAAAATTAAATATTGTAAACATCAACATCGATTTGTGGGTCATTTACTTGTGTTTTGTGAATAGGCATGAATCTTAGAATTATGGCTTGATCTTAGAAACTTTGCACACATGTAATAATTTTATGTCATTATAAAAGTTGTCACAAAAGGATTATCTCGTTCCAAGGCTCAACTAGCATATAAGCTTCCACGCTTCTTAGGCTTAACCTAATTAATATTATTGCTTTTCAAGGTGGGGTGAATGATATGAGCATCACATGTACTTTAGATTCGATTCAAACCTTCACAAGGCT
Organism: Taxus wallichiana var. yunnanensis; assembly: GCA_018340775.1. Taxonomy (NCBI): domain Eukaryota; kingdom Viridiplantae; phylum Streptophyta; class Pinopsida; order Cupressales; family Taxaceae; genus Taxus; species Taxus wallichiana. The sequence continues at coordinate 854,560,377 of CM031243.1, forward strand.
TCTTCACACATTTCTCAAACTACATAAGTCATTCATAAGCCTTTTGCACATTATTGCTAATTTATTTGTTGTGAACCTCTCCTTTATTACCAAACTTTCCATTTTTGTGAAGCTTTCCTTCATTGCAAAAAGTGCTTCCATGTTGAAACCTCACACTTCACAAATCCTTTGTTTCAAAGTTCATCTTTGAGTGAAAAGCTTCTTTTGTTGTGAACCTCATAGTTCACACCTCACCAAATATCTTCATAAATATCTTCATTGTGAATCTACCTTATGTTGCAAACCTCATACTTTGCGGTGACACAAAGGTCATTGTTACGAAACTCCTTATTTCACACCATCTTCATAGGTCATTGCTCACCTCAACTTTCAAAAGGTGAACGGACAAAGTTGGGAGTACAACTGCTCTAACTTCCATAACAGTTCTTAAGCCTCCATGACCTTGTAATGTTATGTATATATATCTAGATAAAGCATTAGATAGTGGAAGATAGACATCCATGTATCTCTCTTGAGAATATGTTGTGTACAAAACATATAAATTAATAGTTTTTAAAACTATATTTTACTATATTCTCATGTACTTTATTTTCTAAACATTGTTTGTCGTTCCTCAAATTTGATATAACATTGCTTCCGCACATGCATATAAAACATCTTGATTATCATTAAGAGTGTTGTCTCATGAAAACCTCCCAATTCAAATCATAGTGACATTAGAAACTCTCTTTTATGCTTGCAGCATAAGTTAACCCACAAAAGGGTACATATCCCAATGTAGAAAATGCATTTCTTAAGTAATAGCACATATCAAGAGTGCATATGCATCGGTCATCATATTATAAGTATTAGTCAAAATTCACCATGGAACTATAAGATATTAGTGGTACATGGATGTGTATCATCATCAAGTTATAACTCCATATTTTTGAACCCCTAAAAAGTATTTAGGTCATGTTTACTCTAGTAACGTGGCCTTTCCCATCCACAAATGTTTTGCAAAAATCTTACTCTAAAGACTATTATGCTCTTGGAGGATCCTCCAACTAAGTTTTGCACTATAAGTATGTTTTGTTTGTTCTCTTTAGTTCTTTCGCATACAAAGCTCCATGTTAAGTTTTGCACCATATGTATGTTTCATTTGTTCACTTTAGGTCCTTCAAATATAAAGCTACTAGTTTGGTTAATAATCTAGGAGGTGCTATTAAAAGCATTATTGATATTAAATTATTTAAAAGGGAACAAACATATCAATTTATGTGTAAATATAAATTCAAAGTAAAACACCAAAAATTATTGAGTCCACAAAGGAGTTTTGTAATCCAAAAGCAAGTTCTAAGGTAGGCACTTACACTTTGTTGATTTAGTTTTAGCATTTTAAATCCGACTTCGAGAGGAAAATTTGTAGAGTCACATGATAGAGAAAAAACCCTAAATCAAAAGTGGCTAGATTAGGTCTATAGTGGCGGATGACGACTTGTAGAGTCATGCACGATCTGCATCTATTACTTGAATAGCTACATTTGCATCCTCCTAGCTTCATTTTTCTCTTGTTTTACATGATGTCCACCCTTTTAAAAAAGTGGGATTCTTGCTTATTTAAGACCTTATGCTAATAAAGCGAGGAATGAAAACTTCTACATGAAATAAGGGTCTATCCAAGCCACCGAGGAAGAACCAATTATCCCCTTTGAACACAATGGGATTGAGTTAGGGATGGACACCCTTACAAAAAATGGATTGATTTACAAATTTGTGGGTTAGGGCCCTCATGAAAAGGAGATGAGAGATTGCATTAGGAACAATGGAAAGTTAGAAGGCCTATGTACATGTTAGAATAAGAGGATTCTTAATTGTTGTTTTTACATCGGATGAAGAGTAGGCTAAAGTATTTGAACATGGATCTTGGGTTTTGGTAGATCGGGGTTATTCATGACGCCTAGAACCCTAGCTTCAATTTTTCCCAAAAAGATCGTTAGGTAGCTCCAATATGGGTTTGATTCATTAACCTCTCATCACATCTTTTAGCGAAAGCCGTTATTTCAATTATTGGGAACTCCATTGGGGAGATGAATTGCATTTCTTTTGCAACTCATAGCAAGAGGCATATTGTGTGTGCCAATATTTGTGTTCAAATAGACACGAGTAAACCTCTTTCTAGAAGGGTATGGCAAAAATCTCTAGAGGGAGAGATATTTGAGCAATCCTTGGACTACGAGAACCTCCCTTTCTCGTGTTTGATGTGCCACAACCATGGTCATTTAACTTGGGATTACCCGCTCCATCTATTGAAATGAAGAGGGAAAAGGATGAATTTCGATTATTACACGAGAGAAAGAAAGAAAAACACCAAACACGAAGGCAAAGGATAGGAAAGATATTACATTGGGTTAAGTCGTAACCCTTTCGCAATACTAAGGGTCAATGCAAATGATGAAGGTAAAGTTTTGGTTTCAACACAACCTTTGAAGGATAAAAAAGATGGCATAGTTCATAAGGTAATTGCTAATCCCATTAGGGAGTCTTTGAATGGCCTCACTAAGACTGCTACTTGTCCTGTCAAAATGATGTTGCTCAAGGGAATTTGACACCTGTCAACCCAACCAAGAATGTAGTGGAGCCTTAGAGCAAGGTCTCCTTGGTGAAACTCTGTTAATGTTGTTCTTAATTAGTAGGGTGGTAGTACCATAGACCCTTGGTTTGCTTAGTCCCAACACAACACTTGATCTTACAATAAAAAAGAGCAACAAGCTTGGCTGAGCGGATCATATGTTCCACCAAAACATAATGTTTTGGTATGTTTTCAAAATTTTGAATTTTATATTTGTTTTGTTTTTGCTTTTAGAACTTTGTTCTCTCTTGATCGTATGACTAATACTTTGTTTTCTCTTGGTTTTGTTTCCCATTCTAGGATATGATTTCTTCCACCCATTTCTCTTACAATCTATAGTATGTTTTTTTTTTTTAAACATGAGAGTATCATATTAACTTGAAATGTAAACAACGCGCACATTAGATCTCCGGCAGATTCTCAACTGATCTAAGAAAACAAGTGAAATCCTGAAATCGGCCTGCAAGATAAGAGGAGTTTACATTGGGTTGAGGCATGGCAGTGTCAAATTCTGCCTGGGAAACAGTCCTGCAAGTACTACTCGGCACGCATAGCATTTTGAAAATAATCAAATCATATCACAACAATCTGGGCCTGATTATTGCAGGAAAGAAATGACAATGAAACAAATTCCATGATGGTGTTTACTTGTGATAGAATGAATATCGACACACGTTCATACAATGTCATCCACTGCCCTTCTCAATCAAAATCTGAGGGCACTCTGTCGGAATGGTGGCTTGAAAGAGGCGATACACATTCTGCTTACTGCACACAATTCTTCTGTAGATTCTTCCACATATTATGATCTATTGCAGGCATGTATAGACAAGAAAGCTCTTAACGAGGGTAAGCAAATCCACTCTCATATTAATGACAGGGATTTCACATTTGCAACCCACACCTTTTACAAAATAAACTTATCAACATGTATGACAAGTGCGGAAGTTTGCCGGATGCCCGTAATATTTTTGACAGCATGACTGAACCAAACGTCTTCTCATGGAATATGATAATGTCAGCTTACAGAAGGCACGGGTTTTCCCACCAGGCATTCACACTGTTTTATCAAATGCAACGAACAGCTGTCCATCCCGATCAGTTTACATTCTCCTCTATTCTCCTGTATGCACCAACGCGGGATCTCTGAAACATGGTTTGCAGATCCATGGTAAAATCATTAGATGTGAATTTCAATTTCACGATATTGTGACAAATACCCTGATAGTTATGTACGCAAATTGTGGAAAAATAGAGAAGGCGCGCGAGTTGTTTGACAAAATGCATAATGCAAACGTGGTCTCATGGAATGCCATCATTACAGGATATGCACAAAATGGTGTCCTTGACGAGGCTTTAAAACTTTTCGAAGTAATACCCCAAAAAAATTTAGTCTCATGGACTGCAGTCATCGCTGGATATGCACAGAATGGGCTTGTTGAACAAGCGTTGAAGATTTCTAAGCAAATGCAATTAGCAGGTGTAAAGCCAGACTCATCAACCTTTGCCAGCATCCTCCCAGCGTGTGGCAAGATGGGAGCTCTGGAACAGGGCATGGAAATTCATCAAAAAGTAATTGAGAGTGGTTTATTGTCACATATTGTGGTTATGACGGCTCTTATAGACATGTATGCAAAATGTGGAAACATACAAAAGGCACACAAATTGTTTGAAGGAATACCCCAACGCAATGTTGTCTCATGGACTGCAATCATTTCTGGATATGCACAAAATGGGTTGGTTGAGAAAGCCTTGAATATTTTCAATCAAATGCAATTGGCAGGTGCAGAGCCAAACTCTTCCACTTTTGTCGGTATCCTTCCAGCATGTGCCAAAATGGGAGCTTTGGAACAGGGTATGTATGTGCATCAACAAATAATTGAAACTGGATTTTATCAGATGTTGTAGTTGTGACTTGTTTGATAGACATGTATGCAAAGTGTGGAAGCATACAGAAGGCACGTGAGTTGTTTGACAATATGCATAATGCAAATGTGGTCACCTGGACTGCAATGATTACAGGATATGCACAGAGTGGTTTTCTTGACGAGGCTTTAAGCCTTTTCAGACAAATGCCTCAACGAAATGCTGTCTCATGGAACACAATAATTGCTGGATATGCACAAAATGGTTTTGTTGAAAAAGCTGTGGAGATATTTAAGCAAATGCAATTGACAGATATAAAACCAGACACATCAACGTTTACCAGTATCCTACCAGCATTTGCCAAAATGGGAGCTCTGGAACAAGGAATGGAGTTCCATCAAAAATTATTGAAAGTGGGTTTTTGTATGACGTGGTTGTGACTACCCTAATAGACATGTATGCAAAATGTGGCAGCATAAAGAAGGCACGCGAATTGTTTGACAAAATGAAATGTCCAGATGTGGCTTCATGGAATGCAATGATTGCAGGATATGCAATGCATGGCCAAAGCAAGGATGCCCTCAAACTCTTTGATTTAATGAAGCGCTTTCAAACCAAGCCTAACCATGTAACCTTTGTTTGTATTTTATTTGCATGCAGCCATGCAGGTCTAGCAGATGATAGTTGTAAATACTTCAATCAGATGACTCACTCTTATTGCATCAAGCCTACAATTGACCATTATGTATGCATGATTGACCTTCTTAGTCGTGCTGGCTGTTTTGAGGAAGCCTTCAACTTTATCATCAAAATGGCAATAATCCCTGATCCGGTGGTGTGGATGAGTTTGCTTGGCGCTTGTAGATCACATAAGAATATAGAGCTAGGAGAATTTGTGGCAACACTCCTTTTTAAGTTGGATCATAAAAATACTGCACCTTATGTCCTTTTGTCAAACATTTATGCAGAAATGGGCAGATGGGATGATGCTCAAAACATAAGGAAATTGATGAAAGATAGAGGGATGAAAAAGACACCTGGATGTAGTTAGATTGAAGTTCATAAAATGGTTCATGTTTTTTGTGTAGGAGATAGATTACACCCACAAACACCAGAAATCTATGCAATGTTGGAGAAATGATCTTGGGAGATAAAGGCAGCAGGGTATAATCCAGATACAAGACCAGTACTGAACGAAGTGGAGGAGGAGGAGGAGAAGGAAGTACTCCTCTGCCACCATAGTGAAAAGTTGGCAATTGCATTCGGGTTGTTACACATATCCCCTAGAACAATTATTAGAGTTATCAAGAATCTTCAAGTATGTGGTGACTGCCACACTGCAACCAAGTTTATCTCCAAGATTGTTGCAAGAGAAATTATTGTGAGAGACTCCAACCATTTCCATCATTTCAAACATGGGCAGTGTTCTTGTGGAGATTATTGGTGATGCTAAGAGTAGCAAGCTATATACTCTCACTTCCACTGTAACAAAATTTATGGTGTCACACTTGCAGTGGTAAGAACTTGTTTCAGTTTTTGAAAACACGCTGTTTGTGAATTTTGGACAGCTGAACCATGTTTTTGACATGATAAATTGATATTGTATAGTATCATCATTGCTAGAGTTACTGATGGGATTTTTGTTAAATGCGTATTTTATAATGCCATGAAGGACCATGATACCGAACTGTTTTTCAGGAAGACTTTGTATCTCTGGACTGAAGAGCTGGAGATGGCAGAAGAACTGGAAATGCAGAAGGAGAGGAATACTTGAAGGAAAATGGAAACCTACACAGCCAGCGGGAAATGTGAATGAAGGGATTACATCAAGCCTTTGCTACGATACGATGAAGAGAGCATCTCGTGATCCTGGTTTACTCCTACATTTGTCAGTTTCTATTGTCCTTTTGTGTGGATTGATTATAATATGTTATACCCATGTCATTTCTGCCATTTGGGCTTAAATTATGTGTTTATGTAGATTTTGTTTTGTCTACGGTCACAAAATACCAAAGACAATTTCCCAAGAATTGGGGTTAATGTCTTAAGTCTATTTAAATTTGGTTGTTGGAATTCATTGGGGAGAGGAGTTAAAAATCACAAAACGGTCTTTGGGGTTTCAGAATATCCCTTCTATAATATATATGAATCTGATTTGCCACCTATCACACAATATAGATGGGTTCTTTTAATAAAAACCATAATATTTTGTAAAAACTCATATTCTTAAAACCTAGAGAATAATGTTATAAAAGTTTTTGATGAGCCCATTTTCTCTTTGAGGGCTAATATGTTTGTGGGAGACACTATTTTTTCCAAAAGCTGATTTCAATAAGCTTTGTTGAGTTATCAAGGTTTTGTTTGCTTTGAAATTGAAATAACGATTTTAGACTTTATTAATTTAGAAGGTAAAGTTACATTTTGTGATATTATAATTGATTTGGAAGCATTTGTAAACATGTAAATATTTTGTGATATGAACATAATTTTTATGGATAAACTTACATGTAAAAGAAGAATAGATGAACATTTTGGATCACACTATTCAATGCATCATCAAGATAAAGATATGATAAGATTAAAGATTCAAAGATTATGTATAAATAACTTTGTTAAAGCCCATGAGATGTCATGACGAGGGTGAGCATTAAAGTGGACTAAGCATAGCACGGAAGGTGGAAGATTTCAGTCATTTTTATTTTCATGCAATTTCTAAACTCATCTAGTCCTGGCTACTTGTAGCATTCGCATGGAAAGGAAAGTGGAAGAAACATTTCAAATATCACTTCTAAAGAACTTCTATTTGAAGAACAAAGAAAGAAAACAACGCCACTTGCTTAGAGCAACTAGGGGCAGCCAAACCCACTTGGGAAGTAAATAGGAGAAGCAAAATATCAACGGTAAAATTAAATCAGCTAAGGGCAAACTTCACAAGCTCATAGTAGAAGAACTAAGCATATGGACAAATGCAAGAAGGTTCCAAAGTCATAGTATCACTCACTTTGCATGCACTACATCAAGCACTCCATCATTTGTTTCAATTAAAGCCACATAAATAAAAGTTACTTATATTTCAAACCCATTGTTGGAGCATGAACAACAAAAGGGCATAATGAGAATCATACATGAAATAAATTTATGGGAGATGAGATCACAATACATGAAATAAGTGAATCAAAGAAACTTCATGGGAGGTGGGGCATCCATACATGAAGTAAGAAAACAAATTAGGCATTCCAAGGGAAGAAAAAATTGAAGAAAGAAAGAAGAAGCAACCAAAAAAAAAAAAAAAAAAAAAAACACCTTAAAATAGAAATGATTAAAGAAAAGAAAGAAAGAAATTATATTAATAGTCACAGAGGATCAAAAATAGGTAAATGGGACTTGAGGATATAATAGTTAATGATAGAAAGTTCTAGGATGAGAGAATCATGCAAGCAAAAATAAAAAGATTAAAGTAGGAAGAAAAGACACCTAGCACTCTAGAAGAGAGCACAAAAACATTCTAAAGTGAGGGTCACGGAAGGTGCAAAAGGAAACATGTTGAAATAATGTTTATATATTGCATCCAATAGTGCCACCGACAAGTTGTCTCATTCTAGAAAAATCTTTTCCATATTTTTTCCCTTCAACTCCAACCTTTTCTAGAACACTTTTTCCAGATTTCCCCTTCTCAACTCCAGTTCTTTCCAACATTCACGGGCACTTCTAGACTTCTCCAACATTCTATATATACAACATCTCACTCCTCCATTATTGAATCAATCCCATGCAGCTCATACAAAGTTGTTTGTATATATTTCTTTATTAATAAAAGTTCTGCTATTTTTTCCTCCCCTATTTTTTCTTCATGGCATCAGAGCAGAGGTTCTTCTCAAGCATGTGTTGAAGAGCCAAGGGGCTGAGGAGCCACTGACATATTGCAGATCTGCATTCTACCTATCTAGAGGCTTCCACCGGGATTTTTTTTTCTCTTCTACCAGTAGCAAATCTGTAGTAGATTTGTAAGTGAACAATAAAAAAATTGAAGGGAAAAATTCCCAAATTGCATTTGATTTCTTCTCATTGTTTTGGCAGCAAAGAATATGTTTTTTTTTTGGGGGACAAAATTAAAAGTGTATGAGCAGACTATTGAAATCATTTTTTTGGCGTGTTGAAGATAAGTGTTTTTATTCCAATTTGTGAAAGGATTTATTCATAATGGAGTCTAATAGTACTCCTTTGCCAGAAATTAAATTAAATGGGAAAAATTATTATGATTGGGTATCTCATATGGAGATGTTTTTAACCCTGAAGAATTGTTATGAGCTTGTTATTGGTGTGGAAAAAAGGCCTACAAATCCCGGAAAAGATCAAGAAAATTGGGATAGAAGAGACAAAATGGCAAAGTGCATGGATAAAGCTCACTCTTTCAAATGACGTCTTTCCATAAGTACGTAATGAGAGAAGCGGAGTCAACGTATGGGCTACCTTAAAGAGCACATATGAAAATTCAGGTGATGTATGGATTCTAACTCTTACTACAGAATTATATAACATGAGATTTTCAGATACACAAGAGTTAGTGCCTCACCTAACAAAAATAAAAGAAAAGAAGAATGAACTTGACTCTCTTGGAAAGAGTATAAATGATAATGATTTTGTGCAAATAATATTACAAAGTCTTCTTGCATCTTATCAATCTTTCATAAGAGGCCTAGATACAACTGATAAATTAGCAAGCATCAAATCCGAAGAACTATGTGCCAAGTTAGTGCAGGAAGAAAAGCGTCAAATCAAGGAAAGGGAGACTTGCAATGATGATTCTCCTTCATGACAAAGGGAAAATATAACTACAAGATGTTTCAAGACAATCAACATAAGCCAAGAGAGAGGAATTGGAAGCATGATAACATGTATAATTCATTTAAACATCATGATGATTATGGAAATAGGCCAAAGTGGAAATGTAACTATTGTGGTAAGATAGGTCACAAAGCTAATGAATGTTATAAAAGGATCAATGATACAGAAAAGAGAAACGGTACAGAAAGGAAAATAAGCAAGTTTTCAAGAAATTATGAATCAAAAAGTAATGCTCTATGTATGGCTCTTAAGGCAAATAGTTCTTACAAAGATGATTGGGTCATTGATTCTGGTGCAACACAACATATGTCTCATAATCAAGAGCAATTTGAATCAGTAATGACACTAAAGAGAAAATATTTTTGGGCAATAATAGTGCTATAGAAGTTAAGGGGACATGAAATGTTAAAGTTGACAATGGTGTATTCAAGAATGTGAAATTAGTTCCAGACTTAAAGACAAATCTTCTTTCAGTATTCCAAATTGCAAATCAAGGATACAAAGTAGAGTTTTACAATGATAAATGTCTAATCAAAGATGTGAATGATAAGCACAAAGTCACTACAATTGGTAAAGTTGAAAATGGATTATATAAATTTCAAGAGTTCACCTCTAAGTGTGAAGATAGGAATATGTGTGCTATTGCAAAGCATATTGACATGAACAAGTTATGGCATGAGCGATGGGGCACATCAATTATCAAAGTCTCGGGGTTATGGAGAAACGGGACATGGTTTATGGGCTTCCCAAAATCTCTCAAAGACATGGTATTTGTGAAGGATGTGCTATGGGAAAGCAACATGTTGAAAGCTTCCCACAAGGAAATTCATGGAGAGCAAAAGTTCCCTTGCATCTAGTTCATAGCGATGTCATGGGTCCATTTAAAACACCTTCACTTTTGGGATCAAGGTATGTACTCACTTTTATAGATGATTACAGTAGAAGAATATGGGTATATTTTCTAAAAAGTAAGAGTGAAGTGTTTGATAGATTCAAAGAGTTCAAGGTTTTAGCAGAAAAACAAAGTGGAAGGTCATTAAGAATACTAAGGACAGATAGGGGTACAAAGTATATAAATCAAGCCCTCCTAAACTTTTGCAAACAAAATGGTATAAAGAAAGAATCTATTGTTTCTTACACACCTCAACAAAATGGGGTTACAAAAAGAAAGAATAGAACTATGATGGAAATGGCTAGATGTATGTTACATTCTAGAAACATAGAAGTCAAATTGTGGGCTGAAGCAATTCATACAAATGCATATATTCTCAATAGGATCCCCACTAGGGTTGTTATAAATATAACTCCATAAGAGGGTGGACAATTAAGTGGACATAAAAACCTGAAATTTAGGTACCCTTTTGCGAAGCACCAAGATGGTTTATAAACCAATTTAGGTACAGCTGGTTTATAAACCATGCTCGCATGCAACTATTTTTATAGGCTCGGTGATTTTCGAACCTAAACCTAAAACCAAGATCACGCTCATGATTTCAAACCGCGATCACGGTCCTCTGAGACAAAAAAAATAGACCCACGACTCCTCATTTTCCCTCATTTTTCCTTTCCAACCGCGATTTCTCCTAGACCTTTGGCACTCGCACTTTGAATACCCCCTAAAAATTACTCTTCGGACTTGTGGATCATGATAGTTTCAACCATGCCACCAAGACAAAGAGGTAAGCCCTCGATTTTGATCAATTTGTTTGCATTTTAGGTTATTTTTGTGATTTTCATGGGTTTTCAATTTTTGTTTATGTATACAATTTTTTTTTTTCGATTGTTGCTCGTGAGCTCAGTCAAATCCTACAAACCATCAAAATATTCCTCAAAACCCTCCAAACAATCCTCAAAACCCTCCAAACATTCCACAAAACCCTCCTCCAAACATAGATCCACCTCTCTGTGGCTCCTTCTGTCCCCACGGAACCAACAGGAACACAAGCTGATATCGTTGGAAAAATCTGACAAAATAAAATTGTCATTGAGAACCTTATTCAGAATATAAGACAAAATCATGCCACAAATCCATCCCGCATGACTTTAGCCAACACATTGCAAACATTGATTGGCGAAGTTGACTCCGCAACCAACCAAATAGATAGATGGAATACCTTTAGAGGTGATTGTAGGTAGTGGTATGCAAATAAATTATCCCATGCGGTTGTAAAAGACAAAAAAATTTTGGAAAAGACCGCATTTGTGCATTATTTACTGACCCAAGAACCAATGCCCCCTGCAGTTACTTGCAAATGGTTCCCAATCCATTGGTGCCACGATGACCGAATCAAGAACAATTTTTGGGACCGATGGTGGATGGTTTTGATTATCCACCATGCAACAACAATGAGGTTCCCCTCTATTTTTTGAAGAAATTATATTGCGAGTTCATGCTTAATGAGGTCCCAAATTATTTTGACTTTTCTAATTTTTATGGGCGAGGTGGTGGCTCTGCACAGAGTAGACTGGTGTGCACGCGTAGGTCAACCAAGGATCCCCATGCCCCAAAACCCCCACTGCCTTCAGTTATCCCTCCTACAGTGAAGGAGGTTGTGGAGATTGACACACTACATGCATTGAGGGAGCTCACTAACACTCTGACCCAACATAGTGAGCAGATTGCATCTGGTGATGTTGGTGGAGGCGCCAGTTCTAGCGCACCACACCACTTGTGGATCATGTGGTGCCGTATGTATGCTGTGCGGCGAGACATCATTTGCTGGATCACATGATTTCTTTTCTCTAGATGAGATGATGGCGGATGTTTTTGGAACTGGTGCAAAGGATCTTGGTCTTTCACAGGTAAATGTCAAATAAATATTTAATATATATATATAATAGTTTAATTCATGTTTGAGATTTTAATATATATGTATTTCATTGTACGTTATGTACATACATGTAAAAACTAATTTTTTATTTTATTTTAAATAGCAAGAGCCGGTGAAGGAAACATCCGGCGTCGACATGCTAGCTACTGATTGGGCATGTTACAAATGTAAGTTTCAAGTTGTACTTAAATTTCAAATTTCATTTGATTGTGCACTTTTATTATTATAATGTTTCACCTGTACATGTACATATTAATATATGTTTGTCTTTTATACATGTAGGAGCCTGGCGGGTCATCATCTACTCTGGGAACTGAGGCTATTGGCATGCCTCACGTGACTTTTACGTAGGTTAGTTTCTCTTTACACTTTGTTTCTAATTGTGGAAGTTCACGTGGATTATGCTTTGGCTCTGTTATGTGGCAGTCATGTAGATTAATATTGATTTGTACATGTTTTTGTATAGCTTATGACTGCTAGAGAGACTCCTCCATATATGCAGACTGGAGGCTGTTGTAGATACTGCCATAGCATCTGTAGATCCACTAACTGAGGTACAATTTTTCAAATTTGTTAAATTTATTTAGGAATTATTTCTTATTACTTAAATCTACAATATCAAATTTTGTACATGAAATATTTAATTTGAAATTTAATTATTTGTATGTAGCTTACCTCTCATGAGTCTATTGTTGTCCTGCCATATCATGCATCAACGACAAATTGATAGGGATCATGACATTGCGGTAAGATTTCACATGCATTTTAACTAAATTCTAAGTTTCTAAATTTTGAATGTATTTTAAAAATATGGGTGTTAAAAACTTGTTGTTTATGAATGTGCAGGTTAGGTTGCAGGCCTGCTTAGAGATGCCTAGGACCACACGGATGAAATCCATAGTGGCATCTCCCTCCACTACATCCCCAGGTCGTGGACATGCTACTTCTAGCAGGGGAAGAGAGAGGGAAGATGTTTCATGATTAGATTCATAGGACGTGGATGTACATAGATATATATATGTATATATATATATATATATATATATGGGCTGGTCCTAGTTCATGATTCTTCATAGGACATTGTATATATAGCCTTATGCGACCGCATGTGGTCCTATATGTATGACACACTTGGTTTCGATGTACACATGTTATGAACTTATATTTTCAGAGACGTGCATTCAACACACTTAGTTTGATACATTATATATCCATGTGTTGGTTTTCATAACGATATTACTTCTATGTTTGATTCAAATTCATTGCACATGATATCCTTCTATGTATGTATATTCTATGTATATTAATTCTATATGTATGTTTGATTTAAAATTAAAAAACTATGGTGCAACATATATGAATATAACATTACTATGGTGCAACATTGCATGGTACAATTGTTAAGAAATTAAGGGAAGCATGTGTATTCCTCCATCAACATGGGCAACTTATCATTTTCCTCTTAAGTCATGAAAAAATATTTCATACCTTGAATCTTGAAATAAGATGTCTTCCCTTGGGTCATTTGGTTTTTGAACTGTGTATTTAATTTTATTTATCAGAAGGATATTATTCATTTTACCATTGATGAGTATGGTGGTGTATGACCAATCCATCTTTATATCCCCACCAATATCGTGATAGAAACTTTGGCTCAACAATATACCATACGTAGCTAGCATGTCTTCCACAAGTATTTCCATCTTGATTTTCTTGTCAGGGAAGTCTGCAAATTCTACTTGAGAATCTTTCACCTGGCCAAAAGAGGTAATTATTTTGTTTTCATGTAGTAACAATGGCCAATAGCAAGGTTGAGAGTAATACCAATAGAGTTAGCAAATTTTATAAGCATGACATTGTCAGAGGCGCCGAGTCAATAATGCAATTATTCAATTTATAGGTCCATTGACCAACAAGGAAAGATAGAAAGGTTCTTATTTCCTAGAAGAGGAGGATTTTAAGGAAAGAAGGTTCTAGGAATGAGTGGTTCTAGGAGTGGGAAGTGATTCTTTAGTGTTGGTAGGATTCTTGGAACATGTATTTTTACTACTTCCTTTGATAAACTAGACGAGGATTAAAGTGTTTTGCTTGGGAAGTGAATTTATTTATTTTTTATGAAGTAGGATGAGAGGCTATTTATTTTTTTTGATGAGTGGGTGAACACTAAAAAAAGAGTAACTATATCATATCTTTCTTGATCTAAGAGCTCTAGGAAAAAATTTCAATTTAGGTGAGTATTCATTTCAATAACCTAAGGATTCTTAACCATCTTCCCTTGAATTTGTCTCAATTTTTTCCTTTCAATCGATTTCTGAAAAAGCCCTATTGTTTGCAAACGTTGAAATTGTAGTTTGAGACGGTTGTAAAGCTGTTGAAAATATTTTGAAAAAATGGTGGGTCATGGCACCAAACCAATTGTGCGACACATCCAGGTGGCTAGGTGAATGCTAGAGGAGGCATCGTTTTGGTGCGATGACAACGTGTCGTTGCTTAGGATACCTCGTTCGGGCGTAGTCCCTTAAGAGCCCTAGACCAAAAAAATCGTTCAACTTCGATGGTGACTACGCAAACTCTCATGGCACACTAAGGATGTCTCATTTGATCCTACACCTTAGTGTAGGGACCCTCTACAATAGCTTGTCTCAGTTTTTTCCTTCTCCAATCGGTGCTCTCTTGCCCTATTGTTTGCAAACACAGCGTTGAATAGTGTAGTTTGAGATAGTGTAAGGCTGTCAAATGGTATATTTTGTAAATGGTGGGTCATGGCACCAAACCGACTACGTGAACATGTCTAGGTGGCTAGGTGAATGCTAGAGGAGGTGTCATTTTGATGTGCGACAATGTCGTTGCTTCCGGGCTACCTCATTCGGGTAGTCCCTTAAGAGCCCTTGAGACCAAAAATTGTTCAACTTTGACGGGTGACTACGCACACTCCATGGCACCTAAGGATGTCTCGTTTGATCCTACACCTCTTGTGTAGGGACCCTCTATAATATCTTGTCTCATTTTTTTCTTCTCCAATCGGTGCTCTCGCTGCTATTGTTTGCAAACATGCCAAATAGTGTAGTTTGAGACAATGTAAGGCTGTCAAATGGTATATTTTGCAAACGGTGGGTCGTGGCACCAACCCACTATGTGAACACATCTGGGTGGCTAGGTGAATGCTAGAGGAGGCATCATTTTGGTGCATGACAATGTCGTTGCTTCCAGGCTACCTCGTTCGGGCGTAGTCCCTTAAGAGCCCTGAGACCAAAAAAATCATTCAACTTCGACGGGTGACTACGCGCACTCCATGGCACCTAGAGATGTCTCGTTTAATCCTACACCTCGGCATAGGGACCCTCTACAATATGTCTCGGTTTTTCCTTCTCCAATCGGTGCTCTCGCTTGCCCTATTGTTTGCAAACGCGCCGAATAGTGTAGTTTGAGATAGTGTAAGGATGTCAAATGGTATATTTTGTAAATGGTGGGTTATGGCACCAAACCGACTATGCATGAAACATCTTGGGTGGCTAGGTGAATGCTAGAGGAGGTGTCATTTTTTGGTGCACGACAACGTCGTTGCTTCCGGGCTACCTCGTTCGGGCGTAGTCCCTTAAGAGCCATGAGACCAAAAAATCGTTCAACTTCGATGGGTGACTACGCAGACTCCATGGCACCTAAGGATGTCTCGTTTGATCCTACACCTCGGTGTAGGGACCCTCTACAATATCTGTCTCAGTTTTTCCTTCTCCAATCGGTGCTCTCGCTGCCCTATTGTTTGTAAATGCACCGAATAGTGTAGTTTGAGACAGTGTAAGGATGTCAAATGGTATATTTTGCAAATGGTGGGTCATGGCACCAAACCAACTATGCGAAAATGTCAGGTGGCTAGGTGAATGCTAGAGGAGGTGTCATTTTGGTGCGCGTGACAACGTCGTTGCTTCTGGGCTACCTCGTTCGGGCGTAGTCCCTTAAGAGCCCTGAGACCAAAAAATTGTTCAACTTTGACGGGTGACTACGTGCACTCCATGGCACCTAAGGATGTCTCATTTGATCCTACACCTTGGCATGTAGGGACCCTCTACAATATCTTGTCTCAGTTTTTTCCTTCTCCAATCGGTGCTCTCGTTTCCCTATTGTTTGCAAATGCACACCGAATAGTGTAGTTTGAGACAGTGTAAGGATGTCAAATGGTATATTTTGCAAACGGTGGGTCATGGCACCAAACCAACTATGCAGAGACACATCTGGGTGGCTAGGTGAATGCTAGAGGAGGGTTTTTTTGGTGCGTGACAAAACGTCTTTTGCTTCAGGCTACCTCGTTCGGGCGTAGTCCCTTAAGAGCCCTGAGACCAAAAAATTGTTCAACTTCGACGGGTGACTACACGCACTCCATGGCACCTAGAGATGTCTCATTTGATCCTACACCTTGGCATAGGGACCCTCTACAATATCTTGTCTCATTTTTTTCCTTCTCCAATCGGTGCTCTCGCTTTATTGTTTGCAAACGTGCCAAATAGTGTAGTTTGAGACAGTGTAAGTAAGGTGTCAAATGGTATATTTTGTAAAATGGTGGGTCATGGCACCAAACCATGACTATGCTGATGTGACACATGTCCGGGTGGCTAGGTGAATGCTAGAGGAGGTGTCATTTTTTTGGTGCGACAACATCGTTGCTTTTGGGCTACCTCGTTCGGGCGTAGTCCCTTAAGAGCCCTGAGACCAAAAAAATGTTCAACTTCGACGGGTGACTACGCACACTCCATGGCACCTAAGGATGTCTCATTTGATCCTACACCTTGGCATAGGGACCCTCTACAATATCTATCTCGGTTTTTTCCTTCTCCAATCGGTGCTCTCTCTTGCCCTTGTTTTGCAAACGCCCAAATAGTGTAGTTTGAGAGTGTAAGGATGTCAAATGGTATATTTTGCAAATGGTGGGTCATGGCACCAAACCAACTACACTGACACATCTGGGTGGCGTGAATGCTAGAGGAGGCATCATTTTGGTGTGCACAACAACGTCGTTGCTTCGGGCTACCTCTACCTCGTTCGGGCGTAGTCCCTTAAGAGCCCTGAGACCAAAAAATTGTTCAACTTCGACGGGTGACTACGCACACTCCATGGCACCTAGAGATGTCTCATCTTGATCCTACACCTTGGCGTAGGGACCCTCTATAATATCCTATCTTGGTTTTTTTCCTTCTCCAATCGGTGCTCTTGCCCTATTGTTTGCAAACGCGTAAATAGTGTAGTTTGAGCAGTGTAAGGCTGTCAAATGGTATATTTTGCAAACGGTGGGTCGTGGCACCAAACCGACTGCGACACATGTCATGGGTGGCTAGGTGAATGCTAGAGGAGGTCATTTTTGGTGTGTGACAACAACGTTTGCTTAGGGCTACCTCGTTCGGGCGTAGTCCCTTAAGAGCCCTTGAGACCAAAAAAATTGTTCAACTTCGACGGGTGACTACGTGCACTCCATGGCACCTAGAGATGTCTCGTTTGATCCTACACCTCGGTGTAGGGACCCTCTATAATATCTCTCATTTTTTCCTTCTCCAATCGGTGCTCTCGCTGCCCTATTGTTTGCAAATGCACCGAATAGTGTAGTTTGAGACAGTGTAAGGATGTCAAATGGTATATTTTGTAAATGGGTCGTGGCACCAAACCGACTATGCAGACACATGTCCAGGTGGCTAGGTGAATGCTAGAGGAGGTGTCATTTTGGTGCACAAAAACGTCATTGCTTCCGGCTACCTCGTTCGGGCGTAGTCCCTTAAGAGCCCTAAGACCAAAAAATCATTCAACTTCGACGGGTGACTACACGCACTCATGGCACCTAGAGATGTCTCATCTAATCCTACACCTTGGCATAGGGACCCTCTACATATCCTTGTCTCAGTTTTTTCTTCTCTCAATCGGTGCTCTCGCTGCCCTATTGTTTGCAAACACGTGTAAATAGTGTAGTTTGAGCCGGTGTAAGGTTGTCAAATGGTATATTTTGCAAATGGTGGGTCATGGCACCAAACGACTACGCGACACACATCTGGTGGCCAGGTGAATGCTAGAGGAGGCATCATTTTTGGTGTGCGTGACAACGTCATTGCTTCTGGGATACCTCGTTCGGGCGTAGTCCCTTAAGAGCCCTGAGACCAAAAAATCATTCAACTTTGACGGGTGGCTACACAGCACTCATGGCACCTAGAGATGTCTCATCTGATCCTACACCTCGGTGTAGGGACCCTCTACAATAGTCTGTCTCAGTTTTTTCCTTCTCCAATCGGTGCTCTCACTATTGCCCTATTGTTTGCAAATGCACCTAATAGTGTAGTTTGAGACAATGTAAGGCTGTCAAATGGTATATTTTGCAAACGGTGGGTCATGGCACCAAACCAATGTGCACACACATAGGGATGGTCTTGTAAACACTTGGGAGGCATCATTTTGGTTCTCTAAGCCAGGTCCTTGGGCTACCTCCTCTGGAGCAGCCAAGAACCCCCTCCATAGGTACATAAATCATTGTTAATTGCTTCTCTTTTCTTGTAAAACAATGAAAGCTTCTCTTAGCTTCGAGAATTTATAATTCTCTACTAACAGTGCTAACCACGTGAAGGTGGAAGCTTTTTTGGCACCACTAACCTGCATATAAAAGTGTTAGTCAAAGAAATTTAAGTTTCAAATCAAAACCATACTAGATATATACAAAATACACAAATTTAATAAAATATATGAACTTAAATTTATCTAACTAACAAATTTATATATACCAAAGAAATTATATATACCAGACATGAGCATTGTAAATTCATTCCAATGAACCATCAGGATCGGATCTACTCTGAATAGCGGACATGATTGCTTCATGATCTGACTCTCGAACCTTCCAAAGAATCTTGTTATTAGGCCTTCCTCGATATCTATACAACTGAATATTTGTCGCTAGAACTAGATGCGAATATAAGAGTATTTTCTGTGTGTCTCAAAGTCTTCAAACACCCAAACAGAGGAGTTTTTAATGGATACCATCGAAGCCAAGTTCCAGTAACTACCACTGACCCTATGTAGGGTACTCAATATCTTCACCATCTATAACAAGAGAAGTCAACTTCTTTCTTTCCTCGATGCAACAACATAAGAAATAGTTTGTTCCTTCTTCATTGTCTTCTGTCACAATAACTGCAAACACATGTCCTACAAAAAAAAAGGTTTCAACTCAAATTTAAATTGTACATATTAAAATTTCAATGGACATAACTCAATACAAAAATTGTAAATAACCATAAATACCTTGTCACACCAAAATCAAAATTTCATCAAAGTCCTTGGATGTTGCAACTTCATCTGCAGAAACAAGTCATAATGCTTGTGGAGGTTGATAACTAGGAAGCGGAGTTAGAGGCCTACAAATCCATCCATCCACCCATTCTTGTGAATCACACTCAATAGTGACAAATTCGATACAAGATGCACAAAACATGTCAAATTTCTTGTCCATGTGGCCCACAAGTAGTAGTCGAGCTACAAAATGAGTGCATATCACTTGGACCCAGTGAGTGTCATACAATCCTCGTAGTTAGCAATTTGTTGTTCCTCTATCAACCAAAAATATCTATGAACCATGGAAATTTCTTGAGAACCTCGGGCCATGTTGTCAATACACCATTCCACTATGCTCTTTGCATCTTTCAATTTAGCACCATCTTTGTACTTCAACTCTTCTCTTGCAAGAGCTCTTTTCACACATGCCCCTACACCATCATGCTCTCCTTTTCCATGTCCAGCCTCAGTGAAACTCCAAATATGTTGCACACCCATCTTGACGTGCATCCTGCTCATCCAATAAAACATTCATGCATTCTTAAACTGAGACGTGTAATTATCTAACCATATATAATGTTGTTTGAAGTGGATGTCCCTATCAGACAAGTTTCCATAAAATAACTGGAAACACCCTTGCACAAATTCAATAGAATGAGTATGATCATCACTGATATAAAAGTGGTACTCTCTTAAAAAAATTTGATCATTCTCTATACTTTCGGAGAATGTATAAATGCTATATGCACAAAAATGGCAACTTGTACTGAGTTGTAATATTGTGATTGAACCTCCATTTGTGGTTGCAATGTGTAATTCTCTACAAAATCGACCACTGAAACAATAGTACCAATAGGAAATGTGTCTTTGCATATCTTGAACTGTTCATCCAACCATCGAGCTCTGTGTGTATGCCTAGCATACTCATAAACAATTTCATCCTTAAATTTTCTCATAAATTGAAAAACAGGCATATGTTATGTAACTAGCTCACACCATTTAGACTCTTTTCCATCTTTCAACTTGGTATGCAACTGATTTATATTTATCAAACTCAACTAAATTATTTCCTATTGCACCTTCAATTTTCTCATGGATGCAACTTTCCAATTTAGGTAATCCGCCACATGTACCACAACTTCCATCTAAACAATCCACGACTATAAAAAAAAAATTGTCCAACTTCTTTTTCACAAAATATCATAGGAATGAAATCCCTGGAAGATATTGGTGGAACTTGAACACCACATTCTGATAACATAGTTTTAGAATGCAAAATAGAATGAATACATAAAAATTTAGCATAATGCATAGCAAATTCAACATGTTGCCTACAACAAGTGGTGCGAGCGTGGTTGATTTTCACATAGAATGGTTTTAACATTTCAAAAAAATGTTGACTAATTTTAATTTCCAGATGCTCTTGTTCAAACTTACAAAAAAATTGAGTTTGAGTCATATCTAAGAAATGCTTTGGATGTGGTTCGCGATTAATAGAACCAACTCTCTGTTTTACAACATCTCTTGTATTAGGTGAAACTCTAGTGTTATCATGCCAAAATTGAATAACAACTTCTCTTATAGCATCAATTATATTTTGTCCTTACGCGGTGCTCTAGCAGAAAAATGCCCAAAAATCGGTGTTATTGAGTGATTGAAGGATATTACGTCTTTCAATTGCTTTCATTAGAGTTTTTCGATTAACTTGCAACATTCGACTTGTTTGCGTAATCAAACGTTGTTTTTTTTGATTCACTTACAACACTAGTAGCAAGTACACGACACACAATATTACTATCCCTAGTGTGTCTCTTGACACCAACAGTGTGATATGCATCATGAAGGTTTTCAACAATTGTAGAGGTTTGACCACGTATATTAGATGTTGTCAATCCTAAGGTGTTTAATGTAGGTCTCATTTTATTCAATTTCATCAAACTAACCAACAACTGACATCTTTGGGAATCATTTAAAATTTCAAAATGATTATCCCAAATTTCAATGGCTTTTTCTTCGATTTTCCATTCAAAAAGTTTGTCACACATTGGTTTCAAAATGTTTTCATCAATTTCAATAAAATAATTAGGTTTCTTATGGAAAATCCTAGGAGGTGTTTTTGTCAAATTTTGCTTGTCTACAATTTCAACTTGAATTTCTTTATTCACATTTTCATTGTCTCCTTCAATTTCAACATTTGCTACATCACGAGTATTTAATTCTTCTTGACATTGATGGTAAAAACATCTTCATCATGAGTATTTAATTCAACTTCAACATTGATAGTAGAAACATTACATGGTTCCTCATTGCTTATAATAGTAGGGGTTGAAGATGAACCTCTTCTTGATTCACGAAGATTCCGCATTCACTCAACATTTTGAAATTTGTTTGCCTCTAATTCATTTTGGTGTTTTTTACTTAATGACTTCCTTTTTGACTTTGTTTCTTGTCTCCCATGATGTTTTACTTCCGGTGATAAGAAAAACGTGTAGAAAAATGACAAATTTCATAGTAATTCATATAGTAAAGTCAAACAGTAAAAATCACATGGTAATTAGAACATTGGGATGTGTATAAATATGATTTATGAACCATGATCATGCTTTATAAACCATGCACTCATGGTTTATAAAGCGCGATCATGGTTCTTGTTTAAAAACCATGATCGCGGTTTGTAAACCATGATCACGTTATCTGTATCATCAAATCCACCCCCTAAGGCTCGGAAATCTTTGTTTTGCCCCAACCAAAGCTATGGAAGGTCATTATGAAGTGTAAAGGGTCAAAAAAACTTCAAATTTTCTCTTCCACAGACTTGAACCATGCTAAAAAACTGAAAACATTTCACAAAAATGGTGCCATCGCGTAGGGGAGACTGTTAGCTTCATAGAAATATTGATTTTAAAGTGAATAGAATAAGATAAATATCATTTTATAATTTTTACTAACAATAGGTCTTTAAGACATTTTTTCCGTGATGTTCATGTCTACGTTTAAGACTGCAACTTTTGTTTCACTTATCAAAATGTGATAAAACTTATACCATCCCAAGCATGGAGAAATTCTATACACGTTAAAAAATATATTTGATTTCGATATTTTTGATATAGTTATGGCGGGAAAATGGAAAGCGCTCCATTTTCTAAATCTTTTTAGACCACTTTCACGGAAAAAATCATAAAAAAAATATTGCTCGAAAAAATACAAAATAAAATCCATCCCAAGATAGACAACTACATCTAACTTTTCACCAAAGGAAAAAAAAAAAACAAGATTTGGTCATCCAAATCGCGGGCAAACAGACTACAATCTTATAGGTTTTTTCAAAAACAAAAACCAAGTCATATAATTTTAAGTGTTTAATATAGCTAAACTTGTCCATTTTTTTAAAAAAATTAGTATTTTAGAAACTAGATTCGGATGCTACGATTCATATTTATATAATTTTTCTAATTTTGAGTGCGCGTATTGCTAATAATCCCTACAAGTTGAGATTTCACTATTTTTTTTGCAATATGATGTCCACTTATGACCCCTTGACTATACTTTGAAACTTTTGCTCCAATTCTTGCTAAAATGACTTCCATTCGCATGATAGTTTCCTTAGCTGCAAAATATGGATGGAAAATTTATCAGATGGATGTTAAGAGTGATTTTTTACATGGTGATTTAAAGGAAGAAATTTACATGCAACAACCACTAGGGTTTTTTAAACCTAGAGAAGAACATCTAGTTTGTAGATTGAAAAAGTCAATATATGGTCTTAAACAAGCTCCAAGGGCATGGTACTCCAAAATAAATGAGTACTTTCTAGAAGCAGAATTCAAAAGAAGCAAAGTTGATCCTAGATATGTATGTAAAGTATAATGATGGTCAAATTGTTATTGTTGTATTGTATGTTGATGATTTAATCATTACAGAGATCATATGGTAAGAAGAAGGAAGAATCTTGCTTTCTCAAACCAAATATGCTCTTGATATATTAAGAAAATTTAGAATGCTTGAATGCAAGCTAGCTAGTACACCATGTGAAGTTGGATTAAAATTAAGTGCTAACTCTAATCTACAGGAAGTAGATGAAACATTGTATAGACAACTTGTTGGCAATCTCTTGTACCTCACTATCACTAGACCAGATATTGCATATGCAGTTAGCATTGTTTCTAGGTACATGGAAAATCCTCATGTAGACCATTGGAAAGAAGGAAAAGAATATTGAAGTACATCAGAGGTACATATCAACTTGGAATTGAATATAAGCATGGAGGAGAACCTACTCTAGTGGGCTATACAGATTCAGATTATGCAGGAGACATAGATGATAGAAAATCAACTTCATGGATATGTTTTTCATCTTGGTTCAGGTCCAATATCATGGAGCAGTAAGAAGCATGCTACAATGTCACTCTCATCTACGAAGTAGAATATATCGGTTCTTCCAAGGCATCTCAAGAAGCTATGTGGCTAAGAACGTTTCTCGAGGAAGTTCATCTACCACAAGATCAACCAACTACTATATTTTGTGACAATCAAAGCACTATCAAGCTAGCAAAAAATCATGTCTACCATGCTAGATCTAAACATATTGAAGTGCATCATCACTTTGTTCGTGACTTAATAGATGGAGCTAAAATTCTGTGGAACTGAAGAACAAATTGTAGATATATTTACTAAAGATTTGTCTACAAGAAGTCTTTTGAAATTTCGAGACATGTTACATCTAGTGGATGTTCCTCTTCAGGAGTGCATATGAAACCTTATATATAATATACTTTGTAAATGGGTACCTAACAAGGCCAAGTTGCTGGGACCCATATTTGAATCTTGTGACAACATACCTAAATAAACATTACGGGGGTGTTGAAATCATGTTTATTTTTTTCGTCTACAAGTTGTCTCATTCTAGAAAAAAAAAAAAGTCCATATTTTTCTCCCTTGACTCCAGGCCTTTTCTAGAACACTCATTCCATATTTTTCCCCTTCTCAACTCCAGTTCTTTTCCAAAACATTCACGGGCACTTCTAGACTTCTCCAACATTCTATATATACAACATCTCACTCCTCCATTAATCAATCAATCCCTGCAGCTCATACAAAGTTGTTTGTATATATTTCTTTATTAATAAAAGTTATGCTATTTTTCCTCCCTATTTTTTCTTCAAAACAATTCAACAATGATGGTACAAAGATAATATTTGGATAATTAGTGTTTGGATACTCATCGAAGGAGAAATATGAAGAAGAATTCAGCTCCCACATGGAAAGTAATATTCATCTTCTATCTACGAAAGTAATCTTAAGAGACCAAAACTAGGATTCGATATGATTTGTAAATGTGTAAATATACACACATTATAGTCATAATGTACATAGTCTTCTATGTAATATTTTTATACTATTTCCAAGGGGACAGATAAAACAGAAGGTGAGGCAAATGAAAGAAACATTTTTTTTTCAATTCTCTCTTTCCACCCGGATTTTAAGGGGAAAGAAAATGAAGAGTCATTGGTGCCTTGCCATCTCTAATTAATGTTAAATTTATAAATAAGAAAATCTTATTTCGTTTTGTAACTTTTCATAACATAAAGGTGTTGGAGAGCATCAAGCATAGAACATCGTAGGAGGTATAAGGAGGCTTTTCAAATTGAACTACATTTTTACTTGCTTATATATGAGCCATAACCATAACGTGGCTTGTTTGTTTGAGCTCAATCGAAGCCATAAGGCCACATTTCCATGCTTGTTTTCCCCACGTGGACTTTCCATGATAAATAAGGTGTTATTTTTATATAGAGTTTTGTGTGTTTTTATGTTCCATTATTATTCATTATTGAGTTGTTTCACCTTTTTTGGCAACACTTTTAATCACAATTCTTCAAGTCTTTGTAAATGAGATTTTCTTAAATTATAAATTGATGAGTTGGTTCTATTAGAATTAGTTTGACAAATCAGTAATTGGTATTAGAATAATGTGCACAATTAAGTGCATAAAATGATAATAGTGTGAGGAGAAAAATTATAGGTGTGTTATTGAGACTAAATAAGCTATAATCCTTTTGAGCTTAATCGGGTTATGGAGCATAAAGGGATGCACACAATTTTTTTCTTGGGTGGATTCACATGTTCAAGTTTAATAATGATACAATAAAATATCATGTAATTAGGGTCAACTAAATAACAAAAGGAAAGTTCATCTAGGAGGATTTAGAACCTTCTATAACTTGTGACACCGTGACGTTGATTCATGGTATGATCTCGACTTCACCAATGGCTTCAACATCTTACCACCCATGTGTGCATGTCGCAAGGTCCTAACTCCTTTGCGTCACACCGCACAACTCCCATTGCTCAACACCCGAATATACCTCAAAAAGTTGGGTCGTGCAACCGATTTGGCTTACCCTAGATCTTTGGTATTTCCTTGTGAATTTTTCATCTCTTTTGCACACCGCATAATTATGTGCATGTTCACACATTTGGTGCACCTCGTGACACCCATAGAGACTCTTTGCACTCTTGCATGATTTGACAACACCAAGATGCATCACCGTGACAATTGCAACACTCGTGCAACCTTTGTTGTACCCTTGAGCACTTTTGCATGTCAATATGAACATCGTGAAATCCTCCAATTTTATGTGCAATTCAAAACCTTCATGACATCTTACTCAAAGCGCATAGACACGCAACACTCTTGTGTAATTTCGAAGCACCTTGCAGCGTGACAAGACATTAGTCTATCTCAATGCATGACTTAACATCCACATATAAAAACTTGTTTGCCTCATGATGTGTGAGGTGTCATTTTCATATATGTGTCATGTTAGGATCATGTTAGTAATGTACAACACCTAAAAATGTATCCACCACACCTTGGAAGTAATAATCTATTCTCGTAACTCGTAATGTCCCCTTTCATACGCCCCAAGGCGAAGGGCCAGGTTGAGTCCAAGCCGTGGTCAGACCCAAGGAGCTGTGAATGCTGGGGGCTTTTGAGAAGGGGCCGCATGGTACTAATATTCACGTTTGGCATTTGGGGGTCACTTTTGGACCATGGCGACTAAAAGGGGAAAAGTAACTTAAGTCACTTTATTTTATTGGCCCCTCCATAGAAAGAAATGTGTATTGGGTCTGTTGGGGCTCGTTTGCCGAGGAGAAGTATATAAGGAGCGGGGAGAGTAAGGAAAGCACTTTTGCATAAACATATTATTGACCCCTTCATCAATCGTTGTTGTTGTTGTTGTGCTTTTATAGCTTGTGGAGTCAAATCCCACAGGGACCCTAGCTTCGGTGGTGAGAGACCCGTCCCTAGCTAGCAGGGCATTCTTCGGTAGTGAGAGATCTACCCTAGTTTGTCGTTTTGGAGCCATTTTTTGGGCTGTGTACAGAGATCTTATCTGAGGTTTCAGAGGATAGATTTTGGGGGTTCTCGGGGCATTTGAGGAAGATAATCAGTGGGCTTCGGATCGAGTCACCGTAGCCATTTGGGTAGGGTGTGGCAAAGACATCAAGGAGCATCTCCCGACCCCATTCCAAGCGAGGTGACTTGCAGATCTCGAGGGTCTTGGGGGCATTTGGGGAAGATAGCAGAGGGGCTTCGAGATCAGATTCACGATGCCATTTGGGTGGGCGTGGCAAAGACGTTGAAGGAACCTCCATCATTTTCTCGACCCCATTCCAAGCAAGGAGGCTTCGTAACATTTATTTGAGGGTTTTCGAGACGTTCTTTTCAAATATGAAGGTGGAAATATTATTTCTTGTATCTGTTAATGTATTTCCAAAGACCCTTAATTTATGCTCGTGTATTTGGTGATTTATGGATTTTAGAAGTTTACCACCACTAGGGGCACTCTGTAATTCTCTAGCAGCAATATAAAATTCCAAAATGTTGTTCTAGTGTTTATTATTATTATTGCAAGCTTCCCACAAAATTTCATGCACTTTGGGCAAGTATTTTGTGAGATATCAATTAAATACCATTCATTGTCATAATGGTCATTTTTCAAGACAAATCAGCTTTTACTTTGCTACAATTTTTCATATATTTGGTGCATTTTAAGTGGTATCCCATAAGGGATATTTTAGTGGTATCAAAGTTGTTCCTCCAGCCTGTGTTGGTTAAATATGGTAGTTTGGAAAGATCTCAAAGGGGGTTTTATGAAGGAAATGTTCACCAACATGGTGAAACAATAGGAAGTCACTAACCTTTATTTGAGTCAGCTCACTCAGAATGTGAATCAAAGCAGACCTAGGGATAATAAGGAACATGGTGAGAATAGTGATAGAGGCGGCCAATAGAGGTGATTGATGAGGATTCTTGTTGGAGGAAGTACCAATATTTGAGTAGGGGTTTCAGAGATAATATGCCATTTCCATATTATTGCATGATGAAGATTGGTAGCAAGCCCAAATGAGGTCATCATATGTTGGTACCTGAATCACAAAAGAACTCGTTTGTAGAAGAAGCTTCTAAACAAAAGGGTATGATTTCCATTGAGCAAAATAATTGCATTAGTGAAACTTTGCTTGTTAGAGAAATTATTCCAGCTCAGGAGAAGAAACTTGTTTGTGCAAGCAAGGAGGATGTAATGGAAACTCTTAAAAAGTGTGAGGAAGGGAATAGCAGAGCTAGAGCTGCTAGGTTGATAGCGACTCAAGCAAGACAACACATACAAGAGTTCAAGGAAACGATGAGGGCAAGTGATGCAAGGAAGACTACACCCCCGAAAGAAGACTCTATGGAGCAGCTGACACATGAGGAGGAGCCTCACATGGACACTTGGTGTAAAATTGCAGCCTGCTGTAATTTCCAAACCAGCAACTTTTGATCAGCTTTCAAATACTTTCAACAGGCACTCAGGCAACAATGTTGGGGGTAGCTCAACATATGTCTATCTTGAACACACGGAGGACATTGATGGCCTTGAAGGGTATGAAGAGCACACTAATGTGTCTTATTTATTGTCACCTATTCCAATTTACTTCCATCATGAGATGCATGGTATGGTAGATGACGAAGTCTTCATCATGGAGTTTGTTGGACCATTGCTCCAACTATGTGTATATGAGCATCTAGTGGATGATATATGGTGGCAAGTTTTAGCTCACTTAACAGATACAAGGGCTCAGGGGCATTATAAGCTATGGGATCTGGTAATATGTGGCAGTTATCCAAAACTAACAATTCTAATGTTGAAAACTTTGTGACTGATTTCATAAGCCAAAGAAAGAATTCAAATGTGCCTTTTGGGATTACAAGTGTTGGCAAGCATGATTTCTTCATTGGGGACTCCGGTGCAAGTAGGGAGATTAACTCTCAAGGTACTAGCATTGGTTTTTTGATTGCTAAAAAGGGTAAGAGAATATTTTTTAATCATCTTCACCTGTTGGACTGTGTATAACAACAGTCATAAAGAGAGGAGAAAATGTTTTATTAATAGAGCCCATGACTGATTTTTATACCAGCTACATGGTGGAACCCTTGGAAGGGTTAGTGGGGGCATTTGGTCCTCAAAGTGCTCAAAGAATCAAGGTGCATTTTTTGTTAAAAAGAAGAGTTGAATTCAAGGTGCATTCATGACTTTAGCATCCTAAGGTATGAGAATGGTTACCATCTTCCTAGCTTGTTGAGTTCTCCTATGTTGTTGCCATGTTTCTATTATTTGGGACAACATTTATATGCTTGGATGATTGGGGAATACTATTTCATAATCACGTCTCAAGGTATGCTAGATGGGATAAGCACATCCTCCATTCACATTGCTCTTGATTTAGCTAATAAGCATATGTTGGCAAGGAAAAAATGCGAGGAGCCCATGATAGTGAAAAGACATGAGGTATGGGGTACATTTATTGTGGTTGAATTTGATAGAGGTAAGACTATTTTTGGGATGCAATGGTTGTGATGTTAAGGAAAACGATGATGCATGGGTTGAAAAATCAAAGGAGAATGAAGATGTTGATCCTATATCAGAAATTATGAGTTGCAAAGGTATGATGATCAACCCCAATTATGCTATTTCGTAGGTGTTTTCTTCTCTCATAATGAGAATCCATGGGTACAACAGAGGATATGAAGTTCTTTATGATAAAGTTTATGGATGCATGAGTTCTAATATTGATTTCCCTTTCTCTTGCATTTACGGTGAAATGAAAATATGGGGAAAGAGAATAAAGTATGATGAGGGAGTAGCCATGTGTATTCCCAACATACAGGGAATTGATGAGTTATGTCCATGGAAAGATATGTCTTGCACAAAGAAGGTAACTCATTTCTTTATTTTCATTAAGAGATGTGAAGTACTTGAATGTGTTTGTACATTTGGGTTACTTGAAGTTGGAATCATTCATTGGACATATTGGCTTCCATCTTTTGGGAAATTTGCATTCATCCCTCATGTGGATAAACAAAAAATTTTCAAGGAAAACAAAGAAATCAGATTTCAGGGTATACAAGGGCAGATCGCAAAAGATGTGATTGGTGAAGAAAGAAGCATGTCGTTGCAGTGGTCAAATTGTGAAGGAACACAACCTCTTGTGGGTCATGGTGACATCACAAGGTATGAGACAAGTGGGATATTTGATGACTCCTATTCCGACAGGTTGTTTTCTGCAGACACAGAGCACACCATGATGACTTATGAGGAGAGCAAGGGTGACATAGGTGAGGAGATAGAGACTCATGAGATGGATGATGGAGATGCTGTTGCGTTGGATAGTGTTGATGCGGGGCAACAAGAGGAGACTTTTCCTTGGGATATTATAGCCACATTGTCTAGTACTCTAATGTACAATGCATTTAGGATCAAAGGAGTTATGCAGGTCAGCAAGTTGGGATACTCATTGAGAGTGGGGCAACCCACAACTGTATTGATGTCTCATTGGTTGAGAGGTGAGAATTACAGACAGAGGATTTTGAGGGCCTCAACAGGGGTTTACGGCCAATGGAGAGTCTATGAGGGGCACACGGCGGGTTCCCCAAGTGAGCATCATGATGGGTAACTATATAGTTACCGATGATATCCACATCGTTGGTATGAGAGAGACCAACATAGTGCGAGAGTGCAAAGTGGTTCAACTCCTTGGTGAGTTTTGAACTAACTTTCGAGACGATGGAGCCGGAGTTTAAATCGAGGGTAGGAATGTGATTTTGAGGGGATTACCTATAGGAGCACCTAGGGTGGTTACAACTGAGGGGATGGAGAGGACGTTCCAGCTTGGTGAAGAGTTTAATTATTGCGGATCGATGTGGAGAATGATGGATGTGGGTGTGACCAACAATGTTGCACATGAGACAGTTACAGAGATTGGGACTACAGGTTCAGATCATCCAAGTTTATCATTATGTTGGTCATCTGAAGTTTTGGTAGACTGAGATCTCATTTGCTTGTTGAGTACTCCAAGAACCGACACTCTTGTGAGATTCTAGATGGCCACATACAGGATGACAGCTTGTAGATTGGAGGATGAGATGATCTTCTCTCGGGAAGATGGAGCCTTGTGTCAGATTCATGGTGGAGGATGGAGATATTACGACATGTGCATTGTTCTTCCGTGACTGGGCGCTTGAGCTTCGATGAGACCTACAGGCTCATGTCGGAGAGGTTCATATGGCAGAGGTTGAGGGAGGATCTCCTCAACTTTATACAGGCATATACGGTTTGTCACTATGACAAGCCTGAGCTTACAGGACCATGTTTTTTTGAATCGACATGGGACAACACTCCTATGCTTTTGTTGCTTTCTATGCCCAGTGGGCACTTCACCCACGTGTTAGTCAGTGGAGAGACGAAATTGACTCATGGTGATTTAGTAGGTTCACATTCAGCGCATGAGGTGGACTACATGGAGTTGATAGTGTCGGTTGACTGTCTACTGGAGTCTTGGGACTTTTCCTCCACGGGACACATCGAGATACAATATGAGGAGTCGTGCTCTCACACGAGTGCAGTTAGGTGGGAGAGTTAGCACCATTTGTGCATAAACAAGTTGTTTCACAGGCTGATTCAGGGGACCCTACAGGATTCAAAGTGAACTTTCATACCCAGGAGTTGATTGGAGAGGTCGTGAGTGATTCCGTGATGGCAACCTTGCATTGGCAGGGATTGGACCGATTGGAAATTTCAGTGCGGGTACCAGTGGAGAGTCGGTTTGGGTATCATTCTACTTCACAGACAACATTGCTCTCGGTACCATATGGAGGTCATGATGATGACATGGGGTTTCTTGGTTACCTCGGATTACATGGATCCTTGGTGGACGACAAGGTGAGATGGAGAAACTTACGACGCGGTATTTCATTGTTGCGAAGAAAAACATGATAATGCTTGGGGTCAAGCATTTCTCGGAAGGGAGGACTGTAATGTCCCCTTTTCCTGTGCCCAAGGTGAACGGCTAGGTCGAGTCCAAGTCGTGGTCGATCCAAGGAGTTGTGAACACCGGGGCTTTTGAGAAGGGGCCGCATGGTACTAATATTCACGTTTGGCATTTGGGGTCACTTTTGGACCATGGCGACTAAAAGGGGAAAAGTAACTTAAGTCACTTTATTTTATTGGCCCCTCCATAGAAAGAAATGTGTATTGGTCATTGGGGCTCATTTGCCGAGGAGAAGTATATAAGGAGCGAGGAGGGTAAGGAAAGCACTTTTGCATAAGCATATAATTGACCCCTTCTAGTGTAGGCCGCCTCCTGTTGCACTTCTACAACTTGTGGAGTCAAATCCCACAGGGACCCTAGCTTCGGTGGTGAGAGACCCGTCTCTATCTAGCAGGGCATTCTTCGATAGTGAGAGATCTACACTAGTCTGTCATTTTGGAGCCATTTTCTGGGTTATGTACAGAGATATTATTTGAGGTTTTAGAGGACGGATTTTGGGGTTCTCGGGGCATTTGAGGAAGATAATCAGTGGGCTTCCAGATCAGAGTCATGGCAGCCATTTGGGCAGGGCGTGGTAGCACGTTGAAGGCAAATCCATCATCTCCCGACCCCATTCCAAGCGAGGCGACTTGCAGATCTCGAGGGTCTTGGGGGCATTTGAGGAAGATAGCAGAGGGGCTCTAGATCGATTCACGGCTGAGCCATTTCATGGCAAGGGCATGATAGCACATTAAAGGCACCTCCATCATTTTCCGACCCCATTCCAAGTGAGGCAACTTGCAGCCTTTATTTGGGGGTTTTCCAGATGGTCGTTTCAGATCTGAAGGTGGAAATATTATTTCTTGTATCTATTACTGTATTTCCAAAGACCCTTAATTTATGCTCATGTATTTGGTGATTTACGGATTTTAGAAGTTTACCAAATACCGCCTGGGCACTCTCAGAATTCTCTAGCAACAATATAAAATTCCAAAATGTTGTTCTAATGTTTATTAATATTATTGAAGCTTCCCACAAAATTTCATGCACTTTGGGCAAGTATTTCATGAGATATCAATTAAATACCATTCATTGCTCCTAATTGGTCATTTTTAGTAAAAATCGGATTTTACTTTGCTTTAATTTTTCATATATTTGGTGCATTTTAAATGGTATCCCATACGGGATATTTAAGAGACTCTCTCTCTCTCTCTCTCTCTCTCTCTTATATATATATATATATATATATATATATATATATATATATATATATATGATTTAAGGACATGTAAATATCTATAGAAAAATCCATTGTCATCGAAAATGAAAAGCACGTTTTAATTGGGTGAATAGTATTAGTTTATTATTACATACAACATCGTAGCTCAACTTTTCTCATAGAAAACAAACGCCTATTGGTGTAAAAATGTTTGAGAATGTAAATTACATTTTAATTACAAAATATTGCAACTTCTTGTTTTTGGTACAGTAGATTTGCAGCAAAAAAAATATAAAAACTCTATGTATTCATTATGGAATGTACAAAATAAATAGGAGAATTGTCTCCTAAATACAAAGAAGAGTTAGGAAGTTGCTTAGTTACAACTCTTATAATTTTTCATACAAAATACAATATTCGTAAGTTGAACATAATCTCTTTATTTTAAGATATGAGTTTCACAGGCTCTCTCCATATCTCATAACAGAGTCATATATACTACTCATTATATTATGTGGCATGTGCATCAACATATCCAAATTTTGATAAATTCGGAGGCTTTGTATCTAAAAGAATGTCCAACTCCAATGAATCGGGTTTATTCGGATACAGAGTAGTTGTATCTAACAAAGGTGTCTCGGCTCTAATCCACATCTTTCTTAGCGAATGAGGTATTTTATTTTAGATAAAAGGTTTCAACATTTATAAATTATTTAGTGGTCATTCATGTGTGTAAAAAGAAAAATGGTTTTGCAAGTTCTTAGGTATATTATCTTCTATTCCAAAGGTCCAAGCTTTTAATTATATCATTTTACATATCATTTTTGACTTTGAAATGTATGGTGCACATAATTTAAAGTGCGAAACTCTAGACTCGTAAAAATGACACAAGGAATTTATTAGTTATTAATTAGCATGTTTTGATTTACATGCATATCTATCAATTATTAGTACATTTGTAGAATTTCGATGGTCCATGTCCTTCTTCACAACCCTCAACTCTCCCGTGTTTCTCTCATGTTTTGACATTTGTGTCTCAAGCACCTTTGATGCTCATGGGCCCTTTCTTTCGTTTCAACTAAATAAAAGTGAATGTGCCCCATTGGTCCCATATTTTTCGCTTTTAGTTGGCTTTTGATTTTGCACTAATAAGGTCTTCATTTGAAATTATTAGTCTATAAATACATGAACATCATAGTTCATTTATACCTAGAGATCGCACACAATACTATTATGATTCTATTGATCATTAACAAAATTATAGAGAAATCAAGAAATTGAAGCATTTATCATTTATTTATGTTATTATTTCTTATGGACTACTTTTGGTGCACGACCTAGGGCTTGTATGGGTTCAAATTTATTTCTATTTATTCAATTTAATTCTTTTTGACATATTTATATAAAGTGGTGTCCATAATTAAGGGCTTGATAATTAGATGGTGTTTTGGAGAGATGCTAACCCTCGGCACATGCGCTCAAAGTTCATATTGTTTTCCTTAAGCTTTAGAAATCATGGTTAACATAGGGAAAGGATAAGAAATAATTTCTTTAGGCTATAGGTATCGAATGCACATATCAAAGTGTGGAAACAATAGATCATGACTAGATAAACACACTCACCAATTTGATTCAAGGTATGCATGTTATTTGTCAAAAGCAACACTAACACTGTATACATCCATTAGAAGTGACACACCGACCCTTTGTACACCCATTTTAAGTGACAATGATACTTTATATACCTCGTCTAGAGTGATACTTATGGTTTGTACTTCATGCTATATTTGATTCCTAATGTATGGGCATGGTCACTATCATCTCGAATGCACATTTTTAGATTTAGATTCAAATGAATGTCACTTGATCTCTATTTATTCAATATCAGCACTAAAACTCTACATAAATGCCCTAGTGAATGATTGGAAATAAAAATTAAGTATTGTGGAACTTATATTGTACATGTATTACAATGCTTAATTAAGTCATAATTCATATATTTGTATTACCCCTAATTATTTTACACTATTTCATCTTTTATTACTATAAACCTTACATATTTAATGTTAGTATATAAACACACAAGTGTATGTTTGCATGTTTTGCGCCTTCTTCTCTTATGTGACTAAAAATCTTTAAAAATCTCATTATAACAAGTTTTTAAAAATGTCTTATTTCAAATAAGATATATTATTAGAATATGTACATTAGATTTGCTTCAATGACTCTCAAATCGTTATATCTATATTAAAAAACTTAACCAATCCCACATCCATTGGAAAGTTTGGGACAATTAATACTAGGACAAGAATAGCCCAAGGAATAACATAATATGTGAGAATTGCTTCCCTATAACTTCAAAATCCTGCTATCTAAATAAAAACTTAATCCCATAGTGATCATGATTGAAGGGTAATCCTTGCGCTAAAATTCTTCACATCGTTCCTATAATACGATACAAATTGGGAGAACTGGTTCTTGAATTCAGAGCAACGTTAGTCATTGAACATGATATTTCTTGTAAGAAAATCTTCCCCTGTCACAGCTTTGCTTTAGATCTTTAGCACAGAATTTTAGCGTAACCAGACTGCATCGTAATGTGATAGTAATGCTTTTGTGTTATAATGCTGTTTCTGTTTGACATTGTCACAGAAAAGTTGGGAACAATACCAGAATCTGAAGAAGATGGTTATTTATTGTTTATAGAATGAATGACAACACATTTATGCAATGTCCTCCACTGCCCATCTTAATCTCAATCTCAATCTCAGAGCACTCTGTACACAAGGTCGGTTGAAAGAGGCGGTACACATTCTGCTTACTACACACAACAGTCCTGTAGACTCTTCTACTTATCTTCAACTGTTGCACTCCTGCATTGCCAAGAAAGCCCTGTCAGAGGGTAAGCAAATCCACTCCCACATCAATGACAGAAAACCAGCATTTTCCACAAACACACCTTTACAAAATAAACTTATTAACATGTATGAGAAGTGCGGAACCTTGCTGCATGCTCACATTGTTTTCGATAACATAACCCAACCAAACGTCTTCTCATGGAATTTGATAATCGCAGCTTACAGAAGGCACGAGAGCTTCCTCACGAGGCATTCATACTGTTTTACCAAATGCAACGAACAGCTGTCCAACCCGATCACTTCACCTTCTCAAGCATGGTGCCTGTATGTGCCAGCTTGGCATCTCTAAAACATGGTTCGCAGATCCATGGAAAAATCATCAGACGTGGATTTCAATCTGAAGTTATTGTGATGAATACCCTGATAGACATGTACGCAAAATGTAGAAACATGAATAAGGCACGCGAATTGTTTGACAAAATGCATGATATAGACATGGTGTCGTGGAATTCGATGATTACAGGATATGTACAAAATGGTGTTCTTGACGAGGCTTTAAGACTTTTCAAAGAAATGTCTCAACGAAATGTGGTCTCATGGACAGCAATCATTGCTGGTTATGTGCAAAATGGGATTGTTGAGAAAGCCTTCGAGGTTTTTGAGAAAATGCTATTGGCAAGTGTAAAGCCAAACTCATTAACCTTTGCCAGCATCCTCCCAGCGTGTGCCAAAACAGGAGCTTTGAAACAGGGTATGGAGATCCATAAAAAATTAATGGAAAGTGGTTCTTTTTCAGATGTAGTTGTGACTGCTCTGGTGGACATGTATGCGAAATGTGGAAACATACAGAAGGCGCACAAATTGTTTGACAAAATACCTCAACAAGATGTGGTCTCGTGGACTGCAATAATTGCTGGATATGCACAAAACGGGCTCGTTGACAAAGCCTTGGAGATTTTTAAGCAAATGCAATTGGCAGGTGTAAGGCCAAACTCATCAACTTTTGCCAGCATTCTCCCAGCTTGTGCCAGACATGGAGTTGTGCAACATGGTATGGAAATCCATCTAAAATCAATCGAAAACAGTTTTTGTCAGATGATGTTGTTGTGACTGCACTGGTAGACATGTATGCAAAATGTGGCAACATACAGAAGGCATGTGAATTGTTCAACAAAACACATCGTCCAAATGTGTCCGCATGGAATGCAATGATTGCAGGATATGCAATGTATGGTTATATCAACTATGCTCTTCAACTTTTTGAACAAATGAACAACTCTGGAACCAACCCCGACCTTGTAAGCTTCATCTGCATTTTATTTGCATGCAGTCATGCAGGTCTAGTGGATGACGCCTGTAAATACTTCAATCACATGGCTGGCTCTTATTGTATTATGCCTACAATGGATCATTATATATGCATGGTTGACCTTCTTGGCCGTGCTTGCTATCTTGAGGAAGCCCTAAACTTTATAATCAAAATGCCAATAAAACCGGATGTGGTAGTGTGGATGTGTTTGCTTGGTACTTGTAGATCACATAGGAATATAGGCCTAGGAGAATTTGTGTCAACACTCCTTTTTGAATTGGATCCTAAAT
>CM031243.1:854597958-854686101 GCA_018340775.1 Taxus wallichiana var. yunnanensis
ATTACGTATTGCGTTGCTCCACTTCATGTGCCTTTAATTTAACTTCTTTTCCCGTTTGTTTATAAATTTCAAAGCAGATCATTCAGGTATAGAACAAACTCATTGGGAAACAAATAATCTTTACTTCTTGGTGCTTGATCAATGCCTAAAAACTATTGTTTTTGTACGAAGAATACTTCTTTTGGCCTCATTTATCTTCTCATTTAAATATATTAGCTTGAGTATACCTTGTTAAAACTAAAAACTGCACCTATTGTCCCACTTGCATCACATTCCACCTCACAAGCACCTTGTTAAAATCTAGCAAAGCTAACAGCTGGTTGTTTAGTTACCTTCTTGACAATTCAAAAAATAGTGGGCAATGTAGTCCATTGGAATGCTCTTTTCCTCATAACAAGGTTAGTGATACACATCTTCTAGTAAATTTCCTAATGAACTTCATATAGGAGTTTGCTAGACCATGAAAATTTCTTACCTCAAATGAACTTATAGGAGTTGGCCATTCAAGTATTACTTTGAGGCTTTTCGGCCATCTTGAGATACTCACACATCCCTCATATACAAGCTCTCTAGTATGAGAACACTTCAAATTTATCAACTTCCCTTTTCCTTAGTTGTTCCAAAACCTATCTCAAACCCCATATGCTCTTATTTTGTCTTGTTGAAAACTATTATATCACTAAGATATACAATCACAAACTTGCCCAAAATGGTTTTTTAGCACCTCATTCTGGCTGAAATCTCGCGGAAGTTGCTTTGGAACATTTGTTAATCCAAATGGCGTAACCAACCTCTCATATAGCTCATCATCATTTGTCTCGACCTTTCATTTCCATTCATCGTTGTCTCTAATCCAGAATTGGTGTTATCCACTTTTCAAGTCTATC
Organism: Taxus wallichiana var. yunnanensis; assembly: GCA_018340775.1. NCBI lineage: Eukaryota > Viridiplantae > Streptophyta > Pinopsida > Cupressales > Taxaceae > Taxus > Taxus wallichiana. Next base: position 854,598,846 of record CM031243.1, read on the forward strand.
TTATAGAAATATTTTCACCGACTCAAACAATTCACGAGGTCATCTAGTGATGGCAAAAGACGCCTATATTTGATGGATATCTTGTTGACGACCTTGAATCCTCAACACATCCTCCATGTTCCTCATTTCTTTAGTGTCAATACTCATTAGTACTGCATCCAATTCTTTACCCAATAACTCCTGGGACTCCTGCCTATTTACTTCCCTTCACTCTAGCTCAAGTCAGCCTCATGTATTGCCTCATTCAACAAACTAGAAACATGTAATCAAATCCATCTAGTTTGATATACTACTCATGAGCAGAAAACCAACCGGGCATATCATCTATCATGATCTCATCATACTCTATTACTAACTCCCCTCTACTAGTATAGCCTCCTATTTCTTTTTCTGAAATTTATGATTTCATAATGAATGCATAACAAACCTTGGAATTTTCTTCCTCTCTGAATTTTTTCAATTGTTTTCGATCTAACTATTTATAGGTCAAGACGAAAATCTTATCAATAAATCACAATATTCTTAATTTCTACTTTTTTAGGTTTTAATATAACTTTATAATATTTATTTGTTGCCGGCCTATTTCATCTGTATCATGATGTGTTATTTAAGGGAGACTCTCCTTTCTGCTTACAATGCATTAAGCATTTCACCCTGTCTCCTTGAAGATGGATCCACAATGAGATCCCAAACATCGGACAAAACTAAATTATACAGATGAATCCAGAACAATAGTACCCATTATTACTCTGTAAAGAAACAATATTAAAAACAAAATAATAAGTTGGATGCCAAGGCACCATAAAAATATTTTTTACAACATATTTTCAAGGACTTGACATCATAGAAAAGAAAAGTAGAATATATGTAATGTTAATATTTTTATTTTATTTTTATAGTTTAAATGTATTAAAAGATGGGATTAAAACCCTCATGGCAGAACTGTTCAGAGAATTGCTGAGGGAATAGGAATATGAACTTAAAACAGAGGAGCCAGAACCCATGGAGGATATAGATTCAAGAATGTACAACTGTCACCAGGACTAGGAAGCCAGACTTGAAATCCATGTGCAACTACATAAATATTGAGAATTAAGACAATAAAGCTAGAGAAGACAACAACGATTAGCATATGTGAGTACATAAATATTGAGAATTAAGACAAAAACACCCACACCCAAACAACAAAATGGTGGGCCAGACACCAAATGACAAAATTAAGCCCATATGATTGTTTGGTCCTTCCCATGCGGAACACCTTTGAGAAGAACAGCTTGAAGCAAGGTAGGGATAGGCTAATTGGCTTGAGTTGGTTGAAGAGCTATAAGATTGCCTTCCAGGTAATGTTCCATTTCATCGTGATTAAATGCCTTCCTTTTGGATGGCAACTGAAAGTACTGATGGATCACTCTTTCTTCTTCCATTCTCAACCGATACCTGGTTAGATAAGAGTCTCACCTTTCTCTTATGCAGCTGCTGAAACACATTAGTCAGGAGGATACTGTACTAGTCCATGTTGAGGACTTTGAATACTGTAGATGTTGTAGTAGCATCCAGAGCTTTGACAGTTTTATTGATGATCAATAGAGAATTACTGACCAACGGATTGACAAAATTAACCTACATATAAACATAAGTTGGATGAGTTACCAACAATAAGAATGAAAAGAATTTCAAGCCCATGAGCTGTAGCCCAGTTGTTTAAAGCGGTGGGCTTTCCTTAGCCAGTCCAAGTTCAAATCAGTTGGGCATCTTGTAATATGTAAATTGTTGATGTGTTAACCACTCCCATGGGGTTCACAGTTGCTGATCCCACTAGGCTATTGTCAAGGTTCTTTCCTAGGGGATTAAAAATATGAATATACCATCACTCCATATTAATTTATTCAGAAACAACAGCTTTCTATTTCCTTCAAGTATTCCACTTCTCGCGCATTTTCCATTCTTTCGACCATCTCCAGGTTTGGAAAACAGATACCAATTCATCAATTGTTATCATGGTCTAGCTCTCCAAACACTCAGAAACAATATTCTTTCAGAAACTGAAAATACAACCTGATGTCTTCTTGCCACTACAAATCTGACACCATGCACCTTGTTATAGTGCAATCCTTTGTTTACAACTTGCTTCACTTAGCATCACCTATAATCTCCACAAGAACATTGTCCATGTTTGAAATGATGGGAACAGATAGAATCTCTCACAATTATTTGTCTTGCAACATTCTTGGAGATAAACTTGAGTGCAGTGTGACAATTACCACATACTAGAAGGTTATTCACCACTCTAATAGTTTGTGTCAAGAGACGTGTTTAACAAGCCGAAGCAAATCGCCAATCTTCTCACAATGGTGGCAGAGGAGTAAGTCCTCTTCCTCCTCCGGTCTTGTATCTGGAATATACCCTGCTGCCTTATCTCCCTAGACAATTTCTCCAGCTATGCATAGATCTCCTGTGCTTGTGGGTGTGATTTGTCTCCTACACAAAAAACATGTACCATTTTATGGACTTCAATCCAACTACATCCAGGTGTCTTTTTAATGCCTCCATCTTTCATCAAATTTCTTAGCTTCCGAACATCACTCCACCTGCCCAATCCAGCATAAATGTTCGACAGAAGAACATAAGGTGCAGCAGTTTTGGGATCCAGCTGAAATAAGAGTACTGCCACAAATGCCCCTAGCCTGGCATTCTTATGTGATCTACAAGCACCAAGCAAGCACACCCACACAATGACATCCGGTTTCGTTGGCATTTTGATGATAAAGTTTAGCGCCCCATCAAGATGGCCAGCACGGCCAAGAAGATCAACCATGCATACATAATGATCCATCTTAGGCGGGAGGTAGTAAGAGTCACTCATGTGAATGAAGTATTTACAGCCATCATCCACTAGACCTGCATGGCTGCATGCAAATAAGATACATATGAAGCTTATATGGTCTGGGATGGTTCCAGAGTGATTCATTAGTTCAAAGAGTTTGAGGGCATCCTTGCTATGGCCATGCATTGCGTATCCTGCAAGCATTGCATTCCATGAGACAATGCCTGGATGATACATTTTGTCAAACAGTCCATGTGCCTTCAGTATACTCCCACATTTTGCATACATATCTATCAAGGCAGTAAAAACTACATCAGAGAAAAACCACTTTCAATTGCTTTTTGATGAATCTCCATACCCTGCTCCAAAGCTCCAAGTTTCGCACAAGCTGGGAGGATGCTGGCTAATGTTGACGAGTCTGGCTTCACATGCTCCAATTGCATTTGGTTAAAAAGTTCCAAAGCTTTATCAATAAGCTCATTTTGCAAATATCCTGCAATCGTCGCATTCCATGAGGCTGCGTCTCGTTGAGGCATTTTGAAAAACAATGTTTGTGCCTTCCATATGCTTCCACATTTTGCATACATGTCTATCAGGGAAGTCACAACTACAACATCAAACAACAATCTGTTTTTTATTATTGTTTGATGGATTTCCATTCCCTGTTTCAAAGCTCCGAGCTTGGCACAGGCTGGGAGAATGCTAGCAAAAGTTGAAGAATCTGGCTTTAAACCTGAAAAGTGCATTTCCTTAAGAATCTCCAAGGCTTCATTGGCAAGCCCATTTTGTACATATCCTACAATTATTGCATTCAGAGAGGCTATATCTCGTTCAGACGTTTTGTCAAACAAGTCACGTGCCTTCTGCAAACTCTCACATTTTGCATACATGTCTACGAGGGCAGTCACAATCACATTAGACAAACAGCCACTTTCAATTACTTTTTGATGGATTTGCATACCCTGACTCAAAGCTCCAAGTTTGGCACAAGCTGGGAGGATGCCGGCAAAGGCTGATGAGTCTGGCTTTACACCTGCCAATTGCATTTGCTTAAAATTCTCCAATGCTTTATCAACAAACCCATTTTGTGCATATCCTACAATCATTGCATTCCATGAGGTCACATCTCGTTGAGGCATTTTGTCAAATACCTTACATGCTTTCTGTATACTCCCACATTTCGCATACATGTCTGTAAGGGCAGTCACAACTCTAACATCTGACAATAAATCGTTTTCCAATATTGTTTGATGGATTGCCTTTCCCTGTTCCAAATCTCCCATTTTGGCACAGGCTGGGAGAATGCTGGCACACGTTGCTGAGTTTGGCTTTATACCTGCCAATTGCATTTGCTTAAAAACCTCCAATGCTTTGTCAGTAAGCCCATTCTGTGCACATCCTACAATCATGGCATTCCATGACACAACATTTAGTTGAGGCGTTTCTTTGAAGAGTTTTAAAGCCTCGTCAAGAAAACCATTTTGTGCATATCCTGTAATCATGGCATTCCACGAGACGACATTTGCATTTTTCATTTTTTCAAACAAATCACGTGCTTTCTGTATGTTTCGACATTTCGCATACATGTCGACCAGCGAATTCATCACAGTAACGTCGGATTGAAATTCACACCTAATGATCTTTCCATGGATCTGCAAACCATATTTAACAGATGCGGTGTTGGCACATACAGGAAGAATGCCGGAGAAGGTGAACTGGTCAGGGTTGGACATCTGTTTTTTGCATTTGGTGAAACAGTGTAAATGCCTCCTGAGGAATTCCATGCCTTCTGTATGCTGCAATTATCATATTCCACGAGTAGACATTTTGTTCAGTCATGTGATCGAAAACATTGCGAGCATCCACCAAACTTCCGCACTTGTCATACATGTTGATAAGTGTATTTTGTAAGACTGTGTGCGTTGCAAATGTAAGTCCTCTGTGGCTGATGTGAGAGTGGATTTGCTTACCATCTGAAAGGGATTTCTTTGCAATGCAGGCCTGCAATAGATGAATATATGTAGAAGAAGCTATAGGAGTGTTGTGAGTAGTAAGCAGAATGTTTAGTGCCTCCTTCAAGCGAGCATCTGTACAGAGTGTTCTGATATTCTGACTCAGGAAGGGTAATGGAAGACATCGCATGAGGGTGTGTTGTTATTCATTTTACCGCAATAAGATGCCACCTCAATCTGAATCAAAATGAATGTAAAAAACCATTTTCAACAATTATAAATTCATTAATTAATTATTTGTTTTTCAATCATAATTTTGAATATAAAACTATTATTTAGCTCTTATATTACAACATATTTTAAAAATATTTGTAAAGTTTTTACTCCAAGTAATTATGAGTTTGAGGTGTGTCAAAGACCATCTCAGCGAATATTACTAGCGCCTTCTCGTGCAGGGAATTACGGAAAGGCAATTTCCTTTATTTATTGTAATTAAAGGTTAAGCAATAATTTACTATTGGAACTCCATTATATTAATAAAAATATAATAGAGTTACAAGAGTAGGGGTAATCAGACAACTCATGGTCTCACAAAAGCCATGAAGGCACCACAAAACATCCAAAGGGCAAACAAAAACAAACACCATGAGGGAAAAGTTCAACACCACCTTAAAACATTAAACCAAAATCATTAAGCAAGCACACACACCATGCCGGGAGGAGGGAGGAGGATCATCCGAGGAGGGATGTAAACTCCACTTGGGAAGGCTCAGCCGACGGAGGATCAACCTGCCAACCATCCTGATCTAGAATTTGGATTTGCAGAGGCACCATAATTCCCCGCCAAGGGGTGGAGAGCCAACAAACGCCTGAGCTCCATGAGGAGGAGAGGCCCATCGCGAAGAACTAGCCACAACCTTCCCCCATGGAAGAGGACTCTAGCCCGACCTCGAGGAGGACGAAGCCGAAGGGTGACTTTGGGGGAGAGGAGGAGCTGGGTGCGAGAGCAACTTCTCACGATGCGGACCTTGCAGCAGGTGGCCGTGGAGTGGTGGTGATGGCCGAGGTGGCGCAAAGGATCAAGAGGGACCCGACTCATCATGCATGGAGCACTCCCCATTGAGCAAACAGTTCTGTAGGTGGGCAAACTTCATAGCAAGTTCGTCCGTGCACGAGAAAGACGTCGAAGCAAGTAGTTGGGGTAGATTGAAGCCCCTAGCGACCATCGAGCTTGGAAATGGCAGTGAAATAGGAATCAAAAGTCTGGTAGATAACTCTTGCATTATAGTGAAAAAGCAAGACTATGATTCCATCACCAATCTCTATAAAGCACCAAGCATCCTCAGGAGGTTTAAGACCCAACTTGTGAAGCATGACATCCGACATCAATTCTTGAATTATGTGGATAGACGGAAGGTCTGAATTGGCAAGATTGAATCTCATCTTGAGCTCAAGCTAGGGAGTCCATCTCTCTATGGGAAACCAAATCTTGAATGGTGTGAATTCCTTTTCGAGATAATCGGAGAGCTTTGATGCCCTGGAGTTTCAACAAGTGGGATATTATCCTCCATGATAATAGGAGACCACCAGATATTCGGGAGTTGAAAGAAATCCCAGTGTGAAAGCCATCTCCAATCTAGCAGTATCGCAACAAAGGCTTCACAACTTCAAAAGCCTTCCATATGGATACCCTTCTCACAATTTTAGTTAATATTTTTTCCATCAAGTAAATAAATAAAAAACAACTACATTCTCATATTTTAAAATTTGCATCAGGATCATAATAAATAAAAAATTTAAAGAAATCACTATACATAAAGAATAAAAATATCATATAAAATCATCATAGAAGGATGCAAAATATTCCATGGATTGAGAGAATTAATCGTAGGAGAGACTCAAAATGTAACAAATACATGTTTTTATACAAGGTTGCTTGCAAATCCGATTTATGAATATCAAGTAGGTGATGGGACTCAAACTTGAACAAAGCCCCATTTTTTCATATAGCAATAAAAATAATTATGTATCTCCCATGGTTTTGTGAAGAGTGGTATTTGGACTAGACCTACCAATTCCTCCATTATAACAATAATAGACATTTCCCACAAAAAAAATAGAATTAGAGAATTAAATACTTCTTTACTTCAATTATATCCACCCCTATTGGCTACACAAGTGACATTACCAAAAATAAATTATTATTTTTTTATAAATATTACACACTTAAATAATTTGGTGTTACATCAAAGAATGGGTAACAATACCAACAAAATCATATGAATATGTCATTTTTTTACTTGTACAAATATTATAGTACCTTTTTATTTGTATGTGTGAAATTTATGTCACCATATAATAATATCAATAAATTAATTACTATTGAATCTTCTGGTAAATTATTTTAATGTTAAGTTCTAAAAATAACCATTAATAAGGGAAATATTTATATTTAGGCACCCCTAATTTCCAGTGCCCTAGGCAGTTGCCTAGTTTGCCTAGGGCTTAATCCCCCCTTGTTTACTATGATTGTTATAAATATTTGTTCATCTTTTTGTTTGCTCGTGTGCATCTTGACCAGTCATTTTTCCTTCAATTATTTTTTCATTAATTATACATTGTTTTCTTTTCATTTGGGTCTAGTTGTTTGTCACGAGTGACACCTAATACATAAGCATCATAAGTGCACCGGTCACGAGGTGTTTTGGCCCTTAGCAACACCACAAGAATTCTAAGATTTGGAGACATTAATGCAACTATTCAAGCTAAAAATTGGTGGGTTTATTTATTTTTCTTTTTTGTGTTGTGTAACTTATTTTGTTTTTAGAGGTTGTTCAACTTTAGTAAATTTTTTGTATTATCATAAACAAATTTTCTTTGATCACACTTTACATATTAGAGTGATCATAGAAGAAGTGACTAGTGGTAATGCTCCATATAATAGTCACATTGATCTACAATAGCTAGCTACCAAGTTTTGCACACCATGTCATTGGTGCTTTGTCGATGGATTGGTGCACCACTAAAGCAATGTACAAAATTGACAAGCTTCACTAACATGCAACGGGTTCCGGCTCTTAAATATGTTTCATCATCCAATTTCATGTTTACATCAAGTGTACTAGAAAATGATGCAACACATGAAACTACTAAGCTCCATAAATATGCAATTGAAACTAGTCAATTGCATACATTGTAATAAGTGTCTATATGAACTAGGCGCAGCGTTGATTGAACATACCAAACTTATACTCTAATGTGTCAAATCATTGTTATTACATTCATATAGTGACCACATTGTTCTATACCCATGATAGTTCTTCTAGCACTCGTGACTTTAACAAAACACTTAGTTACAAGTGGCACATCACATGTGTGGTAGGATGTAGGACTAGAAATTGGTGTAATACGTGAAACTACCAAGCTCCATTGATACACAACCGATGTTTTTCAATTACGTAACTTGCACAAAGTAGGCACATCGTGACAAACCATGCTAAATGTGTACTCTCCATAGTGCCAATCATTGGTGTCGTGCTCATATTGTGGCCACATTATGTGACACCGTGACAAAGTCTTAGCCTACCACGTTGGCTGATCGAAAGGGATCCGAAAAGAACACCACTTCATCAAAGCAACTTCAGTGCTGAGAAAAGGAAAAGTTAGAAAAATGCATAGCAGACTGTAAAGTTATAGAACCGCCCCTCTGTGTAGAGAGGTAGTTCGTGAACCACCCCCGCACAAAATGGTGGTTGCGTAACCACCCCGACAATGGCAACCATTGGTTTGCGACACCGTGATTGCATCACTAATGGACAGAAAAGTAAAAGAAAACCACCAACAATCACGGATTTGGAGCATCCGGACTATGTCTCTTCCTCTGTACGACCCTTCTCATTCTCCAATGCACATGAGGACATGAGAAGCAACTATAAATACATGGAGAGCAAGTGGAGTTGGATATCGATTCATGGGAGAAGTAAGCAAGAAGAATTCAATCTGGAATTGAATTGTAGGAGCAAGGTGTGAGAACAAAGCAAGAAAGTATAGAGGGGAAGTGTTTACATTGTTTACTTTCCTTCATCTTATTGTAATCTATATCTTTTAAATTGGCCAATACATATAAGTGGGAAGAAAGAGCAATTTCCCTTCCCAATTGGTTTTCCCTCAAATTGGGGGTTTCTAGGATAAAAATTTGGTTGTCTTGTTGGCTTTAATTTCTTCCCTTCGCTGCAAATAATTCTAAGCACAAAGATCTTTTCACTAACTTCAAACAATCTGTCATTTTCGAAATTGAAATTAGAATAGTAATTTATTTTGTGGTCTTGTAAATTTCCAAAGCTAGAGGTTTACAGATCATTTTGGTATCAAAGCTAATAATAAGTATCCAGGACTGTGGTATTCGTTCTTGTGATTTGTATGACAGTGACAAGGTCTAAAGGCGAAGAAGTTTTACCTTGCGATCCAAACATATCTACGAAGAAGTGGAAACAAAGAATTCGGCATCAAAACCCCGTCCAAAACCCTTACTCTTTTGCATGGCCACTATGTGTAGAGATTCGAGAAACAAGAAAATGCAGTGTTCAAGTTTGGGATAAACTCTCAGTATATAGATGTATTGAAGTTGATGTAATTCCACTTGATGCATTTGATGTTGTTTTGAGTCCTTACTTGTATATCATGGATGCCATATTCACAAAAAGGAGAAGCAATACTGAGATGCGTTAAGGATGGAATCGATTATAACATCCGAGGCACACCAGCCGTAAGACGAAACTGCTTATGGTAAGTGCTAACCAAGCAAAAAGACTAATTCAGCAAATCATAATCAATTTTGTTTACTTTTATTGAAAGATAAACAAGATGGGGTGGAAATTTTAGATGTTTCTAACCAAGGGATGAAGGATTTGGATAGTATTATTCAGTCTTTTTAGGAAGTATTTTAGACTCCCGAGTTACCACCAAAATGGGAGGTAGAGCATGAGATTCACTATTTCCTGGAGTCCCCTCTACCAAACATTGAGTTGTATAGGCAATCCTTACTTGGAGAGTACAGAGGTAAAGAAACAACTCCATGGAGCTATTGGACCAAGGGGTAATACGCCCAAGCACCTCGCCATGCGGTTCGCCTATTGTGATGGTGTCAAAGAAGGATGGTTCTTGGAGGATGTGCATCAACTACCGAGCCTTGAATAAGATCACCATAAAGAATAGATATCCACTCCCACACATAGATGACCTTTTGAACCATCTTCAACATGCAAAGTTTTCATGAAGATGGATCTCAAGATGGGTTATCACCAAGTCATGATGAAGGAGGAGGATTTGTGGAAGATTGCCTTCAAAACAAAATAGGGGTTGTATGAGTGGTTAGTACTTCCATTTGGTTTATGTAATGCTCACTACATTTATGAGATTGATGAATGATGTATTGCGGGAATTCATAGATTCATGTGTCATTATATATCTTGATGATGTTCGATTTTTAGTGCCACATGGGAGGAACATCTAACACATTTGCAGCAAGTCTTGCAAGTTCTCAAGGAGAAACAACTGCTATGCAATATGAAGAAGTGTGAATTTGCTAAACAGTCACTTGTCTATCTTGGACACGTGGTTGGAGGAAGAGAGTTATGAGTGGATCCGAAAAAAGGTGGAAGATTGTCACCAATCGGCGGCCAACTGTGGAGACACAAAGACTAGAAGTTTTTTGGGAGCAATACAATACATGAGGAAATTCATTCCACCTTCTCCGCTATTGCAACACCTCTACACATAGTGGCCGCAAAGAGTAAGGGTTTTGGGTAAGGAACAAGATAAGGCTTTTGAGTTGTTGAAATACAAGATTAGTCATGCTCTAGTACTTGCTCTTCCTAATTTGCAGCAACCCTTTGAAGTAGAGACAGATGTCAATTGATTATGCTATGGGAGCAGTGTTGCTACGGGAGGTAAGCCAATATGTTATCATTCAGAAACTTTCACTTCAGCAGTTAGAGGATATTTTGTTTATGATAAAGAGATGTATGCACTAGTTCAAGAAATAAAGAAATGGAAACATTATTTGTTGGGAAAAGAAACTATTATGCACACTAACCACAAACCTCTCCAGTATTTGCAAGCACAGTCTAAATTGCAGCAAGCAAGGCACTACAAGTGGATGGGGTTCCTTCAGTAGTTCCATTTGGTGATCAAGTATAAGAAAGGTAGCACAAATTTGGTGGCAGACATGTTGTCTAGGCGCCCACACAAGAGAAAATCTCTTGTTTGGCCACTATCTCTCAGATTGAGCCCTTCACGAAGGAAGCTTACGGGAGGCATATGCTCAAGACAAATACTTTGGGGTGACATATCACAGTTGCAGTCTCAAGGGGCTAAAAGGATGGGTATTGAAGATTGTTATCTCAAAGATGGGCTACTCTACCGATGGGGGAAGCTTTGTGTGCCAAGGAAGAAAGACTTCTATTGATGAGGGGAAGCACATACCTCAAAAGTAGTGGGACATTTCGGTGTTGGTAAAACCTTAGCCCACTTGCAAAGGTACATGTATTGGCCCAATATGTAGAAGAAGTATCTAAATTCATAAGAGGATGTAAACTTTGTTGTACAAGCAAGCCTAAAATCAGGAAGGAAGGTTTGTATATGCCTTTTCGGTCCCTACTCGTCCGTGGGAGGATATTTCTATGGATTTTATAGGAGGACTACCTATGTCTAAACATGGCCATGATTATCTATATGTTGTTGTAGATAGATTTAGTAAGATGTGTGTTCTTATGGCATGTAAAAAGACAATAAAAGCATATGAGGCAGCTAAACTTTTCTTTGCTAATGTATGGGTGCATTTTGGCTTTCCAAAGTCTATTGTTTCTGACAGAGATTCCAGGTTCTTGGGGAAGTTTTGGACTACTTTGTGGGACAAGATGGACACCAAGTTACAGAGAAGCACAACCTTCCATCCACACATGATGGGCAAACAGAGGTGGTGAACAAGACTTTGGTGCAGCTAATTAGAGGGTATAATAGCAAATATCCATGGACTTGGGATGAGTCCTTAGCCTACATTCAACATTCCTACAATCGGGCAATACACACATCCACTATGAAGTCACCATTTGAAGCATGCTTGGGATATCTACCTATGAATCCATTGGACATAACAGTTGGGCAGCAAGAAGAAGGGGAGATATGTGATTCAGAGGTGACTAGAGCAACAAAATTCATTGAGAGGATCCAACAAATCCATCTCAAGGTGAAAGAATAGTTGGAAAATCTCAAGCCAAGTATAAGGCTAGACATGATCAACACATGAGAGAGCACAAACTTCATGTTGGAGACAGGTTTTGCTTTACTTGAGCAAGGAGAGACTACAAGGCCAAGCAAGGAAACTCAAGCCACTACGGTATGGACCATTCACTATACTGGAGTAGGTTGGAGAAAATACCTTTAGGCTTGATTTTCCACCATTCATGCGGATGTACTCAATAGTAAATTGTGAGAACTTGCACCTATATGAGCCATCCATGCTTGATGAAGAAGAAGGATGTCAGTTTCTACCTTCCATAGAAGATTGCATCTTGGATTCACGAGGCGAATTGGAGGAGGACGTAGTGCTGCAACAAAAGATCAGAGAGACAAGACTAAAAGGGAAGACACCAAGGCAGGCCCAGTGGTACTCAAAGGAGCTTGTGAGGCAATTGTTTCCTCATCTACTCCCCCACTAAGCTTTTGTGGGACCAAAAGCCTTCTGAGTAAGGGAGGTGTGATCCAAAGGGATCTCGAAAAGAACACTACTTCATCAAAACAACCAATACCAGAAGGAAAAGTTAGAAAAATGCAAAGCAGACTATAAAGTTACAGAACCACCCCTTTATGCAGAGATGCGGTTGCATAACCGCCCCGCACCTGTAACAACGGTTGCGTAATTGCCCTGGTGGTTGTGCAACCGCGGTCTATAAACACCAGCCAGCTTCCATCACTAATGGACGGAAAAATAAAAGAAAAGCACGAACAATCGTGGATTTGGAGCGTCCAGGCCAGTGTCTCTTCTTCCTCTCAGATCGACCCTTCTCATTCTCCAATGCACGAGAGGACATGAGAAGCAACTATAAATACATGGGGAGCAAGTGGAGTTGGATATTGATTCATGGGGAGAAGTAAGCAAGAAGAATTCAATGTTGGAATTGAATTGTAGAAGCAAGGTGTGTGAGAACAGAGCAAGCAAGTATAGAGGGGAAGTGTTTACATTGTTTACTTCATCTTATTGTAATCTGTATCTTTTGAATTGGCCAATACATATAAGTGGGAAGAAAGAGCAATTGCCCTTCCCGACTGGTTTTCCCTCAAATTGGGGGTTTCCAGATAAAAATCTGGTTGTCTTGTTGGTTTTAATTTCTTTCCCTTCGCTGCAAATAATTCTAAGCACAAATCTTTTCACTAACTTCAAACAACTGTCATTTTCAAAATTGAAAGTAGAACAATAATTTCTTTTGTGGTCTTGTAAATTTCCAAAGCTAGAGGTTCACATATCATTGACGATAAACTTGGTTATTACTAGCACATCATGTGTGGTAGGTTGTTGGACAGTTATTTCACGTGTTGTATTTCTTGCATACCCTCAATTCACACACTAGTGTTTAGTAGCACAAGAGGTGCACATGCATGCCATGTTCTTTATAGAAGAACAATGCACATTAGTGTGCCTTTGGCACAACAATGTACCAATGTGCCTAACAATTGGGAACATCAACACTATCTTACAAAACATAGATTGCATTGGGCACATCAAATCATCAATAGTTAAGAGTTTAATTACATGTATTTATTTTGTTCTAATCAAACAACTTTGAATTTTTCATTCACCATCATCCATCACCTCCTTTGCTGCAAGTTCCATGGAGGCTAGCTGCGAAATGGGTATAGGGAGATGAAACATTGGGAGGCATGAGAGAGGGTGTGCGAGAAATTCCCCATCGATATTTGAAATGAGACACACTCTTTACTCAAGGATGTAGGCCTCAAATATGCTGAGGCAATGTCCTTAAATGTACAACAGTAAATTTGGAGATGGATCATTACATAGTGGTATTAGTGCCATCATGCTTTCTAGGTTGGGAGACAACCTAGTTCCATCTAACCAAGCAATATATCATTTTATTATAGTATTATCTAGGAGAGGCGGATGATCCACAATTCCCCAACATGCCTATGGGGTTTGTCTTCAATCCTTTCTTCTCTTCATTCTAGTCAAATACAATGAATTGGTACCCTTCAACCATTTATTATGAACCTGCAATTTTACCATATTTTGCACTATCAATTGTCATCAGATCATTAGAGAGGGGGTCCAACATAGTTCCCTTGTTGACCTTCATCTTGGATTCCAAAGCTTACTTGCACAACCAGTAGTCAGCGAAATGGATCCCAGGTAGTTGACCGACATCTCCTGAAGCAAGCATGGGCATATCACAAAATGGATTGCATGTAGTCCAGAGGGTTAGGTGGATGCATCAGATCATTCTTTGTTGATTAAAAGATTCCATAGTTAATGAATCATAAAGGAAATGCATATATAATATCACATAAACAAGTAGAAATATCCATCCATTACTAACCATTACAAGACTTGAGATAGATGAACTCCATTTATATATTATTCATTATAAACAAGATAAATAAAGTGGCAGTTGTCATTACTATGTACAAAAGCCCAACATTCAAATCTAGTACACACACTAACACTCGTAACTACCAACAAAATCTTAACATAATGGCTATCCATGCAAAAACTATATAAACACACCGTACATTTGCAAGATGACCAAAATACTGTTGAAGGAACCAACTGCTGACATATTCTTGTAATCCATCTCAGTCATCCATTCTCCTTTCTTGAAATCGCTGTCCCTTTAATCCTTTATTTCATTTAGATCAGAAATTATGAGGTCAACAATCTCCAAGTCAAATATAAATTTGTAAAACTGATTTAGGCCCAAATGGCAGACCTGATAGAGGCACAAGATAGAATTAATCCAGGCATAAAGACCATACAAAATGAAGGAGGTATGAGTAAACAACTATCAAGAGATGCTGTCCTCATTATATCCAAACATTGGCTCGATTGTAAGATCTTCTCACATTTCCTTCTTGCTGAACAGCTTTCCTTTTCCTTCAATCATTCCTTTCCCTTCACATTTTCAATTCTTCCATCACCTCCTCCAGAGCTGTACAGAATTCCTGAAAACAGTTTAATGTCATGACCTATAAGTAATATCATAAACTGGGATTTAAACAAATACTGCATGAGTGTATCTAGGAAGTGATGGCTACTATTTAATATCATTTCAAGTCAAAAGCATGGTGTAGCTCCCCAAAACACTCGGAAGCAACATTTTTTCAGAAAATGAAGAGCACAATTCCATCTTACCATTGCAAGTCTGGAACCATGCAGCTTTTTATAGTGCAAGCCTGTGCCTTTTAGTTTGCTTCACATAACATCACCAGTAATCTCCACAAGATGTTTAAAATTATTCGAAACAGTTGGCATCTCTCACAACAATTTCTCTTGCAACAATATTGGAGATAAACTTGGTTGCATAGTGGCTGTCACCACGTACTTAGTTATTGACATCCAGGGTATGTGTGCAACAACCCAAACACAATTGCCAACTTCTCAACATGGTGGCAGAGGAGAAATTCCTTCTTCTCATCCTCCACATCAACCAATCCAGGTCTTGTATCTGGAATATACCCTGTTATTGCTATCCCCGAGACAATTTCTCCATCTTTGGATAGTTCTACTATGTTTGTGGGCATGCTGTCTCCTATGCAAAAAAACATGTACCATTTTATGGACTTCAATTCAACTACCTCCAGGTACCTTTTTAGTAGCTCTATCTTTCATCATTGTCCTTACTCCTGAAAGTCATGCCAACTGCTCAGCTTCTGCATAAATGTTTGACAGAAGAACATAAGGTGCGGCATTTTCAGGATCCAACTCTGAAAGGAGTGCTGCAGCAAATTGTCCTAGCTCTATATACATATGTGACCTACAAGTGCCAAGCAAACACATCCACAAAACCCAATGAGGCTTATTGGTATTTCGATTTTCTAAAGTTTCTGAAGCAAAATCAGCATGGCAAATCCATTTCTTGTACATGCCATAGTTGGTATAAATATCCTTTATGAACTAAACTCTTTTTATCATTGCTACTAATCACTTGTTAGCATATTACAATTCTTGAATTTGGAACTACACTCTATCTCTATATAGTTTCTCAGTTCACCGAATGACCTCTCTAAGTACTTCTTAAGTTATGAGCCACCCATATTGAATTACCTAGTACAATTCAAGTTGAAAGTATTATTTAACATTGAATTTATAATATCTATTAAGAGTTGATTAAGAGCTTATAGACCACTAAATGATGATGGGAAAAACAAATACATATACATATATAGAAACAAAAATCAACAACTGAGAAGCCAATGAAAACAACTCAAGCAAGTGCTAGGATAGAAATGGTGACAAAGCATACAAAATAGGACCAAAAAATAAGAAAGGGGAGCAATCAACTGGACTCGAAGAACTCCCTCACAAACAAATCAGTACCCTAATACTTTATGGAGCAGAATGACACAAATGGCGATTACAAGAATGATATAGGAAGCGTAACAAACAGATAGATGGTCAGCAAGACAAACAAGCAGACCATCTGCAATGAAACCAATGGCTAGAGTAGTAGGATAACCGATAGTGTCCAAGAATAGGTAGACCTCGTTAAAATCAGAATTTCAGTCTAATTAAAATCAACTACAAATGGCAGGAAAAAAACTTGATTTTAGATTGATGAGCTGGCCAAAATGGACCAATGCAAAGACCAACAAACCTGAAAACAATAAATGAACGAAACAAAATGGAAAACACTGGAACAAAGAAATGCATCACAAATGCATGCAGCAGGAAAACAATCAAGGACTCAAACAACCACAAAACAAAACAAGAAATGCCAGAGATCAAAGTGTACATGAAATTCCAATCATCACTGAAGATGACTAGTAGTAAAGAGTTGGAGCAGCTAATTGGCAAAACTGAAGTAGTCATGTGTAGGCGATGATTGTGTACTGGACGGGCTGATAAACAAATGGGTGGACATGGTTGGCAAAAGGTTTATCGATAATTAAGCAAAAGTATCACTCTCATTGCGCAGTTCCTAAAGCTAAATAGAAAATGGTCTAGGCCAATTTTTGTATCGGGCTGTGGTTATAAACTTATAACCATAGTTATCAGATCCTGTGGGACTTGAATTTCTCAAACATGTTGAATGGGTCCAATCCAATCCAGATGTTTTTACAATTTTTTCTGTTTTAAATATTAAACCTTCATTTTTCTGCAGACTACAAACCTATGTCCTACCCGACATGCTCTTCTCAGCCAAGCAATTAATTAAAGTTTATGTTATATAATGTTCTTTCTTTATATCAGTGTTGTGCGGGGATGCATCTCCTTTGTTTTGGTGATCTCCCAACAGTTGGGGGACTTGGAGATTTGGAGGGATGTCATCAAAAAAATTCATTTTTTTAATTTTTAAAGTAATTGAAATATTTCAGATGTTTTAACGTTAAAACCAAAACCCCTTTCCCCCAAAAATAGTTGTTACTTTTACCAAAAACATTGAACCAATAAACCCTTATCCCAAATGTATCTAAAAAAATATTACATAAAGTTTAAACCCCTAAATTTCATTGAATAAAGCTAAAATATTTAAATATTAAATTTTCCCCTGCTGTTCCCAAAATCTGGCAATTTTGTTTTTGTCCTAGAAACCCCATCCCCAACCCCGAGATTTAGGTAACTACGCTGTTTTTTTCAATCGGAATTCCTGGAATTTTTCTGGAGTTCTGGATTTTAGACTTTTCTCCCCCTCCTGTACAAATCTAGATTTCCAAACTTCATAAACATGGTTATTACTAGATGGGCAGCGGGCATTAAATTCCCGACTTACAGGGCTGGGTGTAGGTTGTGAATGGACATCTGCAGACATAATGACTGCATAAGAGTCCTTGGCTTTGAAATTTCCATATTTAAAAACTTTCAAACTTACCGTGTCAAGGGTTAGAGAACCGATTCATAGTTTGTGGTGATCTCTAGGACCCTCCACAAAGGGAGGATGCAGAAGAGAGGCAACTGAAGCCCAAGACACATGAAAGGGACACAAAAACTCTCTTTGGAAACGTGTGAGGCTTTAGCAAGGGAAGATAGAGCATTACTGCCCAAAATAATATGTTGCAGGTGGATTCCATATGTACTGCTTGGGCAGTAATGTAAAATAGAGGTGATTATAATTAAAATGATGAAACTGCTCATGACTGAGGGTAACAGTTGGCATTCAGCGGCAACCCATTCAAAGGAGATCAAATGGGATGAAAATGATGAAGATGGACCACAGTTTTGGAAGTGAAAATGGGCACCTGATGATGGCAGGAAGGATCACCGATGATGGGAAAAAGAAGCTACTCCAAAGATGGGAGTGATAGAATGTGTCGTTGGAGTCTTGTCATGATAGATATAATTGACTGCTACAGGATCTAATGGGCATATATTTGAGCACTACGTGATGTAATCCTGGTTGCATACATTTTGCCCGGTTGGTTTAAACACTTTACATTGTAATGAGGTGGTGGTGTGCAATATCAAAATAAAGATGTACTCACACACTCATCAAAGAAGGGTCAAAATACTTATCTGTCGTAGTTTTACTTCTACTATATATAAATTCTAATAACTTTTTCAAACTAAAAGCAAACAAGTCATTAATGACTCAAGAAAGCTTATTGCAATTTGGAAAAAACAAATCAAAGATAAACAAAATATGTGAATGTTATAAGCATAGTAGGAAAACTACTTAAAACCAAAAACTCGAAAAAAACTCGCCAATATTCGGCTACTAAAATATTCGACAACTTAAAAAATACTCAATTTTTTTTAAAAAACATAAATTTTAAGCAACACATAGCTACAAAATGTATCAAATGAGCCCATAAAATGTTGGAGAAGTGTTTTCTATTAGATTTGAATACAAATACAATACAAAATCGCATCATCATGCGAATACGACAACCGGCTGATAAGTAATATGAATTTATGATGATTGACATTGAAAAATATCATCATAAATTTCATATCTATGCAAGTTACAATATACAATAAATTACATTTTCCTCTTCCCCAATCTAGAGAAATATTGGGGAGAGGGTCTAGTGCCTCTGGCTCCACTAGTCCCCACACTCGGCTGCGTCTCCACGCTCCTCCTAGAAGGCTGCGAATCTGGCTCGATCCTGGAACTAGATGGTGGTGCTGGTGGCTCCTCTGCTGCATGTTGGAGATCACCTCCAAAGATGTCATCCACTCCAATATCTCCTCGGAGTCCTGCTAGTGCTTCTCCCTCCATAGCCTCCCTCTCAAAAGAAGCAATCTCGTCCGCTGTGAATGCAGGGTTTTCCTCTTCTTGCCCAGTCCACTCACTGTATGGATCTATCTCATCCAAATCAATGAGCTCCTCTGATGTCGCCTCAACTTTTTTTTGTGGCCGAGATCAGATTGCACAAAACCAAGTCGTTGAGTTTTTTGAGTCAACTTGTCACGCTTTCTTCGTGTGAATGGCCTCAAACAAACTCCAGCCAAGCGTCACATCCGTAAGCGCTACAAGGTTGAGATAGAATTCTGAGGGCTAACTTTTGAAGATTTGGGGTATTCCCTCCCCAATCCTCCCACCAAGAACCTACAAACATTTAACAAGATAATCAAAAATTTATAATTAATTAATAAAATCAAATATGTAACTAATAAGTAACTTGGTAAACATTCTAAGTAACTTGGTATTACTTGGTGATTGTGTGGTTCTCCCTCGAATAGCTAGCACCGATGAAAAGAGTCTCCCCCTACCATGTTTGTAACTCTGCAGCTCTAAAATAACGAGGTCCCTCGTCTCAACATCCGGTATCATCCTCTCAATACATGTCGAAAGGCCCTCCATAACCTCTCCATTCACATCTGTGAAGCTGTCAGAGTAGAAATACTTGGGGTTGAGGTAGTACCCCGCTGCATGAATAGGTTGGTGGAGTTGATTGTTCCACCTCCGATCAATAATCTCCCAAAAGGGACCATATCTGACGATATCCCCCCTGTAATAGTTTTGGATAGACTCTTTGGTCCTATCCATGGCCTCATATACAAACCCCATGGGGTTTTGCTCCCCATCAACCAAACGCAAAACTCTCACCAACGGCTCTGACACCTACACACAAATTAAAATGTAAGATTGCAAACTTACAAGTTACAATACATATTAGAAATGAAATAAAAAAGTGAAAAGTAGAACAATGTATTTAATATTTATAATTTAACAAATTAAAATAAAGGAATGAAATATAAATCGAAGTTTGAAATTACCTTGATGATCTCTATAGCTCTCTTTGCAAAGATATCATCAAAAACTATCTTTGCAACCCTCTCTCCATCAACTTTTTTTGAATATTGTGAGTCTAGCCATGCTTGACTCACAAACATTTGTTTCAAAGATGTCAACAAACTAGAAATACTTTGCAACGTCAAGAAGTTAGTTGCAAACCTTGTGACACCGGCTCGAACAAGTTCTTTCCCCTTTGTGTGTACTCTCATCAAGCTCAGAACCCAAGGGTGATTATATATGTACTTGGTTATAGATCTTGCATCTTCTACAACCGGCCTCACCCAATCAATTTTGCCTATGTCCTCCAAAAGAAGGTCAAGGCAATGAGCCGCACAAGGAGTCCAAAAGAGTGATGGATGTCTCTCCTGCAATAGTCTCCCAAAATGCCACATATATGCATTATTGTCTGTAATAAACTTGCACAACATTCTGTACACCAACCTCTAATACAATCGTCTCTAACATAACACTCAAATTTTCTGCATTTTTTATTATGTCAGAGGCATCAATAGATTTTAAAAACACCATCTCACCGTTTGAAGCTGCTAAAAAATTAACAAGGGTGCGGTTCCTTCCATCCGTCCACCCATCTGAAAGAATGGTGCATCCGAATTTTTTCCATTGTTTCTTGTGCTCTTCTAGCATGGTAGTGGCATCTGCAATCGCACCCTCAAGTAATTTCCCGCTCAAATCTTTTGGAGAGGGTGCCTTGTACCCTTTCCCTACAACTGTCAACGCTGTCACCAAGTACTCCCAGTATGGGCTCTTTGCCACATCAATGGCAAAGTTGTCAGTAGTACCAAAATTTGCACAAGCTTTATCCACTTCCTCGCATATCTTTGTTCCGTAATGCACCATCCAATGAAGGTTGTGCTCCGTGTGTTCCTCGCACAAAAATAACTCGGTATGCCTTTGCTCGAACTCGATGAAGATGAGCCTCTTCCGGCTCTTCCTCTTCGTATGTGGACCACGAGTAGAGCCCACAATTGCAAGGCCGCATCATCGCCTAAATTCTCTTCCATCGCAGCCCCAGGTCTAATAGCTTGTGCTATGGCCTTGCCTTCAAACCTTTCTAGTTTTTTTCTCCTCTAACTCGCCACTCTACTTTAATCTCTCAAGCGCTTTTCTCTTCGACACGTTGGGGCAAACTGTAACATCTCGGCAAGGAATAGTTGAAAGGTGATATTTCAAACGATTGATGCCTCCATTCATTTTCTTGTTACAGAAAGTGCAAAAAATTTCGCCCGCACAAGTTCCACGTACAACATACTTCCATGCTATGGAACGGGCATTCGGAGGAACGGTCCCTGCTAGTGATCCAGATGCCGAACCTGATGCCGAGCCTGATGCCATTGTTAAACTCTAATCTGTAACACAATGCACATTTAAAAAATTAGAAAACGTAAACTTAATTTAATTTTAAAAACAAAACATGCCTGAATAACAAATTTGCGTAAGTAAAAAAAATACATTACAAGCATTCAATTTTACATTACATGTATTTAGAATTACACAACGAATCGATTACAATACACATACATAAAATTTAACTAATTTACAATGAATTTGCGTTAATTAAAAAAAAAATACGTACCTCTAGCTGCAAATGAGTATTAAAAATTTACAAGTATTCAATTTTACATTACATGTATTTAGAATTACACAACGAATCGATTACAATACACATACATAAAATTTAACTAATTTACAATGAATTTGCGTTAAAATAAAATAAAATTACATACCTCTGGCTGCAAATGAGTATAAAAAAAGTACAAGCATTCGATTTTACATTGCATGTATTTAGAATCACAATAGGAATCTATAAAACCTAAATAATATATTCAAAATTTGGAAAAACTTCAAAGAATTAAAAAAAAAAAAAAACCTACCTCCAAATGCAAATCTCCAAATTCTCTCCTCGAATTCGCTCCAAAATCCACTCAACACAAGCAATGCAAGCTCAAATGGTTGTGTGAGTGACAATGAGGGAGTTGAGGGCCTTAAAAAGAGCCAAAACCGTGTAAAATCCGTGTTTTTTTCCTTTGAAAACCGCGTTTCCGCGTACAGAGCCGCGTCTGGCGAGTTTTTTGCACGGGCTCGCCGAGTTTTGGCGAGTACTCGCCGAGTTAACTCGGCGAGTCCTGTTTTGGCGAGTTTTGGGCGGTTTAACCGGTTTCAGGTTTTTTTGGCGAGTTTTTTAAAAACCGGCGAGTTTTTGGCGAGTTTTCCATCTATGGTTATAAGCATATTATGTCTCCAAGAAAGGAAAGGATGTGTGAAATCCCATTGGTAATCCCTATCCATTATTAGAGGTGTTCTAATAGTTTTCAACTACAATTAATGATTTTATAGAAGGAACTTATATATATTATGTGCATAGCTGGAAAAGTAGATTTACTCAAAATTTAAAACTGATCTTTGAAAACTGCATAGACCATCTTGTGAAATCATCTGTCCTCTGCACTCCCCTGCACTAAAGATCCCATCTCCAGATTTCAACAATAGCCTTTATCAGTTAACCTGCTCAGGACATGGTTTAAATCCATGCAAAATGTCCTTGGTATTCCATAACCATAAATGAAAGAAAACCGGCCTGGAATACTAAGATTTACATATACATTTTGGTACATGACATGACAAACCCGACAAAGGCATGACATAATTGAATTAATCTAGACATAAAGACCATATAAAATGATAAAATTTGGAGTAAACAACGATTAAGTGATTTGTCTTCACCTTATCCAAACATTAGATTGATTGCAAGCCCTTATCTCACATTTCCTGTTGGCTCAGCAGCTTTGGTTTCCTTCAAGCGTCCCTCTGCTTTAGAAATTCCCATTCTTCCGCATCCTCCAGCTTTTCAGTCCAGACCTGTATAGGCTTCCCAGAAAAAGTTAAATGTAATGACTTTTTAATGGTATTATAGAACAGGGTTTATCGAATACCCCATCACTAGCTCTAGGCAATGATGGATAGTAGAATACTCGTACAATATCATTCCAGCTTATCAGAAGCATGTTTAGCTCTCCAAACACTTACTCTCAAAGCCTTTTTAGAAACTGAAGAAAACTGATTATTCTTTTGACTGCAAGTCTGATGCCACACACCTTATTGTGCAGGCATGTAGTTATAGCTTGCTTCACTTAGCATCACCAATAATCTCCACAAGAACATCGTCCATGCTTGAAATGATGGAAGCGGTGTGTGTCTCTCACAATGATTTCTCTCTCAACAATTTTGGACATATACTTGGTTGCAGTGTGGCAATCACCACATACTCGAAGGTTCTTGACAACTCTAATAGTTGTTCCAGGAGGTGTGTTCAACAAACCAAATGCAATTGCCAACTTTTCACTATGGTGGCAGATGAGTAATTCTTTCTCCTCCTCTTCCACATCATTCAATACAGGTTTTGTATCTGGAACATACCCTTCTGCCTTCATCTCCAAATACAATTTCTCCAACTTTGCAAAAATCTCTTCTGTTTGTGGGTGTGATCTGTCTCCTACAGAAAAAGTATGTACCATTTTATGGACTTTGATCCAACTACATCCCAGAGTCTTTTTAATTCCTCTTTCTTTCATAAAATTCCTTATCTTTTGAACATCAGCCCATCTTCCCACTTCTGCATAGATGTTTGACAGAAGAACATAGGGTGACGCATATTTAGGATCTAACTCAAAAAGGAGTGTTGAGACAAATTTTCCTAGGCCTATATTCCTATGTGATCTACAAGTACCAAGCAAACACATCCACACTACCACATCCGGTTTGATTGGCATTTTGATTATAAAGTTTAGGGTTTCCTCAAGATAGCCAGCACGGCCAAGAAGGTCAACCATGCATATATAATGATCCATTGTAGGCATAATACAATAAGAGCCAGCCATGCAATTGAAGTATTTACAGGCGTCGTCCACTAGACCTGCATGACTGCATGCAAATAAAATGCAGATGAAGCTTACAAGGTCGGGGTTGGTTCCAGAGTTGTTCATTAGTTCAAAAAGTTGAAGAGCATAGTTGATATAACCATGCATTGCATATCCTGCAATCATTGCATTCCATGCGGACACATTTGGACAATGTGTTTTGTTGAACAATTCACGTGCCTTCTGTATGTTGCCACATTTTGCATACATGTCTACCAGTGCAGTCACAACAACATCATCTGACAAAAATCTGTTTTCGATTGTTTTTAGATGGATTTCCATACCCTGTTGCACAACTCCATGTTTGGCACAAGCTGGGAGAATGCTGGCAAAGGTTGATGAGTTTGGCCTTACACCTGCCAATTGCATTTGCTTAAAAATCTCCAAGGCTTTGTCAACAAGCCCATTTTGTGCATATCCAGCAATTATTGCAGTCCACGAGACCACATCTTGTTGAGGTATTTTGTCAAACAATGTGTGCGCCTTCTGTATGTTTCCACATTTCGCATACATGTCCACCAGAGCAGTCACAACTACATCTGTCAAAGAACCACTTTCCATTAATTTTTGGTGGATCTCCATACCCTGTTTCATAGCTCCTGTTTTCGCACACGCTGGGAGGATGCTGGCAAAGGTTAACGAGTTTGGCTTTACACTTGCCAATAGCATTTTCTCAAAAAACTCGAAGGCTTTATCAACAATCCCATTTTGCACATATCCAGCAATGATTGCTGTCCATGAGACCACATTTCGTTGAGACATTTCTTTGAAAAGCCTTAAAGCCTCGTCAAGAACACCATTTTGTACATATCCTGTAATCATCGAATTCCACGACACCATGTCTACATCATGCATTTTGTCAAACAATTCGCGTGCCTTATTCATGTTTCTACATTTTGCGTACATGTCTATCAGGGTATTCATCACAATAACGTCAGATTGAAATCCACGTCTGATGATTTTTCCATGGATCTGCAAACCATGTTTTAGAGATGCCAAGCTGGCACATACAGGCACCATGCTTGAGAAGGTGAAGTGATCGGGTTGGACAGCTGTTCGTTGCATTTGGTAAAACAGTATGAATGCCTCGTGAGGAAGCTCGTGCCTTCTGTAAGCTGCGATTATCAAATTCCATGAGAAGACGTTTGGTTGGGTTATGTTATCGAAAACAATGCGAGCATCCAGCAAGGTTCCGCACTTCTCATACATGTTGATAAGTTTATTTTGTAAAGGTGTGTTTGTGGAAAATGTTGGTTCTCTGTCATTGATGTGGGAGTGGATTTGCTTACCCTCTGACAGGGCTTTCTTGGCAATGCAGGAGTGCAATAGTTGAAGATATGTAGAAGAGTCTACAGGACTGTTGTGTGTAGTAAGCAGAATGTGTACCGCCTCTTTCAACCGACCTTGTGTACAGAGTGCTCTGAGATTGTGATTGAGATGGGCAGTGGAGGACATTGCATAAATGTGTTGTCATTCATTCTATAAAACAATAAATAACCATCGTCTTCTTCAGATACTGGTATTGTTGCCAACTTTTCTGTGACAATGTAAAACAGGATCAGCATTATACCACAATAGCATTACTATCACATTACAATGCAGTCTGGTTACGCTAAAATTCTGTGCCTAAAGATCTAAAGCAAAGCTATGACAGGGAAGATTTTCTTACAAGAAATATCATGTTCAATGACTAATGTTGCTCTGAATTCAAGAACCAGTTCTCCCAATTTGTATCGTATTATAGGAACCATATGAAGAATTTTAGCGTAACGATTACACTTCAATCATGATCACTATGGGATTAAGTTTTTATTTAGATAGAAGGATTTTAAAGTTATAGTGGTAGCAATTCTCACATATGCAACTAACCAATTATTATGTTATTCCTTGGGCTATTTTTATTCTAGTATTAATTGTACCAAACTTTCCCATGGATGTGGGATTGGTTAAGTTTTTTAATATAGATATAACAATTTTAGAGTCATTGATGCAAATCTAATGTACATATTCTAATAATATATCTTATTTGAAATAAGAGATTTTTAAAAACTTGTTATAATGAGATTTTTAAAGATTTTTAGTCACATAAGAGAAGAAGGGGCGCAAAACATGTAAACATACACTCGTGTGTTTATATACTAACATTAAATATGTAAGGTTTATAGTAATAAAAGATGAAATAGTGTAAAATAATTAGGGGTAATACAAATATATGAATTATGACTTAATTAAGCATTGTAATACATGTACAATATAAGTTCCACAATACTTAATTTATATTTCCAATCATTTAGTAGGGCATTTATGTAGAGTTTTAGTACTGATATTGAATAAATAGAGATCAAGTGACATTCATTTGAATCTAAATCTAAAAATATGCATTCGAGATGATAGTGACCATGCCCATACATTAGGAATCAAATATAGACAGTAAGTATCACTCTAGATGGGGTATATAAAGTATCATTGTCACTTAAAATGGGTGTACAAAGGGTCAAGTGTCACTTCTAATGGATGTATAAAGTGTTAGTGTTGCTTTTGACAAATAACATGCATACCTTGAATCAAATTGGCAAGTGTGTTCATCTAGTCATGATCTATTGTTTCCACACTTTGATATGCACATTCGATACCTATAACCTAAAGAAATTATTTCTTATCCTTTCCCTATGTTAATTGTGATTTCTCACTTACGGAAAACAATATGAACTTGGAGCGCATGTGTTGAGGGTTAGCATGTCTCCGCATGACCGTCTAATTATCAAGCCCTTAATTATGGACACCACTTTATATAAATATGTCAAAAAGAAGTAAATTGAATAAATAGAAATAAATTTGGACCCATACAAGCCCTAGGTCGTGCACCAAAAGTAGTCCATAAGAAATACTAACTTCAATAAATGATAAATACTTCAATTTCTTGATTTCTCTATAATTTTGTTAATGATCAATAGAATCGTAATAGTATTGTGTGCAATCTCTAGGTATAAATGAACTATGATGTTCATGTATTTATAGACAAATAATTTCAAATGAAGACCTTATTAGTGCAAAATCAATAGCCAACTAAAAGCAAAAATATGGGACCGATGGGGCACATTCACTTTTAGTTAGTTGAAGCGAAAGAAAGGGCCCATGAGCATCAAAGGTGCTTCAGAGACACAAATGTCAAAACATGAGAGAGAACACAGGAGAATTGAGGGTTGTGAAGAAGTACATGGACCATCGAAAGTCTACAAATGTACTAATAATTGATAGATATGCATGTAAATCAAAACATGCTAATTAATAACTAATAAATTCCTTGTGCCATTTTTACGAGTGTAGAGTTTCACACTTTGAATTATGTGCACCATACATTTCAAAGTAGAAAAATGATATGTAAAATGATATAATCGAAAGCTTGGACCTTTGGAATAGAAGATAATATACCTAAGAACTTGCAAAACCATTTTTCTTTTTCACACACATGAATGACCGCTAAATAATTTATAAATGTTGAAACCTTTTATCTAAAATAAAATACATCATTCCTTTAAGAAAGATGTGGATTAGAGCCAAACACCTTTGTTAGATACAACTACTTTGTATCTTAATAAAACCAGATTCATTGGAGTTGGACATTCTTTCGGATCAAGCCTCTAAATTTATCAAGTTGGATATGTTGATGCACATGCCATATAATATAATGAGTAGTATATATGACCACTGTTATGAGAGATATGGAGAGAGCTTGTGAAACTCATATCTTAAAATAAAGAGATTATGTGCAACATATAGTATGGAAAATATATAATTGAAACATGTAAAAGATATGGGATATAGGAATATGCACCATACATATATTTCCCCATGAGATAACATAACGACATGGGTAATCATATTAGAGATTTGTTTGTTTAACTTCATAATAAATTTCCTTTTCAAAGTATAGCAAATAGTATGCAGATTGTTGAGATATAAGTTTTATAAAAAAGTTGATTAAATATCTAAATTTTATCAAACTATTTGTAACACTTCATGTATAATGTGTCTATGAAGACAAATAAATCTTAACAATTTAGCAATAGTCATCTTGGTCAATCTAGTGCGGGTCTAAGGCTTAGGTTCGAATCTTCCAAGCCTAAAACCATGGATATTTTGGAAGGAAATGAATCAATCTTAAATTAAAGTAAAACAAATGATGCGTGCCCTTGGTAGTACATAGAGTGTACGTCTTTTGTAGTGTTATTTTGGAGGGAAATTGTTATAGTTTAATAAAAGCAATGTAAATGGTGTACACCTTTTACAAAGGGTGTGTACCCTTTGGTAGTGAATATATTGTGTGCCCTATTCAACATTACGAGTGCGCACCCTTTTATTTACCTTTAAAAATATTTTATATGTTGTATATTTACTTATTTAGATTTACTTTATATTAAATTTATATTCCTAGACTTTTTATTTTACTGAATATGAGAAACTAGGAGTACTCTACATCTTTTGGAATGGGTTTTGAAGATGTAGGAATTGCCATTTGGAGATAAATTTTCAAAAATCCAATATGGTATGTACTTAGTTATTTGCATGATTGTAGGATTGAACTGTGGTTTTCATGGTATACACACGGTGTATATTTTGAGCAAACCAATAGCCATTTTGTAGATCCCATGGCCTTTTGGATTAGTTTTGGGATTCTAATTACAACCAAGTATGGATAATTAGGTGTTTATATGTCCAAATCAACCAATATTATACTACACACAAGTAATTAATGACAAAATACAACCAATTAAAGTTAAGAAAAGGTTTCATTTTCCCCAAATTGACCAATATTATACTATTAAGGTCTAATCATAACCAATTAATACTAATGAAGGTCAATAAAATGTGTAATTAGGGAAAATTAGGAAACCAACTCGTGTGAACCTAATTGCAATAAAAAAATGTGATTTGGGGTTCAAATTACCCCAAATTAGCCCTAGTTAATCTAATTACTCATTTGGTTCAACGAGGGATGAAACTTGGGGTATTGAGCCTTGTGAACCTAATTTTGACCACGAAAGTGATTTGATGCTTGATTTTCCCTAATTGAGCATCTAATTAGAAAAAATACTTAATTATTTTTACGAGGAACATAATTTAGGCCAATTAAGCCATGTGATCCTAATTGTGATTACATAATGTGATTTTGGGCTCAATTTCCCCATGGGTCCTTGATCTAACCAATTACTCAATTTCTTTGATGATAAATGCAAGTTTGAAAAATCAAGTGATCCATTGGTTCGGAGGATACCATTTGGAAAACACTTAAAATGAGGATCTATATGTGTTATATTTGGAAACATGCTACGAATGATAGAGGTCCAAGACTTATCGAGTGCGTGAACAATAGAGAAGAAACAAACAAGATAAGCGATATGATATTCATAACTATAATGTAAAGTTATGTTATCGCAAGTCATGTAAAATATATGATATGTTGTGTTTAGAATCTTTACATAATCCTTATTCTCTAGTTATTGGTCCACTAACTATGAAACATATATTGTAGCTTAATATACACATGATGAAGATGAAGCATCGGTTGGATTGTTACATCATTAATGATAATAATTTCATAACTAATCATTGGCACATCATATTTAGTTTGTAGTATCACGAAGTTGTGTGATATAATAATGCCACTATAGGAGCTACACGTGTCATAGGCGAGTTAACACCTCATGGTATGCACACATGTGCATGGTATAGTGTTGAAGTATGATGTCGGTCATACACCTTAAACCTGAATCATCCCAAAATTTATTCAAATTGATATACATGCTTAATAGCTCCATAGGTTCTTAAATCACCATGTGGGCATGTGCATGGAGATGGGGGGACCAAAAAGTGGCCAAAAATACTTTTTGGCCATTTTTACCATAATGTGCTCACGTTATGGCTTGGTCACATTATAACACGATAGCGGAAAATTAAGCTCGCATTATGGCTTGGATTTACCTATCCTAAAACATGCTCACGTTCCTATTAGCAATGTTGTATATGTGCATTTGGAAGCTATATATTAATCTTTATACTTTATTATTTATTATAAGTTATATAATTTATATGTTGTATAGGTTTTCATTTATTAATATTTATACTTCATTATTTATTATACTTAAATATAAGAAATTAGGGTCACTTTGCACCTTATGGAACTAGTCTCACAACTCCATAAGTCACGGTTTAGAAGATAGTTTTTCATATTCTAATATGGTCAATACATAGGTATTTTTCAGGATTTCAGCATTAACCTAAAGCTTTTAGGGTTTAAATTCTACAATCGATATCTATTTTGGGAAAGAATATAGTCATTGTTTAGGTTTTGGGGCCTTCTTGATTGGTTATTGACATTTGTAAGAGTTTTAGATGTGTCAAAACTATATTTTATAAACCTCACAACTCCCAAAGGTAACAACAATTGCTTGAATATATGGACTCATGAAATGCCTTATAACACATAACAAATCAAAACACATATATATTTTTATCAATTTAAAAATCCTTGACATCTACAAATACTAATCCCACTATTGTATCAAGTTGCCAAAAATAACTAAAATCATAAAGCTATTACAATGGTGTTTTTCCAAGACCCTTGACAAGTTTCACTTGTTCAATCTTTACTCAGCTTGTCTCTCTACTCTTTGTCACTCTAGCCTCAAATGGTGGACTTGACTCACTTTATGTTTTCTTAGGTTCTATAACCATACTCCTTTGATTATAAACCTAATGCTTGAGCCAAAACATGCTCCCTTGATTAGATCCTCTACTCTCACACGACACCTATTATGACATCTCTACCTTCTCCTCCCCCTTATTTCTCCACATGTTTCTAAAACTATTCCATCTGTGAGATCACCTTCACTTTTCTCTCCATTATTTCCCCCACCCTCCTATATGTGAACCATGTTACACATGACATGAAGCTCTTGGGCATGATATTTAAGATTATAGCACCCACCGAAAACATATGAAGAAAATCAAAGTGGAGGCTAGGAGAGATCAACAAAAGAATCCACTCAACCTTATCTACACCAATCTATTTCTCTCATTACAAATTTTTCTCACGTATAAATTACACTTTTGAGTTATCTATCATGACACCAAATCTAGGAACCCTCTCCTTGTGCACAAAAGTGAGGTGCATAAAATCCTCCATCACCACAAAAATGGGTCTTCATGCCATCATCTATATCTCACCTTACATTTTCTCCCGCTTCATCCCTCCCTTGATGATATACACCATGATGTTCTCACTAAGATCTCTAAACAAATTGAAGACTCTCTTTTCACCGCATGACCTAATGTTCAAGGATGTATCTAAATCACTTAGGATAACTTAGAGGACTTCATGATTCAAACTCAACATCAAATGCTTCAAGTTTAGTGATGCCCTTGTTCTTCTTTTCACAACTTCAATTCACTATATTAGACACTCAATATAAAGAGAATCAACAATAGACATACCATTTTACACATGAGACTAAAAATATGAACCATTCAACTTGTGCAAAGAGGTATCGCCGTTTGCTTGACCTAATCAATCAACTTTCCCATGATAATTATTACTCTTTTACACAAGATCCTTGTGATCCTTCCAAAAGCACTTATTCATTGCATACCTAAGAACATGTAATCATTCATATCTACATAGGAATATTGGACTTAAAATTCCTCGATAGTCTTATTCTCATAACATTTTAAATTGGATAAGATCATGATTATCTCTTTAAACATATGGGTAAGTGCATGGAAATGGGGGACCAAAAGGGGGTCAAAAGTGGACACATTTTCCTGAAATCAACGAAACTTGAACTTCATCTAATAATTTGGCATGCATATGCTCAAAATTTGACAATGTGATAAGAATAAGTACCGTAGTTCTCAGAATCTAGTTTCTAAACTACTTTTTTTTAAATGGTGGAGATTAAGAAGGTCAAATGTGGTGCGCACACAAAGTATGTCTATTTTTGTGTCAAAAGATAACAACCTATTGTGTGTGCGCCCCCCCATTTTTTGAGTTCTATAAATTATTTTTCAAATCCCTTTAGTAGAAAGTTATCTAAGACCATGTACGAGGTCCCACTAATTTTTCATAATTTTTGGATGAATATATAATTTTTTTACTAATTTTCAAAGTGCACACATCTTAAAAATGAAATATTTGTGTGTACATCCCGTAACTTTGAGAAAAATAGTCAATAATTTTTTTTTTTAATGCGTGTAGAATGGAGTTTAGATGAAAACACTTTTATTTTTAAATTTAGATGAAAAAATAATAAATTGTGTACAAAAACATATGCATACATTTTGGCAAGAAAAGAAGGCACTAGTAAAAGAAATTAAGGATGAAAGCCTTAAACTAATCGGATTTTAGAAAGAAGTATATCGTCACCAAGGTAAAACCAAGATTGATGTCGTAGTATAATTTTTTTGAATATTATGTTATAATGCATGAGATATCGAGGTGTACACGTGAGATTTTGATGTTTTTTTGTAAAACATGATTTATTCACGGATTACACAATCCAAACCTTAGGTTTGGATATCCAAGGAAAATCCAAGCCTATGGATTGGGAATTTCAAACCCAAAGAAGATAAAACATGCTCGTGTCACAACACAACACAGCAGCTTTAACTTGCGCATTTATAACATACTCGCGTTCATGTTTGCGATGTTTGTATATGTGCATTTGGGAGGGATATATTTAAAAAAATAAATGTTTAAATTATAAGTTATTCATTTATTGTTTATTTATACTTTATTATTTCTTATACTTTAAATTTATTTTAGTAAATATAAGAAATTAAGGTCACTTTGCACCTTATGGAACTAGTCTCACAACTCCATGAGTCACGAGTTTAGGAGATAGTTTTTATAATCTAATTTGGTTAGTACATAGGTATTTTCAGGATTTCAACATTCAACCTAAATCTTTTAGGGTTTAAATTCTACAATTGATGTTTATTTTGGGAAATAATATAGTCATTGTTTAGGTTTTGGGGCCTTTTGGATTGTTTATTGACATTTGTAGGAGTGTTAGATGTGTCAAAATTAGAATTTACAAACCTCACAACTCCCAAAGGTAAATGATAATTGATCGAATATATGGACTCATGAATTTTCCCATGAGCATGGAGTTGAATCCCTAATTTCATCTTAGAATATGGTAGAATCATACTATGGATGAGTACCTACTTTACAATCTTAGGGCATGCATCTTTAAGAGGACCACTTGAAAGCGATCCTCACAATCAACAATGCAAGGGAGTGACCTTGGTTCCCATGTTGGCATGTATATAATCCTTTGATCCTTATAATATAGATTAACAATAGTAAGGTGTGGGAAAGAATATGATCTATCTAAGGACCCCATAATATCTTCATTTGTTCAATAAAATAATAAGACGTAACTTGAAGAGTTGGAAGCTAAAATATTGCATCACATAACACTCAACAAAAGTTAGGGTCGGGAGTATGTGAAAATGTGCAAAATCTTCCACACATTCATTTACTTTCTATGGAGAAATAAACTCAAGAATTTCATCAAGATTTATGCTAAGTAAATTAGTTACATTCTCACCCTAGTGTAGGAGTAGGAAGGTTGATTCAAGTGCCACATACTTCATAAGAAATCAAATCTACATCAACATTAAGAGAAATTATTTTTAGATATCCTTTTGTGTTGTTGTTCAGAAACCCTTTGAAATAATTTCATATATGGACAAGAAACCAATGAAATAATTTTTGCATTGCAAAAAGGAATTTGGTGAAAGTGGTAAGAGGGTGTTGTCATGAAAAATGTATGGCATGAAAAATTGAAACTTTGAGCATGAAAACTAAGCCCACAATTGAATCTTTCACTTCCGGTCACTGGTGCATCCTTCCTCTGGCCAACCTACCTCAGTCCCACTCTCAACCTGGCTCAAAAGAAATTATTAACAAGGTTTTTAAT
The DNA here is from genome assembly GCA_018340775.1 of Taxus wallichiana var. yunnanensis. Lineage (NCBI taxonomy): Eukaryota > Viridiplantae > Streptophyta > Pinopsida > Cupressales > Taxaceae > Taxus > Taxus wallichiana. The sequence continues at coordinate 854,633,004 of CM031243.1, forward strand.
TTTGTTTCAATGTGCAGTAGGATGATTGAATACGATGATTGATGAGTTCAGTGTGACTTGATGGAAGATAACTTCCTCTGCAGAGGCCTAAAAAGGCCATTACAGAGCTAATCAAACACCCTTTGGGAGAGTTCAAGAAATATATTAAGCATCTAGAGGTGATTTCAGGAATCTTGGAAGTGTTGGAGGAAATTTAGGAAGATTTAGGAAAGGTTTTCTCATTCAAGGACAATCTACTCAACAATGGGTTTTCTAGGTGCAGGGAAAAAACACTCTAATGGTGAAATCTGACTTCTCCGATGATTTCGAGAACTATGTAAGGAGTTAGGAAGAGAAAAATAATAGGCACCAGAAAGATATGTGAATCCTATACATGTTGGTAACATCCATTTTCTCTAATACTTTAAGGTTTCATGAAGAATTTCAAAACAATGTAGTTGCCCCTTTCGGTTCCAAATAAAAATGGCCCTAAATTTGCAAGCTCTAGAGAGATGGTCACCACATAGTGATAGGTGAATATTTGTAAATGTTGATAAGTACCTATCAGAATGGGTACTGATCATAAATATACTATTGTTTACCATGGGTGAGGATCTCATGAGGATGGGGCCAAATTTTGTGAGTTGAAAACACCTTCCTAACACCCCAGGTTGTGTTTTTGAGTGACAAAACTTCTAACATAAAAAGTGGTAAAAAAATGAGTTACCATGAGTTGAAATCATGTTTCTAACAAATTTCTAAGTCACCTCAATCTCCAAAATCTAATATGGTTTCCACACCACCCCCCTCTACCTCAACTCAACCAAAATCACCTAAATTCAACCCATCTCCCTCATCAACATCTACTCCATCCTTTAAATCCACACAATCTACCTCTCCCAAATCCAACCAATCTAACATATCCTCTTCATCCAAATCTACCACATCCTCTTCATCCACATCTACCTTATCCACTCCATCCCAAATCAAACCATCTAATCCTACACAAACCAACCCTACACCATCCACCTCTCCCAAATCAACCAAATCCAATCCCAAGCCAAAATCCACTACCAATCCAAAACCAAACCAACCTCTTAAAGCCCCCAAGGCTAATCCTCCATCCAAATCCCAACCATCTAATCCACATCCTAAACCTACATCCTAAACCTACATCCAAATCACATAAATTCAATCAATCTTCTCTATCCTACCCACTCCTACACATATCCTACCTAACCCACCCTTATTACCCACACCATCTTTCCTACCAACCCCAATCTACCTTCGCCTCCTTAGGAGAATCCTTGACTACCATCTTCCATCATCTTAAAACCTTTAACATGATCATTCACCCACCCATCAAACTTCATGATCCTAACCTTCCCAAACCATCTTGGTATAGGGACCATTATTATTGTGACTTTCATTACACTTGTGGACATTCATCAATTATTGCATGCAATTTCGGTCTTATGTCCAAAACCTCATTAACCAAGGAATTCTTATCCTTATACCTCTCTATCCACCACCTTTCCATCCTAACCCTATCTCTAACCATCAGCCACCATCTAAACCCCATTCTAAGTCCAAACATCATTGACCATCCAAATATAATCATCAATCCAAACATCCTCTTGACCAAAAATCAAAACTCTAATCCTCAGATCAAAACATCCCTCACCGACTAAAAATCCACACAAATCTCACCCCAGTCCTTCGTTAAATCAGGGCCCTTAGCGGATGAGAAAATAAAAACATCCCTTAATATAATGGTGACCACACGACCTCATCCTACTCATCCACTTCCTACCCTATATGCCAAACAATATGTTCACTGTCTGAAAACATCGAGGAAAATACTTAGGTATCCATGAAACAAGGACAATCGGGCTTTGCCTATAAACCTCACACTAACAATGATACCCAATCACCACCCCCTCCTACCAATTCTCTTGATCATCCCATCAATCCATCTACGATCCCGATCCTCTAATTCCCCTACACATCCCAAACATGTAAAATCAGATTGAGCTTTTAGGTTTTCCTTTGCACATGAATGTTCTTTCCTCATCCCTCCATCCTCATTCCAATCCATCTTCACAAATACTTAATTGAATTAATCACACATGATGTAATTCATTAGTACCTATTACACTTGTGTGACCTTGGGCTATCCTTACTATTAACATCTAAGACCAATCATATCTTAGAGATCCAATCACTTAATCACACATCTTAATTAACTTGTGGTGAAGACCCTTGGGTGCATCTTATGAAGCTGTTATCCAAAATTCACCCCCCAGGGTAATTTTGATAACATGCATCGAAATATTCAAGTCCCGAGGCAAATTGATTGATTGAGCAAAAATAATGTTTACGGGTTCCCTCATTTTTCTAACTCCACGGCGAAAGAAGGAAAGAACGCGAGCTCTGCGAGAAAATGCGGAAAAAGGTTGCGAAGGCAAGTAGATTGATCGAGAAAAAATCATAAAAAATGACTAGGTCTAGTCCTTGCAATGATAGGGGCGTGTGGGACGAAAAGACGCGGATCGGTCGAAAAGCTGCAGGCGGCCCAAACAACAAAGGGACATTTGGGACAAAAGGACACGAAGGACCCGAGCCGTGGGGTTCGGCGGAATAGGAAAGTTCACTCAGGACAATCGGGCCGTGAGCACGCGGGGACCAGCGGAAAGGCGGTTCGGCGAAGGAAAAGAAAATCAACTAAGCTGCTTTCGGGACATTCGGGACAAAAGTAGCGCGAACCGGCCGAACCGGGCGAAAAGAGTCAAAGCGGCTGAAGCTTGATCAGGGATACGCGGGCCAAAAAGGAGCGAACCGGCGAGCGGCGAAATGGGAACAAGCGATCCAGGAAGCAAATGGGACATCTGGGCCGCGAGGACCTAATGTGGCCGGCAGTTCGGCCAGAAAGCAAAACTTCAACACAAGGAAAAGTGGGACAGTTGGGACAAAGGGGCGCGTGGGACGCGGATCGCCGAAGGAGCCGAAAGCCAATCAAGCAGCGCCACGTGTCATCGGCCGAATATGGGACAAGGAAGCCCATTTCGGGCGGATCGGGAGGTTTATGTCCCAAACGGTTTGGGACATCCGGGACATAAAGGCGCCGAAGGGCGCGAGAGGCCGAGTGGGCCGTCGACCAATCAAATCATGACGAGTGTCACGAGGAAAAGGTCAAAAATTCAAAGGCGAGTTTTGAGCAGCGATCCGAACCAATCAAATAGTGCCACGTGTCCAAGTTAAAGGGGCCCTGAGAAAGCCCACGGAAAGGTGGAGGAGAGAATTATTCAGCGAATCGAGCACACTGCACGTGTCGTCCAGGTGTGGCGCGGGAAAATATTTTAAAATCCGTTTTGAGTCGATTCAGTGCCTAAATCTTCGAGATCGTCATATCTTTTGATCGAGCTCGGATTTGCGTTCTTTATATCAGCGGAAAGCTTGTGAGATGCTCTACTACATGATTCTAGGGTTAATCTCAAATTTTGGTGCGAGTCTGGAGAGAAAGTTTAGAAACGTCTCGCGGCGTAGTAATGGCGAAGCGGCGTTTCAACAATGCATTTTAATGCTAATGGGTCGCATTCTTCTTGACACGGCCAAGTGACATTTCGATGGCCAAATTAATACAAATGGGTCGCATTCTCCTCTAAATCGGTCAAAGATGGCGGGGTATGGGTTGGTAAGGTATCCCATGCCATTTTAATGCATTGGCATTGATGAGGAATGGGCTTGCACGTTTTCCTATGTTTTTACATCCCTGGCTCGACCCATGTAATGTAAAAATCGATTTGGTTCATATATAACAAGTTGTTCATCTTTTCGGCTCTGCCCTCCCTTCTTTTCTTCTCTAGGGTTGAAAATGGAGTTCGAACCTCCTCCTTGCTTTCTGTAATGGCGTTTTTGCCTTTTACTATTGAAATGATGTTCTGTGCAAACTTCTGGAGCAACAAAACGTGTTTTGTGATGCATCTATCCATCCTTGCTCGTTTTTGCTTGTTCTCTTCTTGCCTCTCTTCATTACAGGTATTTGTGCATGTTTGAATGTTCATTGCGGAGTTTGGAGTGTGTTCATGGGAGTTTTGGGACATTTTACGTGTGAAATCTATCCTTGGGCTGTGATGCATCTGTCATCCTTCCCATTACTCACCTCTCTTTGTCCCATGGCGTTTTGATAGATGTCCAACATTCTCCTTCTACGGTGTATCACCGTTTTAGTATAGGCTTTTCTTTGTTTTCCCTTCTCTCTCTCTCTCTGTCTCCTTGGCATGGTTAGATTAGGATTAGATTAGCTTGCACCTTGCTGGAATAGCTTGTGGCGGGTAGTTTAGGAGCGAGAACCGACCTTCTCTGGAGATTCCTCTCTCAGTTTCACAAGTCCCACGCTTGGAGAGAGGTTTCCATGTTGTGCAATCACACTGGATGCCTGAGTGATCAACCTAGAAGCTTTGATCTGCATCCAGGGGTGTCTTGTGATTTTGCACTAACGGTTTTTGGCATGCACAGTGGGACCTTAGAGGTCTTCCACTTCATCTTTTGCGGGTTGGTGTGTTCTGTGAAGATTTCAGCCTTTGGAGGCACTTGCAAACACATCTGGCGACTCCATCTGATCAGCAACCCATTTTTCTGAAGTTGCAGACCCGTTTCCATCCATTTTCATTCATCCTTCTTTCCATCCCTTTCATTCTTTTCCATTCCATGAAGTTGTGCAACCATGACTTCATTTCCATCATGGAACTCACATTTCTGACAACAACGAAGAGATATATCACACCTCCACACATTTTACCTCCAAATCAGCATTTTCCCAAATCAGCATGTATACTCATATGAGCAGCGGTGCAAAGTCGGTTTGGCAATGGAGCTTTCCCGAAGAGCAAGTATGCATATAATGAAGACCATCGAGATCAAGATGCTTTGGTCTATTGGAGAAAATCTAAAAGATGGAGGTAAACATAGTGCGATCCAGGGGCTCAGCACGAGATGAGAGCATTTGGAATCGGTTGTGGAGCACCCTGTCCATGGGTGGGACCTTTTCCAAGGCATTACAGCCCTCAGGAGAAGCTTGACTTCATGATTGCAACGCTGCCTTTGCTTGCTAAGTGGATTGAAGAAATAGAGGTGTATGAGAGGAGTATTCAACAACCTTGTCAACGGGTAAGCACACCTTCTCATGCCTTTTCTTTTCCTCTTTCCCAATCTGTTTCATCTCAGCAGTGTCAAGCTTTAAACTCTCCATCTGCTGTCCCAAGTGTTGAATCCATCCCTCCATCCCCTAGCCTTCCACCACACCTCAGTTCTTCTTTCCTTTTTCCTTCCAAACAGTCATCCCCTCCACTAACGAAAGCTAAAGAAATACCCCTCCTCCAAAAAATTGTAAATCAAGAGGTTTCACCCATCCCTCCACCACCATGTTGGGAGGAAAAAATTGCAAAATCGGTCATCAAGGAAAACAACAGCGAAGAGGAGCCCAAGAAAAGAAATGACAGACAACTTGAAGGTTTGGGCTCTTAGATTTGGGATGACAAAGATCCCCTTGATGGTTAAGCCTACAGAAGAGGCTAAGGTTGAACAAATGGTGGTCATGACTGAATTTGTTGCAGCAGAAGAAGAGCAAAAGGAAGAAGCAGATCAGCAATCAGTTTTCTCAGAACGTGGTGCTGATCCAATTCATTTTGCACAATCAGCCATGGAGGAAGAAAGCTTTGAAGAAGATCTTGCAGTCCCAACTTGCCCTCTAGAGCAGCAGAATGAAGAGTTTGACTTGACAAACTTCATGCTAGAGGAAGAGTTTTATCAAGAGCAAGATTCTCTTCAAGTAGTAGAGGAAGGAGAAGCTGCTCCAAATCCAAAAGAAGAGGAGCACAATATAGTCATGGAGGAGAAAAGTGCGAGATCCAAGGGTTTGAGCACAAAGCGAGGTTATAGAAGAACCTTCGAGTTCTTCTTTCTACTTCACCTCTCTCAAGTTCTAAGTTGAAGAGGAGTTTGATCTCTCAAACTCAATATTGGAGAGTGAAGAAACCATGGTGGTCAAGTTGCGAGATCAAGAGGACACCATGGAGGAAGTTGAACACGAACAACGGGATAGCAATGAGGCAGTTTACCTGTCAGATTTGGAGGACTGTTTTGATGGAGAAGAGCCGGTTGAGTTTTCACCATTCTCTCTTTCATCATCCACATTCCAAACACAAGAGTCTTGCGTGAAGGAGAACATTCATTTGCAGGCAGCCCTCGCATCTTATAGCAGCCCTTTGGAATCAAAATTGGAAGATTCTAATTTTCCATGTTCTTCATTGGAGGAAGAGAAAGGATAGAAGGATTCCACCATTTCTTCCACATCATCCATTCGGTGGGTCTACAAGAGAGACTCCATTCTTGGAGTATAAAATCAAAGTTATGGGCATATCAAACCGATCGGACCTTGCCCGATCGGGTATTTGGCTTCATTCGAGCCAAAGGAGAAGCCTGACCGGTCATGCTTACTTGAGCATGAGGGTGAGTTACAAGTACCAGGACCAGCTACCATACCTTTTGATCCAAATGCGAGCAAATAAAAGAGGTATTGGATTTGTTTTCGATTGATACCTTGATGATTTGGGTGGAAGACCAGACTTCTTGTTGATTTTCCATCTCATCCTAACAACCATGATCGGCTCAAATCAATTGCATGGCTGCCAATTTTGAAGAAAGGAAGCTATTTCTCACAACCAATCACGAGGGTTTGTTTAGCTTGCCTTTGCTTCTAGTTAGAGTAAGTAGCTAGGTTTGCTTTCGGCATTAGAAGAAGTGCTTGTGCACACTCGCATGTTCCATTTGGGCATGTATGATTTTCGATTTGTACATAGTTTTTGGTGTTCTTGGTTTTGCTCTTGCAGATTCTTTTCGGTGGTTTTGGTGAGAACAACTCCATGCCCGGTGGATTTCCAAGTGGCTCGGAGGAGATTTTCAAATTTCGAGATCGGTTTTGAGCTCTACTCATGACTCCATGCCCAATGGATTGCTTCAACTCTTGATCATTCATCTAGCGAGTGAGATGACCCCATTTGAAGTCGCCAAATTGTTATCCAAAATTCACCCCCCGGGTAATTTTGATAACATGCATAAGAATATTCAAGTCCCGAGGCAAATTGATTGATTGAGCAAAATCATGTTTTTCAGGGTTCCCTCAGATTTTTCTAACTCCCCCGGCCAAAGAAGGAAAGAACGAGCTGCGAGAAAATGCGGAAAAAGGTTGCGGAAGGCAAGTAGATTGATCGGAAAAATCATAAAAAATGACTAAGTCCTAGTCCTTGCAACAGTAGGGATGTGTGGGACGAGAAAGACGCGGATCGGCTGAAAATCCTGCCGCAGGCGGCCCAAACAACAAAGGACATCGGGACAAAAGGACGCGAAGGACCCGAACCCGGCCGGTTCGGCGGAAAAGAGGAAAGTTCACTCCGGGACAATCGGGCCGTGAGAATGCGCGGGACGCGAAAGGCGGTTCGGCCGAAGGAAAAGAAAATCAACTAACTACTCGGGAATTCGGGACAAAAGGCGCGAACCGGCCAACCGGCGAAAAGAGTCAAGGTAGCCCGTAGCAGCTTGATCAGGACGCGGGCAAAAAGGCGTGAACTGCGGGCGAACCAAGGCGAAATGAATGGAACAAATTTGATCAGGCAAATGGGACATCACGGGCCACGGGGCGTGAACCAGCCGGTTCGGCGAAATAAGAAACTTTAACACAAGGAAAAGTGGGGCAGGTTGGGACGAAGGGGCACGTGGGGCGGGATCGCCGAAGCCGAGCCGAAAGCAATCAGCGGCGCCACGTGTCATCGGCCGAATATGGGACAAGGAAGCCCATTTCGGGCGGATCGGAGGTTTATGTCCCAAACGGTTTGGGACATCCGGGACAAAAAGACATGAAGGGCGCGAGAGAGCCGGTAGACCCATCGACCAATCAAATCATGACACGTGTCACAAGGGGAAAAGGTCAAAAAGTCAAAGGGCGAGTTTTGAGCACTGATCGAACGAATGAAATAGCGCCACGTGTCCAAGTTAAAGGGGCCCACACAAGGAAAATCCCGCGAAAGGTGGAGGAGAGAATTATTTAGTGAATCGAGCACGCCACGTGTCATCCAGGTGGCGAAGCGCGGAAAATATTTCAAAATCCGTTTTGGTCTGTTCCGTGCCCTAAATCTTCAGATCGTCATATCTTTTGATCCAGAGCTCGGATTTGCACGTTCTTTATATCAATGGAAAGCTTGTGAGATGCTCTACATGATTCTGGGGTTAATCTCAAATTTTGGTGTAGTCTGGAGAGAGAAAGTTCAGAAACGTCTCTGGCGCGTAGTAATGGCCAGAAGCGACGTTTCAACAACCTGTTTTAATGCTAATGGGTCGCATTCTTCTTCAGCACGGCCAGAAGTGACATTTCAGCGGCCAAATTAATACAAATGGGTCGCATTCTCCTCCAAATCGGTCAAAGATGGCAGGGTATGGGTTGGTAAGGTATCCCATGCCGTTTTAATGCATTGGCATTCAATGAGGAATGGGCTTGCACGTTTTCCTACATTTTCTGTCCCCTGGGCTCGACCCATGCAATGTAAAAAGCCAGATTTGGCTCATATATAACAAGTTGTTCATCTTTTCTGCTCTGCCCTCCCTTCTTTTCTTCTCTAGGGTTGAAAATGGAGTTCGAACCTCCTCCTTGCTCTGTAATGGCGTTTTTGCCTTTTCTTATTGAAATGATGTTAATGCAAACTTACGGCAACAAAACGTGTTTTGTGATGCATCTGTCCATCCTTGCTCATTTTTGCTTGTTCTCTTCTTGCCTCTCTTTATTGCGGTATTTGTGCATGTTTGAATGTTCATTGCGGTTTGGAGCCGTGTTCATGGAGTTTTGGGACATTTTCTCATGTGAAATCTATCCTTGGGCTGTGATGCATCTGTTCATCCTTCCCATTGCTCACCTCTCTTTGTCCATGGCGTTTTTGATAGATGTCCAACATTCTCCTTCTCTGGTGTATCACCGTTTTAGTATAGGCTTTTGCTTGTTTTCCCTTCTCTCTCTCTCTGTCTCCTTGGCATGGTTAGATTTGGATTAGATTAGCTTGCACCTGTGGCATGGAATAGCTTGTGGCAGGTAGTTTAGGAGCAGGAACCAGCCTTCTCTGGAGATTCCTCTCTCGGTTTCAACAAGTCCCACGCTTGGAGAGAGGTTTCCATGTTGTGCAATCACACTGGATGCTGAGTGATCAACCTAGAAGCCTGATCTGCATCCAGGGGTGCTGTGATTTTGCACTAACGAAACTCCTGCCAATGTCATCACTACACTCATCTCCATCCCCCCATCTAGCCACTTGTGATTCTTAACCCCTAGAGGTCTTAAGAGAGTGGATCATAAAAATATCAATATCAAAAAGCAAAAATCATATCAAAATAAAAATATCAAATAAAATCCACCTCAAGACTCTCTCTAGGGGTGTTTCTAACAACTCTACGGGCTATGGATGCTTGGTTGGCAGTAGAGAAATGTTGTGACAAGAATCAGATGTATCTCTGTTGGGGCTATGGACGTCCTGGTGGCAGTGGAGCAATGCACGACTTAACCTTCCATTCACCTTCCATCAACCTTACTTGACTTAATCACTCCCTATACATTGGCTAGTTTGTCTTCACATACTACCCATTAAGTCTTCACTTCAAGTAGTAATTAACTATCACTTTTACACACATTTCATCTCAAAGAGACATCGTGCTTGTATGTTTCCAAGTATGGCTTAGACCTTGGTCACACTTTTGTTTTAGTCCTACTATTATCTTACACCATGTGCTTTTAAGCTCATCTTTTGTTCATCATCCATTACAAACCATCCATCCTTGCATCTACATCCTTTTGCATCCATCATCCATGGGCAATCGATGATCCTATTTCTTTATCCTATCCACCCCTCTACTTCCCCCTTCTTTTGCTTCCTTTAACCCATCATCATTATGACTAGGGGCAACTTTATAATCCACTAGGGGCACCATCCCTTACTTTTTCCACACACTTGGGGGTACACCACACTTATCGCTAAATCCTCCCATAGCTAGGGGCATATCTTATCCTATATCCTTCAATCTATCTCCCATCCCACACCCCAACTAATCACTTAACCAATCCCTATCCTATCCAATCTATCCTTCAACCATCCAATATCAAACAATCCTTCTCCTATCCTTCAATCTTATCCAACCAATCCCTATCCCAAATCAATCCTCATCCGATCCTCATCCACCCCCTTATCCTATCAAATCTATCCCATTTTCCTCAAATCCTCATCCATCATCCCACCCTTGGGGTCTATCTTATCTAATCCTCTCGCATCCTACCTTATCCAATCAACTAAGTCATCACCTAGTCCCATATCCTACCTCATCACATCCCTCATCCTATCAAACCTCCTTTATCTTATCCAACCAATCCCTTTATCCCACATCCCTTATCCTATCCAAAATCATCCCTTTAGCCCTAATCCCTATCCACATCTCCTTGGGACTTATAGGAGAAAGTCACCTCCTTTCAACCCCCATCCCTATCACATATTCATCCCACCACACTAAACTATCTTAAAATCTATAAAAAAATTTTTAAAAAAAACTTAAAAATCCATAAAAATCAACAACCCACATAAAATCTAAAACACTTTTGCATGCATGTGCTTGTTCTTTGTTTATCTTGTTCTTGCATTTGCATCATATTTTGGTGATGATATGAGGCCCATTTTATTTCCTTTTTCTTTTTTGTTTGGTCCAATGATATGAGGACCATATTTTCTATATTAATATGTCCAATGATATGAGGACAAGGGCATTTGACAATTCAGTCATCATGGTCTTTATGCCTTGATGCATCTTGCTTTATGCCACATCTTAATAAAATTGTTAATGATGATAATTGTGGGCACTTTACGATAGCACCACCCTTTCAATCATCACTTAGCTTAATCATCATCACCTTATCCAACCAACCCTTCATCAATCATCTAACATCCAATCATCAAATCTTATTCATCCAATCAATCTATCCAATATTTTCAATCAATCCTATCAAGTCCTATCATCCAAACATCCACATCCAATATCCAACATCCAAAATCAAAATCCTTACCCCTTGATTGGGGCATCCCAAATCCAAATTATCAAAATCCAACATCCAACATCAACATCAACAATCCAAAATCTTGTGATCCAAAGCAACATCCAATATCCAAACATCCAAAACATCAACCACTAACATCTTCAAATCCAACATCCTTTAATCAAAATCGTAAATTTTCACCCTTGTCATACATCATTGACTGGGGCATTAAAATCCAAAATCCAATATCTCTTAATCCTTCTAATCCTTAATCTCCTCATCATCTAATCCTCTCACCTTCCACTTATTCTAATCATCTCATCCTCTAATCCTAATCCTCTTTGAATCCTCAAATCTTCTCATCCTCTAATCATCCCTCATCTACTAACTTGGGCCTCTCCTCTTTTTGAGTGGTTACCCGCCTCGTTCCTCCCGCCTAACCCCTCGAGGGGGCATCAACATCATATTACCATCCTATCATCTTCTACTTCTTCTTTGAACGATCATTGCTATGCAATAATCCTTCAAAGAGGGGAAAAATGTAGACACCTAAAATTTCTACATGACTAATTAACATTAATCATGTCCCGCATTTTAGTCTTATCACCATTTATCCGCTAATAATCTATTTTAATCCATCATTATTATTATCATACATCAACCATATAATAATTAATCGTAAGATTAATTATTATTATTAATTAATTTTATCATATTTCCCCTCTATCATCATTTATCATTTATTATTTATTATTTATCCTTTTAATCCATCTTACATCCCTTTTTATCATTAATCCATTATTACTTCATATTATCCTATTCTAATCCCTATTAATATTTTCTAGGAATTTAATATTCCTACACCTCACCTACCACCTACTCTACACATCCCTACACCTAGCCTTTCCATCAAATCTCATCATTAATTATCCTAATCACATCATTTAACCTAATCTAATCTTAATCATGTGCACATCCTCACCTCTAAATCTAGAAGCTTCTCCATCTTTCCCTCTCATTTTTAAATATTCAAATATTCTACTCTTCTATTAAATTAAAATTCAATAAAATCTCCACACAAAATATAGAACCCTCCACATCTAGAAATCTCTACACAAATCCAATCTTCTCATCAAATTTCAACCATTGGATTCAATCCAACATGGATTAATCCTCACCATCCAATTTTCCACTTCTCAACTATAAATTGAGCTCTCCTCCTCCATGAGAGCTAGCTAGTAAGCAAGTTAGCAAATCTTTGTCATTTTATCACTCAATCAATTTATCTTTCATCTACAATCTATCATCCTTCATCAATCATCAAGCAATCTTCATCAATCATCAAAGGGGAGGTGTTGTCCAAGTGCATCCACATCCAAATATGAAGCAATCAATCATCTTCCAAGCACATCCACCCATCAAGGAAGGAGAATTACATGCTAGCGGTAAGTGCAGGTATAATTCCTCTTCCTTTCATCTTGCTTGATCTGAGGTATTTGATTTGTTGAGTTTGCATGTTGCATTTGAATTAGTTTCATATTCATTTTATTTGTGCATGCTAACTTGATTTTTCATCTACAATTCTTCTACAAGTCTAAAGTGCTAGAGAAGGCATGCGCAAGATCAAGCCTTTACATGTGGCTAGATCCTATTGGTATTGCTCTCATGGGTGTGGTTTCTTCTCCTAGTAGTGTTCTTGCTTAAATTTATGTGCAACATAACCTTAAGTGTGAAATATCCCTTGTGGGATACCACTTAAAAATGCATAAAATATTGAAAACTTGCAGCCAAATAAAATATTGATTATACCCGATTTTTACAGTTAGAACAACAAACTAAATAAACTTAATATTTCCCAAAATGACCACCCAAATCACTTGGAAATACAAAGAGGGATTGATATTATAATAAATGACAAAAGGAAACTATTTTGGAATTTTATAGAATAGAATGCTTTATAGGAAAATCATACGTAAAGCCCTAGGCGGCTGGAGACCACTCAGGTCTGTGACCCTCTAAATACAAGAGCAAAATAAGGGTCTTTGAAATAAAAATGGAAGATATAGGGAATAACACTACCAACTGCAGATCTAACCCGACCACTAGAAAAACCCCAAATCGAGGCTACAATTCACCGCGCTTGAGGAATGGAGTCGGGAGATGAGGGAGGCACCTTCCACGAGCTACCACGCCCAGCCTAGATGGCTACTATGAGTCGGATCTAGAGCCCCACTGATTTTCTTCCCCGAAAGCCCCCAAAAATCCTCGAAACCCTTCCTCTGACCCTCTGAAATATCTCTGTAGTACGGCCCAAAAAACGGCTCCAAGATGACAGACTAGGGTAGATCTTTCACCACCGAAGAATGCCCTGCTAGCTAGGGACGGGTCTCTCACCACCGAAGCTAGGGTCCCTGTGGGATTTGACTCCACAAGTTGTAGATGCGAACAACAACAGTTGCACGTGAAGGGGTCGATAAAATGTATGCCAAAAAAATGTCTCTCCTTTCTCTCCCAGCTCTTATATACTTCCCCAAGGCAAAAGAGCCCCAATATCCCTAGGCGCCTTTCAAACCATGGAGGGGCCAATAAAAGAAAAATAAATAAAGTTAGAACCACTTTTCCCATCCCAAAAGCCCCCATCATCCACAGCCCCTTGGAAAAGGTCACGTTTTGGACTCGACTTGGCCCGTGGGTCTTTGTGTAGAAAAGGGGACATTACTAATCCTCCCTTCCCGAAGAAAGGCTTGACCCCAAGCATTATCTTGTCCTACTGCGCAGTAAAGGTTTGAATACCGCACCAAGTTTCTCCATCTCATCCTACCATCCGCCAAGGATCCATGTAATCCGAGTAGCGAAGAAACCCATGTTGTCATCATGACCTCTATATGGTACCGAGAGAAATGTTATCCGTGAAGCAAAATGATACCCAAACCGACTCTCCACTGGTACCCATACCAAAATTTCCAATCGATCCATCCAATCCCACCTGATGCAAGGGCTGTCATCATGGAATCACCCACGGCCTCTCCAATCAACTCCTGGGTATGAAAATTCACTCTAAACCCTGTAGAGTCCCCCGTATCAGCCTGTGAAACAACATATTTACGCACGAATGGTGCTAACTCTCCCACCTGACCTGCACTCGTGTGAGAGCCAGGCTCCTCATACTATATCTCGATGTGCCCCGTGGAGGAAAAGTCCCAAGACTCCAGTAGATAGTCAACCGACAATATCAGCGCCACATAGTCCACCTCCTATGGCTTGAATGTGAACCAACTGAATAACCATGGGTCACTTTCGTCTCTCCACTGACTAACACGTGGGTGAAATGCTCACCGGGCATAGAAGCAACAAAAATCATAGGAGTGTTGTCCCATGTCGATTCAACAAATGATGAACCCGTAAGCTCTAACTTGTCATAGTGACAAACCGTATATGCCTGTATAAAGTTGGGGATATCCTCCCTCAACCTGTGCCATATGAACCTCTCAGACATGAACTCTTGTAGGTCTTATCGCAACTCAAATTCCCAATCACGGAAGGAAAATGCACATGTCACAAGTATCCATCCATCCTGACCATGAATCGACCTAAGGCTCGATCTTCCCCCGATAGAGGAGAATCTCATCCTCTAATCTGTAGTTTCATCCTATATGTGACCAACCAGAATCTCACTAGTGTGTCATTCATTGAAGTACTCCACAAGTAAATGGGTCTCCAGTCTACCGAAACTTTAGATAACCAACATAATGATAAGCTCGGATGATCTAACCCTGAAATCCCAAGCTTAAATAGTGACCTCATGTGCAACATTGTTGGCCACACCCACATCCATCATACTCCACATCGATCCACAATAATAAAACTCCTCACCATGTCGGATCGTCCTCTCCTTCCCCTCAGTTGTAACCACCCTTGGTGCTCCTATATATACTCCCCTCAGAAACACATTCCTACCCTCGGACTTAAACTTCAGCTCTATCATGTCTGAAAGTTAGTTTGAGACTCACCAAGAGAGTGAAGCCACTGCACTCTCAGTGCTATGTTGGTCACTCCCATACCAACAATGTGGAAATCATTGGTAACTGTATAGTTACCCATCGTGATGCTCACTTGGGGAACCCACCGTGTGCACCTCAAAGACTCTCCATTGGCTACAACCCCGTTGAGGCCCTCAAAATCCTCTGTCTGTAGTCCTCGCCTCTCAAACAATGAGGCATCAATACAGTTGTGGGTTGCCCCACTATCAATGAGTACCCCAACTCGCTGACCCTGCATAACTCCTCTAATCCTAAATGCCTTGTACATCAGAGTACTAGACAATGTGGCTATAGTTTTTCGAGGAAAAGTCTCCTCCTCCTGCCCCGCATCGCACTGTCCAACGCAACCCCATCTCCATCATCCATCTCGCGAGTCTCTATCTCCTCACCTCTGTCACCCTTGCTCTCCTCATAAGTCATCCTGGTGTGCTTTGTGTCTGCAGCAAACAACCCGTCGAGAATAGGAGTCATCAAATATCCCACTTGTCTCATACCTTGTGATGTCACCATGAACCACAAGAGGCTGCGTTCCTTCACAATTCGACCGATGCAATGACATGCTTCTTTCTTCACTAATCACATCTTTTGCGATCTGCCCTTGTATACCCTGAAATATGATTTCTTTGTTTTCCTTGAAATTTTTTTGTTTATCCACATGAGGGACGAATGCAAATTTCCCAAAAGATGGAAGCCAATATGTCCAATGAATGATTCCAACTTCAAGTAACCCAAATGTACAAACACATTCAAGTACTTCACATCTCTTATTGACAATAAAGAAATGAGTTACCTTCTTTGTGCAAGACATATCTTTCCATGGACATAACTCATCAATTCCTTGTATGTTGGGAATACACATGGCTGCTCCCTCATCATACTTTATTCTCTTTCCCCATATTTTCATTTCACCATAAATGCAAGAGAAAAGGAATCAATATTAGAACTCATGCATCCATAAACTTTATCATAAGGAACTTCATTCCCTTTGTTGTACCCATTGATTCTCGTCAAGAGAGAAGACAACACATCGGAAATGGCATAATTGGGGCTGCTCATCATGCCTTTGCAACTCAGAATTTCTGATATAGGATCAACATCTTCATTCTCCATTGATTTTTCAACCCATGCATCATCGTTTTCCTTAACATCATGCAACCATGGCATCCCAAAAACAACCTTCCTTCTAGAAATTTCAACCACAATAAATACACCACATACCTCATGTCCTTTCAATATCATGGGCCCCTGCATTATTTTCTTTGCCAACATATGCTTATTGGTGAATCAAGAGCAATGTGAATGGAAGATGTGTTTATTCCATCTAGCATACCTTGAAACATGATTATGAAATAGTCTTCCTCAATCATCCAAGCATGTAAATGTTGTCCCAAATAATAGAAATATGGCAACAACATCGAAGAACTCAACAAGCTAGGAAGATGGTAATCATTCTCATACCTTAGGATGCTAAAGTCATGAATGCACCTTGAATTCAACTCTTCTTTTTTAACAACAAAGTGCACCTTGATTCTTTGAGAACTTTGAGGACCAAATGCCCCCACTAACCCTTCCAAGGGTTCTACCATGTAGCTGGTATAAAAATCAGTCATGGGCTCTATTAATAACATATTTTCTCCTCTCTTTATGATAGTTGTTATACACAGTCCAAAAGAGGATGAAGATGATCAAAAAATATTCTCTTACCCTTTTTTGCAATCAAAACCAACATTGTACCTTGAGAGTTACTCTCCCTTCTTGAACTAGAGTCCCCAATGAAGGAATCATGCTTGCCAACACAAGACACATTTGAATTCCTTCTTTTGCTTATGAACTCCATCACAAAGTTTTCAAAATCAGAATTGATAGTTTTTTATAATGGCCACATATTACCAGGATCCCATAGCTTATAATGCCCATGAGCCCTTGTATCTGTTAAATGAGCTACAACTTGCCACCATATATCATCCTCAAGATGCTCATATACACATAGTTGGAGCAATGGTCCAACAAACTCCATGATGAAGACTTCATCATCTACCTTACCATGCATCTCATGATGGAAATAAATTGGAATAGGCAACAATAAATAAGACACCTTAGTGTGCTCTTCATACCTTTCAAGGCCAACAATGTCCTCTATGTGTTCAAGATAGACATATGTTGAGCTGCCCCCAACATTGTTGCCTAAGTGCCTGTTGAAAGTATCTGAAAGTTGTTCAACAGTTGCTGGTTTGGAAATTACAACAGGCTGCAATTTTACACAAGTGTCCATGTGAGGCTCCTCCTCATGTGCCAGCTGCTCCATAGAGTCTTCTTTCGTGGGTGCAGACTTCCTTGCATCAATTTCCCCCATCGTTTCCTTGAACTCTTGTATGTGTTGTCTTGCTTGAGTCGCTATCAACCTAGCAGCTCTAGCTCTGCTATTCCCTTCCTCACACCTTTTAAGAGTTTCCATTACATCCTCCTTGCTTGCATAAACAAGTTTCTTCTCCTGAGCTGGAATAATTTCTCTAACAAGCAAAGTTTCACTAATGCAATTATTTTTCTCAATGGAAATCATACCCTTTGGTTTAGAAGCTTCTTCTACAAACGAGTTCTTTTGTGATTCAGGTACCGGCATATGATGACCTCGTTTGGGCTTGCTACCAATCTTCATCATGCAATAATCTGGAAATGCCATATTATCTCTGAAACCCCTACTCAAAGATTGGTACTTCCTCCAACAAGAATCATCATCAATCACCTCTATTGGCCGCCCTTTATCACAGTTCTCACCATGTTCCTTATTGTCCCTAGGTATGCTTTGATTCACATTCTGAGTGAGCTGACTCAAATAAAGGTTAGTGGTTTCCTGTTGTTTCACCATGTTGGTGAACATTTCCTTCATAAAACCCCCTTTTAGATCTTTCCAAACTGTCATATTTAACCCACACAAGTTGGAGGAACAACAACTCTGATACCACTGAAATATCCCTTGTGGGATACCACTTAAAAATGCATAAAATATTGAAACTTGCTTGCCAAATAAAATACTTGATTTTACCAGTTTTTTTACAATTAGAACAACAAACTAAATAAAATTAATATTTCCAAAAATGACCACCCAAATCACTTGGAAATACAAAGAGGGCTTGATATTATAATAAATGACAAAAGGAAACTATTTTTGGAATATTACAGAATAGAATGCTGCTAGAAAAATCATACAAAAACCCTAGGCGGCTAGACCACTCCAAAGGTCCGTGACCCTCTAAATACAAGAGAAAAATAAGGGTATTTAGAAATAACAATGGTAGATATAGGGAATAGCACTTTCCACTTCGGATCTCGACCCAACCGATTGGAAAAACCCCAAATCGAGGTTACAAGTCGCTGCCCTTCTTGTCAAGGAATGGAGAGTCGAGATGAGGGATGCGCCTTCCACAAGCCCACACCCAACCTGTTCTAGTGATGGATGCCGTGAGTCGAATCTAGAGCCCCATTGATTATCTTCCCGAAAGCCCCCAAAATCCTCGAAACCCTTCCTCCGATCCTCTGAAATATCTCTGTAGTACGGCCCATAAAATGGCTCCAAGATGACAGACTAGGGTAGATCTTTCACCACCGAAGAATGCCCTGCTAGCTAGGGACGGGTCTCTCACCACCGAAGCTAGGGTCCCTGTGGGATTTGACTCCAAGTTTGTAGATGTGAACAACAACACACGTGAAGGGGTTCGATAAAATGTATGCCAAAAAAGTGTCTTTCCTTTCTCTCCCAGCTCTTATATACTTCCCCTCGGCAATCGAGCCCCAATAGCCCTAGGTGCCTTTCAAACCATGGAGGGGCCAATAAAAGAAAAATAACTAAAGTTACTCCAGTAACTAAAGTTAGAACCACGGGCCCCATCCCAAAAGCCCCCAGCGTCCACAGCCCCTTGGAAAAGGTCACGGTTTGGACTCGACTTGGCCCATGGGTCTTTGGCGTAGAAAAGGGGACATTACAAATTGAAACCAAAGAGGAAAACAATTTAACATACATTATGGGATATTCTAAGATAGCTAACATTGGTAGTATTCGGCCCACTTCGAAAAAAATTGTTTGGGTTAGCCCTTAAGAAAGTAGGGAAAATGGTGTTTCATAAATATTTCTTACAAAAACGTTCATTAGTCAATAAAGTATTTTCCTTGAGTATTTTCCTCATGTCTTTCGTAATAATGTCAAAACACTTATTACCAATAATCATTAAACAATTGTGATAAAAATAATTCATTAAACATGTTGAATCTAGTATGCTTGTGTTCATATGGTCCTACTAATATAAGTTAGCGAACCCTTGATGAAAAAAGTGGAAAACATGCAAGACAATTATGCATGTCTCCTCACCGTGAAAGAAATTTAAAAATATAGGGATAAAGGGATATATTCTAGAGGAAGATAATAAGGTTGACATGAAACCTTAAAAACCACGGAACATGGACCAACAACAACCAAAGTAATAAATAAATGTTGATTCTTATAAGGAGACTTGGTGTACAAATTCATAGTCATAAAGCGAAAAATAACCAAGAGTTTTTACGTATCCTCACACATACAAATGCAAGATGGAATATGCATACAAAAGTATTTACATAAATTGAAAAAAATAGAGAGTAACAAAGAAATTGAAGTTGAAGCACCCTTATATAAATAGTAATATGTGTAACTATAATCTAAAACAAATATTATTAAAATCACATTACGGAAAGAGAGCCTCCACTTTGACATCTTCTGTTTGAGCTAAAAAAACAACATTATTAAAAGCAATATGAGTAATAAAAATAATGCCTTACCATAACTCTCACCTATTGATCAAAAGCCATCGCACTAACCGAATGCAAAGGGCAGGTTCTTCACTCAAATCATAAACAATCTTTCCTCCCGAGTAATTTCCTCCAACACACAATGACAACCACATCCAAAACAAAGGATGGACACTATAAAAGATGCATACAACGACCTTCCACACCAAAAACCCTCTCGTAATCGCACACAAGTGGAGGAGTAGGAAAATGAAGATGGCTAATACAATGCAAAAGGAGACAAGCGAGACACAACAAACAATGCCTTTTCCCACACAACAAAAGTTAAACCACTAACTCCTCCTAACCCAACATTACGTCTTGCTTGCAATAAATTCCCGAATCCTAAGCCTGCGCACACACAAGGTTTCAGATAAATCCTTACTTAGCAAATGTACAGAAAATATGAAGAAAAATAGTGCCCACAAAAGCAAGATTTATGAAATGGTTAATAAAAAACAAACTCATCTGCAGTATGTTTGAATATGTTTCCTTTGATAAAAGTAGAGTTCACCCCATTATTTTATTATAGGATTTAATGACATTGATGTATTCACACCTTAACAAAGGAGACAATAATGGATCAATAGGGGTATGAATGCATCATGCTGATGCAAATCGCTTTTCAAAAACATTTTTGAAGATCTTCATGAGAACACAAAGAGATAAACTTGCGATTCATGACATGAAGACTTTCCAAATTTCAACACAGTCATTTCACTAGTACAACCCAATACTATACAAACAACCATGCACCGCAAACAAACACCAAACATATTTTTTTGCTTGATTAAACCTCCATAATACCTATGACATGGGTGTTTTGTAGCACTATTTTTGTAACCAAAGCTTCCATCCTTGCAAAAAGATCATTTTCCCTCTTACACATCATAATCGTGCAAGTCGATTTACACACCCATGCAGAGATTTTGGCCCTCACACGCAACAAAAATGTGAAAGCTCAGTTCATTTTACGACGCAATAGGTATTAAAGTTTCAATTTTAGGGTTCCCAACAATATCTACGATTGTTATCTCTTCGCGCTTCAAAGTCCTTTGTCGTCTCATCCACGCCATCCAATATTATGAAACTTTCCAAACATGGGTGGTGGGAGGGGCTTTTCACCGGTGTATACGAATTTTTAACAAATATGATTTAGCAGAGGTATTTGATACGGTGAACAAAATCGACGATTCATATCTTCGTGTGATCTCTAAAAAAGTCACAAGGTGGGCATGTTCACTAGTTTCTTGATTTATACACTTTCCTTCTTCCATCATGCGGTTCACGACGCTTGCCGTAATCATCGTCGCCTATTGCTTCATCTTTGTCGTCCACTTATGTACGTTGTGTTAGAACCCCCACCCCAACGTAAATATAGCTTTGACACATCTAAAACTCCTACAAATGTTAATAACCAATCAAGAAGGCCCTTAAACCTAAACAATGACTATATTCTTTCCCAAAACAAATATCAATTGTAGAATTTAAACCCTAATAGTTTTAGGTAGAATGTCGAAATCTGAAAAATACTTATGTCTTGTTGTTGCCATATACAAGGCATAAAATATCCATACACAAACACATTAAACATGTTGCTTCATACAACACAACGACAAGGGACATGCATGACACAACTCTTTGGAAGAAACGGGGAAACCATCAATCCAAAGGTATCCACCATATGCAACACAACCAACCCTAAGGGATAAACCACATAAAACAATCACAACATAGTAGAAGCTCCATGAACAACACATGACCATGCGATGTGCTACTAAGAATCATACCTCTCCTCCATAGGCAACAACACTCCTTGAGCCACACCCTTATGAGAAACCCTAGGTGTAGGGCTTTAAGAGAAGGAAAGAGGATGTTAAGGAGCCTCTTCTTCTATTTTCCAAAACATTGAATTTGGACACAATATTGAAAGAATTATTATTTAATGTGCTAACGACAAGTCACAATTATTACCCTATCCACAAAATAGAAAAGTGAATAATAAAGAATGAGGTTGGGGTCATGGCACTTAAAAGACTAAAAATTGCAGGACACTATTCTAATCATAAATAAAATACTATCATAGACTTGTGGTAAAATACCTGCTACATTGTAATATAGCTTCCCTGAATTCCTGTGGTCGATACTACCAGAAGATGTGATATTAGCTGAATAAGCCTCCTGATAGAAATGCACATACAGCCCAGAATCAATTTAATGTGGTATAAAAATTTCATTGCTATTCTAATCTTGATTCTATAAAAAAATCTTAGAAAAAATCAGATTCGCACCAAAAAACTGCAGCCTTTTGTTGTAGTAGAATGAAAACGACATACTCACTCCTTACAATGTCATCCATAGCCCATCTGAATCAAAATCTCAGAGCACTCTGTACAGAAGGTCGGTTGAAGGAGGCTATAAACATTCTCCTTACTACACGCAACTCTCCTCCACACTCTTCTACATACATTCATCTATTGCAGGCCTGCATTGCCAACAATGCCCTTTCAGAGGGTAAACAAATCCACTCTCACATCAGTGACAGAGGATTCACATTTACCGCAGACACGCTTCTACCAAATACACTCATAAACATGTATGACAAGTGCGGAAGTTTGGTTGATGCTCGCAATGTGTTTGACGACATGACTGAACCAAATGTTTTCTCGTGGAATATGATAATTGCAGCTTACAGAAGGCATGGCCTTCCTCAACAGGCATTGACATTGTTTTACCAAATGCAACGAACACCTGTCCAACCCGATCACTTCACCTTCTCCGCTATTCTCCCTGTATGTGCCAACATGGCATCTCTGGAACATGGTTTGCAGATCCATGGAAAAATCATTAGATGTGGATTTCAATCTAACGTTATTGTGATGAATACCCTGATAGATATGTATGCAAAATGTGGAAGCGTAGAGAAGGCACAAGAGTTGTTTGACAAAATGCCTCAAAGAAGCGTTGTCTCATGGAATGCAATGATTGTAGGATATGAACAAAATGGGTTCGTTGAAAAATCTTTGGAGAGTTTTAAGCAAATGCTATTGGATGGTGTAAAGCCAAACTCAGCAACCTTTGCCAGCATCCTCCCAGCGTGTGCCAAATTGGGAGCTTTGGAACAAGGTATGGAAATCCATCAAAAAATAATTGAAAGTGGATTTTCGTCAGACGTTGTAGTTGTGACAACCCTGATAGACATGTATGCAAAATGTGGTAACATACAGAAGGCACGTGAATTGTTTGACAAAATGCCTCAACAAGATGTGGTCTCATGGACTGCAATCATTGCTGGATATGCACAAAATGGGCTTGTTGATAAAGCCTTGGAGATTTTCAAGCAAATGCAATTGGCAGGTGTAAAACCAAACTCAGCAACCTTTGCCAGCATCCTCCCAGCATGTGCCAAAATGGGAGCTTTGAAACAAGGTATGGAGATTCATCAAAAAATAATTGAAAACAGGTTCTTGTCAGATGTTGAAGTTGCGACTGCCGTGATAGGGATGTATGCAAAATGTGGAAGCATACAGAAGGCACGTGCATTGTTTGACAAAATGCCTCATCGGAACGTGGTATCCTGGAATGCAATGATTGCGGGATATGCAATGCATGGCTATAGCAAAGATTCCTACAATCTCTTTGAACTTATGAAGCACTCTAGAACCAAACCTGACCGCATAAGCTTCATCTGTGTTTTATTTGCATGTAGCCATGCAGGTATAGTGGCTGATGGCTGTAGATACTTCAATCTCATGATTGACACTTATCACATCATGCCTACAATGGATCATTATGTATGTATAGTTGACCTTCTTGGCCGTGCTAGCTATCTTGAGGAAGCCCTAAACTTTATCATCAAAATGTCAATAAAACCTGATGTGGTTGTGTGGATATGTTTGCTTGGTGTTTGTAGATCACATAAGAATATAGCATTAGGAGAATTCATTGCAAGGATCCTCTTTGAGCTGGATTGCAAAAGGCTGCACCATATGTTCTTCTGTCAAACATTTATGCAGAAGCAGGCAGGTGGGGTGATGCTCAAAAGATAAGAAAATTGATGAATGATAAAGGAATTGAAAAGACACCTGGATGTAGTTGGATTGAAGTCCATAAAACGGTGCATGCTTTTTGTGTAGGAGACAGATCACATCCACAAACACAGGAGATTTATGCGAAGTTGGAGAAATTGTCTTGGGAGATGAAGGCAGCAGGGTATATTCCAGATACAAAACCTGTATTGAATGATGTAGAGGAGGAGGAGAAGGAATTGCTCCTTTGCCACCATAGTGAGAAGTTGGCAATTGCATTTGGGTTGCTAAACACGTCTCCTGGAACAACTATTAGAGTTGTCAAGAACCTTCGAGTATGTGGTGACTGCCATTCTGCAACCAAGTTTATCTCCAAGATTGTTGCAAGAGAAATTATTGTGAGAGATGCAAACCGTTTCCATCATTTCAAACATGGACAATGTTCTTGTGGAGATTATTGGTGATGCTAAGTGAAACAAGCTATAAACAGGCTTTTGCACTATAAAAAGATCGATGATGTTAGGCTTGCAGTGCTGAGGAGGACTCAGGTTTTACTTTCAGTTTCTGAAAAATGTTGTTTCTGACTGTTAGGAGTGGTAGCTTTTGACTTGATTAAATGATGTTTTGTAGTAGGCATCTCTGCTTATATATATTGATGGTATATTTGTAAAACTCTGTTTTGTAAATATACCAAATTGAACATTTTCAGGAAGCCTTTACAGCTCTGAACTGAAAAGGTGGTAAAATCCCAGAAGAATGGGATATTGGAAAGGAGAGTAATGGCAGAAGGAAATGGAAAGCTGCTCCGCTGGCAGGAAATGTGAGAGAAGGGCTTACAATCAAGCCAATGCTTTTGTCTGCATTTTGGGCCTAAATTACATCTACTAAAATTATATATGAAAATTTATATTTGTATGGGCAAATTTTTTGTCGGCTCTGGTCATGGCAAATGAAGGACATTTTGCATCCGATTAGACCTTTTGCTGGTCAGGTTAACTGCTCAAGACTCTTGAAATTTGGTTATTGGAGTTCGTTAGCTGAGAGAAGAAAGAAATCACAAAATGATCTCTGGTGTTTTGAAAAACCCTTGTAATAATCAATGTATAACACAAGGCAGACTGGTTTTGTCCGCTTTTAGTTTGAAATATATAATAGAATTATTATCTGTAGAAGCAAAAAAATTCATGTAGGTATCATATTAGAAAAACATGCGTAATGAGGTTTATAAAATGATAATAGAGGGAGAAGGGCAATCATAAGTAGACCTCTCAACCCCAAATTAAGCTTTGGCTCTCATGGACTGAACCAGGCCTTTGGAAACCTAGGAAAGTACGGGATTTGTTCTAGTGGGCGGCAGGTTCACTTGGAAGTTAAAAGATAACCCTATAAACTATTTAGTTAAGGCCAACTGAATATAAAATGCAAAGTATTATTGGTCAGTAGAGGTCTAAAAAATAATGAAGTCACGAGGATTAAGTGTATATCAAGAATTATTTGCAGTAGTAAGGTAATAGAAGACATTTCCTAAATGGAGAGGAACATTGCAGTTATAAACTAGATCATGACCTATTTGGTTATAGACCTGGACATGACCTATTTGGTTACAGACCTGAAAATGACCTATATGGTTACTTTTTTCATGAGCTGCAAATCCATCAAACAATAGTAAAAATTTAATTCAACCTGATCAAGTATGAATATAGACTTTTATTGAGTTGCATACCTAGTTGATACAAGTAAAAGACTAAATTCTATGTGATAGAATGCAAAGTTTTATAACAGATCTCAACCACAGCTCCATTAAACTTCTTGATTTTAAAAGGTGTGTTAGGAATTCATAACTTCTAGTGCTCACATTATATTAACTGTGAGATAAATAGTTATTACATTGATTAAATATTTTATAGAGTAAGTTGTTAATAGTGTTGTAACAACTTACGAATATTGTATTTAGTATGAGAGATTATAGGAGTTGTTGCTAAACAACTTCCTAACTCTCCTCTCTATTTAGGAGACTATTCTCCTATTTATTTTGTACATTCCTGGATGAATACATAGAGAGAGTTTTTATATTATTTCTGCTACAAATCTCTGTACCAAAAACATTTGGTATAAGAGCGAGCATCTTTGAAGGCTATTGCACAAAATGAGTTTGTGAGTGGTAGAAGGGGCAGAGTCAATTATCTCGTTGTGCCAGTCAATGGAAATTAATATTTGAAGGTGTGCATCTGGTGTCAGGTTTCTGTATGTTTTAAGAATCAACTGCATCTGGTCACATCACAATTTTAAGCTTGCCGAGATTGGTTTCCTAATTTCACATGGTCGGCTTCCCTTGGAATTGCTAAACGAAGTTCTTGACACCTGTTCCATCATTTTATCTGATTGTCTCCGTGTGTTCCTGCAATCTTTGTGTGGTCTGCGTACCTGAGCACGCGTCATACCATTACATCCGAGCTCTAGATGCCGAATTTACCGCCAAACTCCACAGTGGTTGTTCTGCCTTTTTTTCTTGGTTATACTTGGCCATGCTAACCTGATTTCTGATCCACACAACTTTGGCACCATTTTGTGGTTTTTTGGCTTTTCACCATGAAATGTGGACTATGTTGAGACTGAGGTAAGGAGAAACAGCCTTCAAATAAATTTCCTTCTCTGTAGACAAATGCTCAAAACCACTATTTTTGAAATTTGTGGTCTTGCCTTGGAAAGATATGGTGAGAAACACCATTGTTAATGCCTTGGAATACGTGTTAGCTTTCTTGTGACAGTTTTTGTCATTTGTTTTTTTTTATGGTCAAGTCATAGGTTTAATTATCTTTTGTTCATTGTGTCATTATTTGTAGTGAGATAATCGTTAGTTTTAGAAAACTAGCAATCGCATGTGTACAATGCAATGTGAGCCGAATGGTATATGTTATTTGATTTAGAGGATAGTTATTACTTTTGTAGTTGATGTTGATAAGGGGTGTGATTGACAATTCTGATTTTCTATTAAAGCGAATACAAATGCAAGTGAGACATGTAAGTTTGCTAACACTCACTCTCGAATGTAGTGAATGTGAAGTGTTGACGTCAAAGTAGATTGAAAGAACGACTAAGTGCTTTAACATATTAGCTCTCCAAGAAACATAAATGAGACAAAATATGCAAGCATATATAAACGAAGCTTAAATGGTTAGGGTACATTCCAAAGTGCTTTATTACCTCAAAGAGTTTGAGAGCATCATTGTCAGAGCTATTTTGTGCATATCCTACAATCATGGCATTCCATGAGACCACATCTCTTTGAGGCATTTTGCAAACAAAAATCCACTTTCCATTATACTTTGATGGATGTTCATACCTTGTGCTAAGGCTCCCATATTGGTATAGAAAGGGAGTATGTTGACAAAGGTTGTGGAGGTGGGTTTGCACTTGCCAAATGCATTCGCCTAAAAGTTTTGAAGGCATTTTCAACAAACCCATTTTATGCATATCCTACAATCATTTAAGTCCATGAGATCACATCTCATTGAGGCATTTTATCATACAGTTCACATGCCTTGTGTATGCTTCCACATTTTGCATACATGTCTACCACGACACTTGCAACTACATCTAACAAAAATCAGCTTTCCATTATACTTTGATGGATGTCCATGTCTTGCTTTAAAGCTCCCATTTTGGCACAGGCTGGGATGATGATGGAAAAGGTTGTGGAGTCTGGAAAAAGTCCCATATCTATTATTCTTTGGTGAATGTCCATCCCTATTTTGACATAGGCTGACAGTATGCTAGCAAAGGGGAACTGATATTCAGGTTGGCTACTGCTTTGGTTGCATTTGGTGAAACAGAGTCAATGCTTCATGAGGATGTTCATGTCTTCTATAAGCTGTAATTATAATACTCCATGAGAAGGGGTTACAAATAATGAACCAAAAAATATATATTTAGAAAAGCCACTTCTACAATCTACCAAATGTAACATTGTATCTTCCATAACAAAATAGTACCATATTTTAGAATATCTCTATAAATACAAGGGTATGAGCATAAACTGACAATGATCTGAAAGTAAGTTTTGAATAAGTGCCCACCTTCCATTAGAAATGTCTTCTTTGGGCACAAAGAGCTCTGCATATCAGAAGCGCAAAGATGAAGTTCCTTTTGAATCACTTGTATCATATTGTGAATGTTGTTTTAATCTATTGAAGAAATCAACTAATTGTTTGACAAAATGCCAAAATTCGTCTCGATATTGTCTAACCTATATGGGGACTCTAACAATGTTTTAATGTTGTTTTATTCATTGATAGGCTCTGGGAAAACCTTTAAAGCACTTGTATTTCTCATGAGTATTTGATCTTGGTTGAATTTGTGTCCTAATTAGTTTAAACAGTCCTATGTAAGAGTGTTTTCATGCTTATGGTAGGATTGTCTTTAGTGCTCTCTAATCTTGACTACACCAAAAGATGTTTACATTAACCCTACATGCATTTCTAATTAATCTCAGTCCACACAGGTGAAAGAAAATGACATGCATGTTTTAAGCAACAAATTTGAGAAGCTCCCAATTATCGGTGTTACAGAATCGAATAACAACCACAAAATGCAATGTAGCTTTTTAACAAACAAATGTAAGCATCTCAGTTACTTATCGAAATACTTCCACAATGACATAATTTCTGATTTAACAGTATGAACAATTATAATTATGGCCTTAAATCCCTACTTTATAGAAACATGTTCCTCTGATATAACGGTAGGAACAACTTATATCATGGCATTTAATCCTTGTTGTAGAAAACATTCTCCTCTGTCACCCAAAATAGATAGAGGTGAAATCACAAATCTCAGTGTGATTAATTAGAACTATTCCACGAGGCTTTAGGCCCCCTTGCTAGAGTTGAGAAATCCTTGATAACTTTTCTCAAGCTTCAGTAAATGCTCACAAAGATTACGAAAAGGGAGAGAATGCTCAACAAACGACAAAATCGATGCACTTACAAGCCATCCATATCCTATACATTAAATATTTCCATCTCTTTCACTCACCTATTGTCATTGCCAAGAAGTTTCTGCAACATCCTCACCAACGCAGACTTGTATTCACAATGTTTTTCAAATCAAGCTCAATGAATTATAATCTAGAGGTCTCACAAACACTGTATTCTCAAGAATCAAATGTCTCATTCAATTCGAATATAATGAAAACATGCAACAATAGAACCTTCTTCACTACTAATACTAATGATAGGAAAAGGAAAGAGAATGAAAAAGCACAAGAATGATATGCCAATGAGAATTCCCAACTTTTGGTTGCATATCCTAGACCCTATTTGGTACTTTAGCCTTCCCACTAAACCCATGGGCTACACCGAAAAATGGTTAATTCTTCGTCCCACTTTTTCCAAACTCTTTATAATTTTTCACTCACTCTTTTTTGTGCTCTGGTTTTTTAACATTCTATAGCTTTCACCTGCAGAATCCACCATTAGCTAGTTCTGCAAGTTCTATAGATTTCCAAATGCAGAAGTAAATTTGAACATTCAAAATGAATCTACAATTGAATTCCAATATTTTACAAGAAAATCCCCAAGCGCATGTGCACTCACAATCCAACCTTCCTCTCTTGTATCTCATTGGAGCATACGTTCATCTAAATTTTTCTTCTAAGGAAACAAAAACTTCGAAAATATAGTATTATTATGGAGAACTTTGTCTCAAAATATACATGATATACATTCATAGCCCCAGTGAACCACATTGTTTTCTCCAAAATCAATGTCATACAATTAACACCAATACACATAATTCTATCAAAAAAATCAAACAGTTTCAACGAGATACTCACAAATTTTGCAGAATAAAGGTATATACCTAGTTTATTTTCACTGAAACCTAATTGGCAGGGCCTAAACCAGCTAGGGAATAATCCACCTATAAACCAAATTATACCAGAGTGACTTTAACAAACGAGTGCAGATACAACGAGCCCAATCACATCAATCGACCACTGGAACGCCTCCCTCTCCGGAGTTTGAAATTTCTGAGAAGCATCTTCATAAAACATAAAAATGAGCTTCTAATCATCCAAAGGAAATCATTATTCAATTCCTCACTACCCCGAAAAGAAAAACGAAAAAACCATCAAGGTGTTATGCAAACCCTTAACAATTCTTCCAACACAAGATACCGTAGATCACAATCTTCTTGTAAATGCCTTGGAATACGTGTTAGTCTTCTTGTTACATTTTTTGTCTTTTGTTTTTTATGGTCAAGTCATAGGTTTAATCATCTTTTGTTCATTGAGTCATTATTTGTAGTGAGATAATCGTGAGTTTTAGAAAATTAGGATTATGAATATAAGTTTAGCTAATGTTATTCAAAATTGTTAGTTTACTCATATGTTATATGAGTCCACAATGTTAAATGTGAGTAATCTCTTATCATGTTAAGTCTCTATTTGTGTCATTTAAAATTAAAAGAGTCAAAAAGTGTGGATCATAGTCATTATCATTTGTAAAAGTCTTGTATTTGTTTCATAATTCGTCACTATGCAATTGTCATGTAGTCTTGACATCAAAAGAGCATTTTGTTAAAATTATTTTTGTCATTGTCCAAATCAATAGTAAAATAATCAAGTTTTCAAATTTGTAAAAATAAAAATAAAATTGCCTACATTTCAATTGGACGTATTATTCGTGGAATTTGACGTCCCTTTGATATGCGAGTTAGCAACATTGAATGAAGGATGGAGACACATGAGGAAGGAGGTCGATCATGACCTCTGTTAGTCACCAATGATGGGGGCACATAGCAGTTGTGGTGACATTTTTGTGGTGTGAGTATTTGATTTTTAGTTATGCAGTGTCCTTAATTTTAGTTTTTTCGCTTTGAGTGGTGTCTATTGTGGAAAATAATTGTATAGGAATGCAACTAACTATAAAGATCCTCTTATTGTCGTACTTCGTTGGAAGATGGTCAACTAGTGAATACGTTCACTAGCAATGGTGATCATGTGCAAAAAGATCTGGACAACAATATCCAGTTAGTAGTAGGCGATTTCATACAAATTTTCGGTGTTCCTAATTGAAAATTACATATTGGGGGACATGACACCAATGTTCCATTTCCATTATGCGCCAAATTGGCTAAAGTCAAAGGCATCTTCCAGTGGTAGTGGCAGTTGTCCATGTTGTTCGAGATCAAGTGGCAGCGATCAACAATGGATTCTTTTAAGAACGTTTTGTTCTTATGGATGTAATGTGAAATCTTTTCTAGTGTGAGTATTCTTGTTCGATTGGTAATAAGTGAGTAGTGATTCCTATGTACTTCCCTGATGTAAAATGTTGTAGAGAACAAAAGCACCAGTGTAAGACAGTTCATGGATCTTGAAAAGGTTTGTGGGAGATCTAAAAACCACACAAGGTGGACAATTGATGGGGCATGTTCATGTCAAGGTTTGTGGTAAGCCTGTTTAAAACCATGGAAGGAAAGAGTCTTTATTTTGTATCAAGGTCATGAGTCACATAGTTGGACATGTCACAAGGGTGAGCATATTGCAGATGAGTGTGTGAATGTTTTTCTACCATGTTCGCACTAAGGGAGAAAATGTTAGAATTCATAACTTCTAGTGCTCACATTATATTTAGTGTGAGATGAATAGTTATTACATTGATTAAATATTTTATAGAATAAGTTGTTAATAGTGTTGTAACAACTTACGAATATTGTATTTTGTATGAAAAATTATAAGAGTTGTAATTAAGCAACTTCCTAACTCTTCTCTATATTTAGGAGACTATTCTCCTATTTATTTTGTACATTCTAGAATGAATACATAGAGTTTTTATATTATTTACGCCAAATCTTTGTACCAAAAACAAGAAGTTGCAATATTTTGTAATTAAAATGTAATTTACATTCTCAAACATTTTTTACGCCAATAGGCGTTTGTTTTCTATGAGACAAGTTGAGCTACTTTTCTTGTATGTAATAATAAACTAATACTATTCACCCAATTAAACTTGCTTTTCATTTTCGATGACAATGGAATTTTTTGGTATTTACATGTCCTTAAATCATATATATATATATATATATATATATATATATATATATATATATATATATATAGAGAGAGAGAGAGAGAGAGAGAGAGAGAGAGAGAGAGAGAGAGAGAGAGAGAGAGATCCCTTATGGGATACCACTTAAAATGCACCAAATATATGAAAAATTGCAGCAAAGTAAAATACTGATTTTTACTGAAAATGACCAGCTAGGACAACGAATGGTATTTAATTGATATCTCACAAAATACTTGCCCAAAGTGCATGAAATTTTGTGGGAAGCTTGCAATAATAATAATAAACACTAGAACAACATTTTGGAATTTTATATTGTTGCTAGAGAATTACAGAGCCCCTGGTGGCTGGTAAACTTCTAAAATCTGTAAATCACCAAATACACGAGCATAAATTAAGGGTCTTTGGAAATACATTAATAGATACAAGAAATAATATTTCCACCTTCAGATCTGAAATGGCCATCTGGAAAACCCCC
Organism: Taxus wallichiana var. yunnanensis; assembly: GCA_018340775.1. Lineage (NCBI taxonomy): Eukaryota > Viridiplantae > Streptophyta > Pinopsida > Cupressales > Taxaceae > Taxus > Taxus wallichiana. Next base: position 854,665,529 of record CM031243.1, read on the forward strand.
AAATAAAGGTTGCAAGTTCGCCTCGCTTGGAATGGGGTCGGAAAATGATGGAGGCACCTTCAACGTCTTTGCCACGCCCATGACTTCAAATGGTGCCGTGAATATGATCTGGAGCCCCTCTGCTATCTTCCCCAAATGCCCCCAAGACCCTCGAGATCTGCAAGTCGCCTCACTTGGAATGGGGTCGGGAGATGATGGATGCACCTTCGTCTTTGCCACACCCTGCCCCTAAATGGTAGTCCGTGACTCGATCCAGAAGCCCACTGATTATCTTCCTCAAATGCCCCGAGAACCCCCAAAATCCATCCTCTGAAACCTCAGATAAGATCTCTGTGACGCAGCCCAGAAAACGACTCCAAAATGATAGACTAGGGTAGATCTCTCACTACTCTGGAGAATGCCTGCAGCTAGAGACGGGTCTCTCACCACCACCGGCTGGGTCCCTATGGATTTGACTCCACAAGTCAGTAGAAGCGCAACAACATCAACTGCATGAGAAGGGGTCAATAAAATGTTTATGCAAAAGTGCTTTCCTTACTCTCCCCGCTCCTTATATACTTCTCCTCGAAATGATCCCTAATAGACCCAATACACATTTCTTTCTATGGAGGGGCCAATAAAATAGAGTGATTTAAGTTAATTTTCCCCTTTTAGTCGCTTATGGTCCAAAAGTGACCCCCAAATGCTAAACATGAATATTAGTACCATGCGGCCCCTTCTCAAAATCCCCCAACATTCACGGCTCCTTAGGTCGACCACGGCTTGACGCAACTTGGCCCTTCGACCTTGGGCGTAGGAAAAGGGGACATTACAAGATTCCCTTCCCGAGAAATGCTTGAACCTGCATTATCCTGATCCTCTGACAGGAATGGAATACCGCGCCACAAGTTTCTCCACCTCACCCTGTCGTCCACCAAGGATCCGTAATCCGAGGTAACCAAGAAACCCCATGCCGTCATCATGACCTCCATATGGTACCGAGAGCAATGTTGTCCGTGAAGTAGAATGATACCCAAACCGACTCTCCACTGGTACCCGCACCAAAATTTCCAATTGGTCCAATCCCTACCAATGCAAGACTGCCATCACAGAATCACTCATGGCCTCTCCAATCAACTCTTGGGTATGAAAGTTCACTTTGAATCCTATAGGGTCCCCTAAATCAGCTTGTGAAACAACCTATTTACACACAAATGGTGCTAACTCTCCCACCTGACCTACACTCGTGTGAGAGCACGGCTCCTCATACTATATCTCGATGTGTCCCGTGGAGGAAAAGTCCCAAGACTCAGTGAGACAAAATCAGGCCGGCACTATCAGCCTCCACATAGTCCACCTCCTGCACTGAATGCGAACCTACTGAATCACCATGAGTCAATTTTGTCTCTCCACTAACTAACACGTGGGTGAAGTGCCCACCGGGCATAGAAGCAACAAAAAGCATAGGAGTGTTGTGCATCATGAGTTGATTCAAAAAACATGGTATTGTAAGCTCAGAGCTTGTGGTAGTGACAACTCATATATGCTGTATAAAGTTGAGGAGATCCTCCCTCAACCTCTGCCATATGAACCTCTCAGACATGAGCTCTGTAGGTCTCATCGAAGCTCAAGCGCCTAGTCACGGAAGAACAATGCACATGTCACAATATCTCCATCCTCCACCATGAATCTGACACAAGGCTCCATCTTCCCCAAGAGAAGATCATCTCATCCTCCAATCTATAGCTGTCATCCTGTATGTGGCCATCTAGAATCTCACAAGAGTGTCGGTTCTTGGAGTACTCAACAAGAAAATGAGATCTCCAGTCTACCAAAACTTCAGATGACCAACATAATGATAAACTTGGATGATATGAACCTGTAGTCCCAATCTCTGTAATTGTCTCATGTGCAACATTGTTGGTCACACCCACATCCATCATTCTCCACATCGATCCGCAATAATTAAACTCTTCACCAAGCCGAATGTCCTCTCCATCCCCTCACCAGAATCGTACGCCGTCGGAAAAGCAACAGGCGAGCGTGAGAATCAACAAGTGACTCTTCCACGTACCCGACCTCCCGAGGTCGTGCCGAGGCAAAATGGTGGGGGTAGAATATGCAGACAAACTAGTTGGGGAGTCTAATGTCTTCGACACGCACTAATGGTATTTGCGAATCTAAGGCAAAGAAGGCCCTTCTAACTTGGACTGGTGTGATAGATCGATCAGCGAGGATGACTGCTCGAAGGCTCCAATCAATATCGAGCTCTGGCGTGATTCGATCTATGGGTTGTGGGATGCGTGGAAAATGACCCGGGATGGTTTCGTGTATTTCTCCTGATAGGGTCATATGGCGAATATAGTCAACTCTATGGACGATTCTCTGGCCTAGTCCAAAATTCTCTAGCTTCGTTAGCTGTTGTGTCTAGTAGGGATAACTGTTGAATGATGATAGGTGGAATCGGAGTAGACTGAAATACTAACTTACGTAGGCCAGTGTCTATGTCTAATTCTCTTATGGATTCGTTAGGCTGTGGGATTTGTGGATCACAACCGTAGACTCTTGGTTGTTGCGGTCCTGTTATGGTCATACGCGAGATCAAGTTCTAATCCCTAGTATCCAGTAATCGTATGCTTTCTCGGCCTCTACGTTTAGAACCAGCAATTGTGCGATTTTCTCAGAATACCTTACAGGTGTTCTAGCAACTTGAATTCTTAAGCTGGTATCTATATCTATGAGGGTATCTCCAGCGTCTGGCTGTGGAACTAAAGGATCGCACCCGAATATTTGTTCTCTTTCGAGCCCTTCTACAGTCATGTGGGTATTTTCTAGGGTAATCTGTAGTTTGGCTGATTTGACCAAAACAGATGTGCTTGGTCGTCTTCGATGTTTAACCCTCTCAACTGTGCCCTGATCTGTTGGAAGTCTGTTGTTGTTTGGAAGACTTGTATCCTAAGGTTTTGGTCAATGTCAGTTATTGCTACTACGGTATTGGGCTGGGGCACAATTGGCTCGAAAATGTATTCCCTGGGCTCCCTAGGTCCCGTAATTGTCATGCAAAAGCAGTAATGAAACAAACTAAAATAAAGTAAAATCTAAGTACACTTCTAGCATATATAATTTCTTTTTGTATTTTCTGGCAATTTATAAGAAAGCAGCTATTTAAAAATATTTAGAATTGACAACTAAACTAACAACGTAAAACAAACAAAATAGCCGAGTGTAGCTATTTGTCTGTGCGATTTCGTATATCTATTCTAAACAACGAAATAACTAATCTATCTGCAAGATTCTCGATCCTACCTCAGAAGTGAGGAATGAATCATAGTTTCTCAGAAACTATCAATCCCCACAACCTCCCTGGCAATATCGAGAATGGAAATAACTGAAATAAAGTGATTAACTACTTTATTTGATAAGTTCTAACTAAAACTTTGAAAGATGGAACCTGGATTTCGCAGAACAGTGGCGAATCCGACGGTGTGTGTGTTCTTGTCCCCTCAGTATGATCTCTTCGTTCTTTGTGCTCACGTGAATCCAGAAAAGCGTGGAATGCTTGCATCAACAGGAATAGATATTTGGATCAATGGACAGCCTTCAGAATGCAGACAGAATAGAATGCGGATAGGAGAGGGATAGCGCAAGAGTACAGAGCTTGGCCTATGCAATTCCTAGCGGGGTCTACTGCGAATCATGCAACAAAAGCGTCCAGAACCTGAAACTAGTCTGTATGAAGAGCAAAACCTGCAACTTTAATGGCTGCCTAGACTATTCTACTCCAAAACAATAATACTGTTTGCACAAGTTGGATCTGTGGCTTACCAACAACAACACAAAGCTAAAACAAACCTGCAACAAACTATACTACCAATCCTAAACAAACTAAAGGGACACAAAGACTTGAAAACATGAAAGTTGGAGTGAAAATGGTGGCCCGAATAATGTTTGCACTTGCACAAGTTGGATATGTGGCTTACCAACTGCAACACAATACTAACCAAAGCACTCAATGAGAAAACTAAGAATCCTAAGCAAAGGAAAACTAAAACTGCTGTAACAAGAAATTCAAAAGCAAACTTTGGAGCAAAATTCAGAGGCCATTTGCATGTGCACAAACCATGCATTTATAGGAATCCAAACATCCAAAAATCAAATCCAAACCGAACTCCTAAACATTAAACAAAAGAAAAACACTATTCCAGGGACCAAAACATTAATGCATGCTCAAGTCGGCAAGAAAAGCCGGTGAGTCGTGATATTTCACGCGGGTCACGCCAAAAGAGCGCTGAAAACGCGCAGACAGGACCGTCGCCTGCTCGTATGGCGGCGGTTAGGACAGAGACCGCCGCCTGCTCAGGCGGCGGTTTCTGCCATCAAGACCAAAAAGCCAAGAAAAGAGGGAAAAATAGGGAAAACAAAGCACGCGGGGGCTAAGCGGGGCATGCGGGATGTTAACGCATATCTGTAAAGCTTTTCTGGATCCCGAACACCTTGCGAAGAGACCTGTATCATCATTGGGGCACTTATTACACCGCTCCGCAAAGACAAAGACTTTACAATTTTGGGTACGTACATATTGCCCCCTCGGAGAAGCGTTTTAGCCATGAAGAGGCATAAAACGGTGGGTCCGAGTATGGCCGTCCCGAAATGGGAAGTTAGAAGTTATACCTTACACGCCCGTGTGTTGAAATGACGCCGTCCAAAATTCCCGCTACCTGCGAAATGAAAAGAGAACTCAAATGCAGATAGATACAATAATTTGGAAAATAAACGTTAAAATAATAGAGAAAGAGGACGTACCATTTGTGCGAGGATAGAAACTTACCTCCGTCGGCGCTCCGAACCTGTGAAAAAGATATTTAAAACGAATCGGGGCGTTATATATATGAAAGTGGGCCCATTTTCCTATTCATTTGCGCGAGTCGATTTGGTTGATTTCGAGCTCTGGGACCCACGGTGACGGTTTCTCACGCGAGTAGAGTCAAAACGTCCGCAGTGAGATAGAGATCATGCCTCCACGTGCGGAACGCCACCCCGCGAGATCACAGGTTGGTTTTCTTCAATTTTGTGTTTTTCCCCCTTCTGATTTGAAATGTTAAATTCTTTGCAATGGGGGGGTTATTTTCGAAAATGTTTGGTTTAAAGGGTCCATCTAGGGGGGGCGCCTACTGGGTAGGCCCCATTTTTGATTAAAATAGTCATTTTTTGCATTTTTTGGGTTTTTTAAGCCCAAAAACCCGCGCGGGTTTTCGGATTATGCGACACGCCGCCTGGACAGCATGGCGGCGGTTACACGACCGCCTCCCTGTACAGGGCGGCGGTCACGAGACCGCCGCCTTTAAGGCGGCGGTTACAAAACCGCCCCCCTGCTCAGGGCGGCGGTTCTGAACAGAATGCAAAAGAACCTATTTTGAAAGCTTGTACTTGTATTTTTAGCATTTGTACGTGTTTTTATGCTTCTCTTGATATTGTTTAGATACTAACTTACTCTTCTTTGTGTGTTTTTGGGTGTATGCAGGCAAAAGAGGAGTACATTAGATGGAGCCGGGAGAGAGAGTGCGACTGGCTGCCTGGGGTATTGGATGCCCTCTCAGCAGATGAGGAGGACACATTGCAGAGGGCCGGCATATTGCGTATATCGCGTGTGCCCCACGTTGCTCCATCCAGTCACATTCTTTGTGACCTATTTTCATATTGGGATGCAGATCGGAACACCTTCCGACTGCCAGGGGTCCGTGGTGAGTGGACCATCACTTTGGAGGATGTTTACCGCATCCTGGGGGTCCCGATCATCGGGAGGAGACTTAAACTGAGACAATTTGTTCCAGGGCACGAGTAGCTTCGATGGGCAAGGCTGGTTATATGGGGGATGCAGCCATTTCTACGGGGCCGAAGAAGGGAGTGCGAGTCAGATCCATTCCTTCTTTGCCCATCCCTATCTTTCGACAGGCTATTATGGGGATCCTTGCCTCGAGACTCATCGGGGACAAGGGAGGGGACACCTTATTATACTGTTGGGGCCCCATCATTGCACAGATAGAGGGACATGGCCGGAAATACGCCTGGCGCGGACATTTTGGGGACCACCTACCATGACTTATACAGGGTGGTCCGATTGCAGGGACAGTCCTTGAGCCACCCCACTCTAGTCATGAGTTGGGTGTATGAGCGCTTCATTCCGTATGGCAGAGGCGTGGAGGTGGCAGATCCCGGGGCGGTGAGGGCAGCCCGATGGTCAGATATGTCAGTGCTCAGAGCACCTCACCAGCCAGTAGCCACCCTTACCACGGCAGACATGGAGGCTACACCGTACCAGCTTATGGCCGGTATATGGGGAGAGGAGACCACGACATTGGTCTCCTGCTCCATCACAGGGCAGCTTATCGATCGTGTGGGACGGGTAGAGGTACACCCCTTCAGCAGGGTTCCTCAGCAGTTTGGCCTCCCATACGCGGCTATGCTTCCTCCAGTAGCACCTGTTTATAGATCAGTCCGAGAGGCTAGAGGGGGGCCTAGAGGCCGTGGTTGGACAGTGGTTACCCCTGGCATTCCTATTACAGCCAGGGGGATAGTTCTGGCTGTAGGGGAGAGCTTGAGTGCGCCTCAGGCACCATTACTTCAGATTGCTGCAGGTCCTGCTCATAGCAGTGATGACCCCATAGATATTGACTCCGATTCTGAGGAGCACACAGAGGGAGGGTCAGAGGAGCAGACGGACGAGAGCGATCCTGAGTGGCATGATACTCAGGACATTCTGAGGGCAGAGAGGGAGGAGCAGAGTGCAGAGAGAGAGACCGTGGCTTCTGAGGAGCCACTCTCCCGAGGCCATGGTGGAGATGATGAGTCCGTTGCGGGGCGCCATGTTGCCCCAACTACAGGAGCAGCCCCTCAGTCGGCAGCGGCATCAGCAGCAGGTGCTGGCCCTGGCGACCCATCTTGGAGGCCTGGTGATCCGAGTAAGTTATCCTCTCCTCCTTTCAATGCTTGTTTGTTTTAGGATTTGTCTTTGAATGTTAACTCTCCTTATATTTGTATTGTGTACACTTTAACCTCTTGCCTAGTTCCTAATTCGTTTTTCTTTCTTTGCTTTGCAGAGACTGTTGATGAGTGGCGGGATCTAATCCGTAGGGTTTGCGTCGATTCTCTGATGATCCCTATGGATAAGACCCGTGCGGAGTTATCTGTGGATGCCGGAGAGCCCTCAGCAGCCGGCAGGCACACTGACGTCTTCGCTCCCGTTTGGCATGTGGCCAAGATGGTGTCAACTCTCCGTACGAGTCGGGTGCTATAGAGGACAGCCGAGCGTCTTGAGGAGCCACTCTCGGCGGCGAGACTACGATCGCCCCTAGGGACCCCGAGCCCTCCGTCCATTCAGAGCGCCAGCGTAGCCGAGTCCTAGGCGAGGGCGCGCACCTTCAGCGGGATCGCGCAGGGGTTGAGAGGCCACTTGGCTTTCTGTATTTGTATTTAGATTCTTTTGTGTATTACGGGCTCTTTGAGCGTTTTGACCATGCCTAGTGCATGATGGCATTGTATATAAACTTTGATTATTTATATATATGCGTCGGTTTTGGATCAAAACTTGTCATTTGTATTCTACTTTCTTTATTTCCAACTGCTTCGTGTATACTATGATGTATGTATTATATGCTTTCTAGAATGTATGCAATGGAAAACAGATGATGCAAATGTTTGCTTTCTTTTTGTGTTTCATGATGCTGATACATGATATTGTAGATATATTGTGATCTTAAATCTTAGTTTCTGTGAGCAATTTGGATACCTCATGATTTGTTTTGGCAAAGTGATGAAAATAATCAGTATGATGAATAGATTAACTTGCCCCACTCCTAACTCCACGCAACTAGTAAGATGCGAGGGCTCATCACCAAGAGCCAAGAAGGGCGCAAGTTATGGAATATGGTGAAGTGATAGTGGTGAAAGACAGACGAAGCTTTGGTGGAACCAAATGAAAACTACAAGCTTTATTCTACCTGAATGACTTCATAGTTTTGGATGCAACTTGCTTTGCGGTTTATCCAGACTTAGACCCGTAGATGGCCACATAGTAGACAAAATCTGGGTTTTTAGGATTTTTAACTCTCTTGGAATTTTTGAACATCTGATTCATTCGTTATTGACTCAAAGTTTGAATTGATTGTTTATGACCTTTTAACATTTACTTTGTTTAGAGGACCCCCTACACTTTGCCCCATGCTACCTGTAAGAAACATGGGTTTATCACCGTGGGCAAGGCATAGGCGAGTAAGGGCATTTCCATCCTTTCCCAACCCTACGTCACTAGTAAGAGACGCAAGCTTATCACCGAAGGTTGGTGGGGCAAGGAAATGTGTAAAAATAAAATTTTCTGTTTAATCACTTCTTGACTTGTCTATTTGAGTAAAATGTCAGTATATGCTTTTTTTTTTTTTTTCAAAGAGATGTGTATATGGGATAGATGCGACACCATGAAGCTTCTAGAACAGACCATAGGCAAGACACCTATCCTAAGAAGAAATCAAAGCAAGAACGAACTTGCAGATCTTGGTATGGTTACCGTTAGGACTTCGTCATGTCTGATTTTGTTTGATAAAAGATTCTGAGTTGATTGATGATATCGAAGACGGAGAAGTATGATTAAAGAACTTTATGCCAGAAACATCACGAGTTTGAAATAAGTTGCTTTGAGAATAGATTCCCTGATCACAATTTGTGTAAGAACAAGTGGACAAAATGATCCTAATTTGTATGAAAATGCAATGTAGATAGTTATATAGGTAGCGTTAGCTACTTACGCGTAGAAACGCTTGAGGTGGAGAGAATTGACTGTTTCGCCAAACTCCTCACCTTCTAGCGTGCATAAGAGGTATGCACCATTTCCGTAGTCCTTTGTGACTCGGTACGGGCCCAACCATTTGGGCCGGAATTTCCTTCCTTCGCCGGTCTTCTTGTCGATCCGGCTGTCTAACCTTAGAACTAGGTCACCTTCGTATATGTCACGTTCATAGACCTTCTTGTTGTACTGCCGGCACATCCGGTCGGCATAGACTCTATGTCGTTGTTCAGCATCTAACCTAGTTTCATCTAGGCTTTCTAGTTGGGAAAGACGTGCTTCTTTGTAAGCGTCCTCATCCAGAATCCCTTGTAGCGAAATGCGGAGACTGGGGATTTCAACTTCGAGTGGGAGAACTGCTTCTGACCCAAATACCAATGAGAAAGGAGTTGCTCCTGTTGGCGTTCTTATCGAGGTTCGGTGGGCCCACAAGGCCGGATATAACTTTAAATGCCAATCCCGTTTGTTTTCTTTTACCGTTTTAAGGAGAATGGCTTTCAACGTCTTGTTTGTTGCTTCAGCCTGCCCATTGGCTTGGGGATAATATAAGGAAGCCGTATGATGGCTTATTTTGAACTTACTGCATAGCTCACGAACTTCTTCGTTTTTGAAAGAAGTTCCATTATCTGAGATAATGATTTGCGGGATACCGTACTTTGCAAATGATTTGGTTCAAAATGAACTTAGCGACACGGAACCAGTGCATGTTGTAAGAGGCATAGCCTCTACCCATTTAGTGAAATATTCAGTGGCCGTGATTATAAAATTGTGGCCGTCTGTGGACGAGGGAGAGAATTTCCCTATCAAGTCCAGGCCCCATGTAGAAAAGGGCCACTTGAGTAGCGATCGGTTAAAGCTTGTGCCGGCATGTGGATCTCATGAGAGAACTCCCCGACATTTATGACAACTGCAGCATAAACTCTATTGTGTCATGTTCTGAGTGGGCCGTAAATAGCCCATTCGATGTATTTTTCGAGCAGTGGCATGGCCACCGAAGTGGCCTCCACATATACCGCTATGGGATTCATGGAGAATCCTCTTGGACTCTTCTGTGTCAACACACCTTAAGAGCATTCCATCGAATGCTTTCCGATAGAGCACCTGCTCTATAATGACGTATTTAGTTACGATAATGCGTAACCGCCTTCTTTGTTGAGGTGTAGCTCCTTCTGGGTACCGTGGTCCATGATATAACTAATGATATCAGCGTACCAAGGGCACTCAGATATAGCAGGTCGGGTTTCGACGTAGTATACGCATTCATCTGGAAAGTCTAAGTCTACTAAGTCGCCTCCGTCTAGCGGGTTATCAGCTAACCAATCTGCGATGATTTGCCCTTTAACTGACTTTTGGTTTACAAAAGTTAATTCGAACTCTCCCATTAAGGTTATAAAACGTCCAGCTTTTTTGGACAAGGACCCTTGTGTGAGAAAAGTCCGTAGATGGTCCGTCTTTACTATGACCCTTGTCTCTTGATTTAGCATGTAGTGTCTTAGGCGTTTAGTAGCAAAGACTATGGCAAGACATTCTCGCTCTGCTTGTGTATAGCGCGTTTCGTAGTCGAGCAATGTTCACAATGAAATAAATCGCACGCCTCTTTGTCATCATCTTCTTGGCTAGCATGCAAGCTAACGAAACATCGGTGAGCTGTGAGTACAAAATTAAAGGGCGATCTAGCTTTGGTGGCATTAGCGTAGGTGGTGATAGCAGGAAACGCTTGACTGCATCAAAAGCTTCATTGCAATCTTCACTCCAATCAATGCTATAGTCCTTCTTGAGTAAATTGTTGATTGATGAACAGTAAGCTTAGATCCGGATAAATCTCCGGATTGCACCCAACTTTCCGAGAAATGATCTGATTCCAGATTCATTCGAGGGTGGGACCATTTCGAGGACAGCCCGAATTTTGGCTGGATCAACATCGATCCCTCGTGACGATATGATGTAACCTAGGAGCTTTCCTCCTGTTACACCGAAGACGCATTTCTGTGGGTTTAGGGTAACTCCATATTCTATTAGGCGTGAAAGGATGATGCGGAGTACTTCAGGATGGTCACAACGCTTCTTGGCCTTAGCCAACAAGTCATCTACGTAGGATTCCACGATTTTATGGATTAAATCGTGAAATATGTATGTCATGGCCCGCTGGTATGTAACGCACCGCGTTCTTGAGACCGAATGGCATAACAAATAGCCAGTAAATAGGTTCCCCAAGGAGTTATAAACGTGGTTTTAGCTTGATCTTGCTCGGATATTTTGATTTGATTGTATCCCGAGAATCCATCCATGAGAGACAAGAGTTCAAAACCTGTTGTTGCATCAACAATAACGTCTATGGATGGTAATGGGAAGTCGTCCTTAGGGCAAGCTTTGTTGATATCTCGAAAATCTATGCAGATGCGTATCTTTCCATTCTTCTTGAGAACGGGAACGATGTTGGATACCCATTGGGAGTAGTCAACTGGCTTGATGAATCCTACCTGAAGGAGTTTTATTACCTCCTCTTTTACCATGAGGGCTACTTTGGGCTTCATGGGTCTTGATTTTTGTTTAATTGGCTTTGCATCTGATCTAGTGACGAGGTTGTGTACCGCAATGTGGGGTGCGACTCCTGTCATCTCTTTGTAATTAAATGCAAATGCCTTTTGATGTTCTTTGAGAACCTGAGTATGTATTTCCACTTCCTCTGGGGTTAACGAAGAACCTAACTTTAAAATTCTTGGTTCATCTTCCGTTCCGATATTGACATCGATTGTTTCTTCAATTAAAGAGGCATTACCCTCTTCGAACTCAGGTGGTGCCGGAGGTAGATCTATATCATCCCCGTTTTCCACCGCGTATATATTAGGTTCTTTTTGTGAGGGAAGATTCATTACGGGATTTCCGAAGTAGGAAGATGAATGCGAGATCAGAGATAAATCTAGCGTGTGATAGGAGAGATGTAGTGCTGCAAAGGCATTTAAGTAATCCAAAGTAGCCGCATCATTTCCAACATGGTCTAGGACGGTAGATTTACTTCCGTTTGAAAGAGGATCCATCATTGTTTTTATTAATGGTTCGTTACGAATGGATACCGTGAAATGAGTATCTTCTAGCTCATTGTTTGGAGTAAAACGTGATGCTGAGGTTGCTATTGAATCGGCGAGAAGATTTTTTTCTCGCGGGATTGCTTCAATGGATATGAAGTTGAACGCCTTGCTTAAATCTAATACAGCTGCTTTTAAAGTCATAAGTGTTCGGCTTTAGTTTCATATACCTCTGAAACTTGGTTTGCCACTAATTGCGAGTCTCCTAAAACTCTGATATTATCGATACCAATTCTTTTGGCTAAGGTAAGGCCAAGGAGGAGGGCTTCGTATTCAGCGCTGTTGTTTGTGCATTCAAAGTTTAATTTAAAAGAGAATGGGAGGACCTTCTCTTCGGGCGAGGTAAGAATTATACCTGCCCCTGCTCCATAACGGCATTTAGCTCCATCGAAATGGAGAGTCCAATACTTAGCCGGGAGTATGGATGTAGGTGTATCTGCTGTGTTTGCACACTCTACTTCTACCATACAGAGATCTTCTGCTGGCAAGGAACCAACACCTAGGGAAAATCCGATACCTACTGAATCGAATGGTAAGAACATTGGTGAATCTTGTTCTATCAACTCAACGATCTTCGCAGTAGTCCCTAATGATACTATTTCTTTAGTTTTACCTTTAGGGGTTGGAATTGTTTTGGCTATGTTGGTAGTTTCAAGATCCGTCGTAGGTATCAACTTTTCCTCTGGCTTTGGGTCAGAGGGTTTGTTAAGTTGGTTTGTTGGAAGTTCGAATTCTGAGTGTATACCTGGTCTTTTCTTTAAATCAGCTAGGTGTACGTCAAACGGCTTTGGATCACCTTTGGCTACAAATACCTTTCCCAAATGCAGGAATCTTACTTCTTGAAATAGCGTGGAAGGGATTGCCTTCATGCGGTGTATCCATGGTCGGCCGAGGATCATATTATAGTTAGTTTCCCGATCTATAATATAAAACTCAGTCAGGATTGTTTTAGGTCCTAAGGTGACCGGTAGTATTATAGTTCCTATCGATGTGGCTTTAAGGCTATCGTGAGCCTCTCAAGGTATTTCGTAGTAGAAAGCTTTGTTTCTCCATATCCCAATTTTTGGAGAAAAGAGAAAGGGACTATGTTAACCGTAGCTCCATCTGTCACAACCATTGCCGCTTTACATAATTATTATAAACTCCGCACTTACAGTAAGTGTAAGGCTGGATCGCCTCGGCGTGCGATTTCAGCATCTGTAGGCATTTTACCTATTTCGAATATGAATTCGATATCCCTATCCGCCTGTCCCGGAGGATAAACATCAAAGTCTATATGATTTACTTGCGCTTCCGGTGGTGGAGTGATACTAACTAAATGACCCAAACCTAACGCCTCTAAAAGAGCAGCCCTGTGAGCAGGGGAATTCTTTAGTAAATCAAGGAACGAAATATGCGAGAAGGTTTTTGTTAGATCATTAATTAGATCGTAAGCACCCATAGGTTTTGCTACGGTTTGCTGGATGTTATCTGTTTCCGGCAGGTGGCTTGGACTTGGTTGAGAGAAATACTCTCGTGTTCTCGTAATTGCTTCAACGGGTAATTCGGAGTCTAACTCTACTAATCCAACTACCTTAGGTCGTGGTTGACTTCCTAGTTGTGGCGCGACTAACGGATTTAGCGAGGTTGAGGCCTCGTGATCGTTGTTTCCTGTTATTGCACCTTTGTTTGTTCCAGTTGGTTTCAACCTATCGCTATCATGATTTGGGAGTGGATCATTAAAGATCTTGAGAGGGGCATTCTGAGGGGAAACTGCCCCTGCGAAGGTACTTGCCGTTGGTGACGTAGGATCTGCTAAGAACATATCCATAAAAAATTGTTTTTGTTCACTTGGCAAGCGTTGCATGAATTTGTTGTAATCACGACACGTTCTAGTGTCATGACCCCGAATTTTATGGAAACCACAATAAGAATTGGGATTGTAATTCCCGTTTTGTTGGTTTGGTGTATATTGTGGCCTAAAATTCCGATCAAACTGTTGCCTATTAGGACTAAAGTTTTGTTGTTTCTGGTTTTGACTTTGGTTTTGATAACCAAAGGAGTTTTGGCTTGGTCCTTGTGATGGATTTCGCCGTTGTTGTTGTTGTGGATTATTAAAATCCACCGTATTGATCGTCGGGTAAAATTGTTGCTTCTTTGGTTGTTTGTTTGTGACGGGTATTAACGACATTTACCCTCTTGGGCTGGTATTACTTATCCATCATCTGTTGTTACCCCACGATTTTTGTTAAGGATTTTGGGTCCTTGATTGACGCTTGTGGTGGTCAGTATTTTGAGTAGAGGTGATTAACCTCCCGCTTGCTCCATACGCCTTACGGCCACTATCTATTGCTGCTTGATCAATTCGCAGAGCGCTCTCAAGTACCTCGTCATAAGTTCTTAGTGGGAACTTCTCGGACTTCTTCCTTCACTTACTCGCTAAGAGAATGAAGGAATAAATCGCATAGCTCCATCCGATCCATGTTTGGAGCGCTTGCTTGAGGAATAAAGGACCGTGCGCCACCTTTGGATGAAATGGGCGACAGACTCGTTATGTTCTTGCTGATATGCAAGAACTCCCCGATTCTGTCCCCCAATAGTTTGTTCATGTCGAAGGCTTTGATGAACTCGCAGACACGAGTTGTTTGAATGAATGTATGGAAGCTTTCTGTATTCTCGTAATACCAATCGAGGGCAATGCCTTCCAAATAAGCTTTGGGGAATATTTTAGCAACAACCCCATCCCACGGAGTAATTCACGAATGGTCAGAAGGTAAGCTTTGATATGCGCATTCGGATCTCCTTCTCCTTTGTATTTAGGCAAATCGAAGAGGCCTCGAAGCATAACGCCTCGTATGGCGAAATCTAAAGGCTCCTTTAAATATTCTCAATAAGTCCCTATCGCATACGCCTCAACCATTGATGGTGCCTCAAGGAGGCGGTGGCGGAACGGTTGTTGATATGGCGTAATGTACGCTGCGTTAGCGACAGGGGGCATAAGGCAATCCTCGTATTTGAGTAAACACGCCGGGGATGAGTACATATCCCCTCAGTGGTGATTTGGAGTACATGTTTAAAGTACGAAGGTGTACTATCCAGAATGGATTGCTCTGTACTTGACCAGGGAGGAATGAGCAGTCTAGCGATAGTGGGGTCTAGTTGGCACTTGTTGCGAATATTGAGGAGTCATACCTAACGTGCCTACTCCCGTGAGGAGATCTACTTGGCTAGGATGGTGCGTGAGGATCGAACTCCCTCGCTTGTATGATTCTCGACTTTTGACTTGTTGGGCAAGTTCTAATCCTCTAACCTTTTCTATTAGAGTCGAAATGACTTCGTTCGGTGAAGCCACGATATCGTGCCTTGGTGGCGTTTCTTGTATAACATGGCTTTGCGGAGGTGTGTGATATCCTGCTATGAACTGATCACTATCCTGCCAAGCATCTCTGAGAGTATTTTCCATACGTGATGGCATAGGGGAATTTTCTTGAGGAGAGAACTCGGGTCTGTATCTCAGTAGTTCCTACAGGTGGGTACATGCCTTGAGAGCGTTGTTCACTCCTAGGATAACGTATTGAATACTCGTCATCTAGAACTGAGTATGGATCTGACTGTCTACTAATAGGCGGTCTGAGTAATACCTGAGGAGATGAAGCAGACTCTCCAGTTAATGTCATATTGTTCGAGCCTGAAGGCTCTGTTTGTGTTTGAGCAAGTTGCTCCAACCCCTCTGTTTGGAAGGACGAGTTATATCTAGTCCTTGGTGTTTGTGTTGACAATCGATTAGTTGAATAGTTGTCGCCCACACGAGAGTGAGGGTGATGACCGCCTCTCGTTGGGCGTAGTATGCCTCAAGACCCAAGAGGGGTCTGCCGTATGCATCGAATCCCGACATATCCGGGGGGTATATGAATACCCGCAGAATAATGGGAAGGAGCGAAGGTGATTTGGAGAAGATGAAACTTCTCAAAGAGAAGGTGAAAGAAATGTTTGTTTCACGTCGGGTTCACCAATTTTGTACGTCGGAAAAGCAACAAAGTAGCTGCGTGAGAATCAACAAGTGACTCTTCCACGTGCACTGACCTCCCGAGGTCGTGCCGAGACAATGCGGTGGGGTAGAATATGCGGATACAAACTAGTTGGGGGAGTCTAATGTCTTCAACATGCACTAATGGTATTTGCGAATCTAAGGCAAAGAAGGCCCTTCTAACTTGGATCCGGTGTGATAGATCGATCGGCCGAGGATGACTGCTCAAGGCTCCAATCAATATCGAGCTCGGCGTGATTCGATCCATGGGTCAGGATGCGTGGAAAATGACCCGGATGGTTTCGTGTATTTCTCCCGATAGGGTCATATGGCGAATATAGTCAACTCTATGGACGATTCTCTCGGCCTAGTCCAAAATTCTCTAGCTTCGTTAGTTTGTTGTGTCTGCAGTAGGGATAACTCATTGAATGATGATAGGTGGAATCGAGTAAATGAAATACTAACTTACGTAGGCCAGTTGTCTATGTCTAATTCTCTTATGGATTCGTTAGGCTATGGGATTTGTGGATCACAACCGTAGACTCTTGGTTTATGCGGTCCCGTTATGGTCATACGCAAGATCAAGTTCTAATCCCTAAGATCCAAGAATCGTATGCTTTCTCGGCCTCTACGCTTAGAACCAGCAATTGTGCGATTTTATCGAATACCTTACAGTGTTCTAGCAGAATCTTGAATTCTTAAGTTCTGGTATCTATATCTATGAGGGTATCTCCAGCTAATCTGGGTCATGGAACTAAAGGATCGCACCCGAATATTTGTTCTCTTCGAGCCCTTCTACAGCCATGTGGGTATTTTCTAGGTAATCAGTAGTTTGGCCGATTTGACCAAAACAGATGTGCTTGGGTCGTCTTCGATGTTTAACCCTCTCAATCGTGCCCCGATCTATTGGAAGTCTGTTGTTGCTTGGAAGACTTGTATCCTAAGGTTTTGGTCAATGTCGGTTATTGCTACTACGGTATTGGGTCAGGGGCACAATTGGCTCGAAAATGTATTCCCGGGCTCCCTAGGTCCCGTAATTGTCATGCAAAAGCGTAATGAAACAAACTAAAATAAAGTAAAATCTAAGTACACTTCTAAGCATATATAATTTCTTTTTGTATTTTCTCGCAATTTATAAGAAAGCAAATATTTAAAAATATTTAGAATTGACAACTAAACTAACAACGTAAAACAAACAAAATAGCCGAGTGTAGCTATTTATTGCAGTGTGATTTCGTATATCTATTCTAAACAATCGAAATAACTAATCTATCTCGCAAGATTCTCGATCCTACCTCGAAGTGAGGAATGAATCATAGTTTCTCAGAAACTATCAATCCCCACAACCTCCCTGGCAATATCGAGAATGGAAATAACTGAAATAAAGTGATTAACTACTTTATTTGATAAGTTCTAACTAAAACTTTGAAAGATGGAACCTGGATTTCGCAGTAATGCGGGCGAATCCGACGGTGTATGTGTTCTTGTCCCCTCAAAGATGATCTCTTCGCTCTTTGTGCTCACGTGAATCCAGAAAAGCGTGGAATGCTTGCATCAACAGGAATAGATATTTGGATCAATGGACAGCCTTCAGAATGCAGACAGAATAGAATGCGGATAGGAGAGGGATAGCGCAAGAGTACAGAGCTTGGCCTATGCAATTCCTAAATGCCCAGGTCTCACTCGCGAATCATGCAACAAAAAGCGCCCGTAACACGAAACTTGTCAGATGAAGAGCAAAACCTCGCAACTTTAATGGCTGCCTAGACTATTCTACTCCAAAACAATAATACTGTTTGCACAAGTTGGATCTCAGTGGCTTACCAACAAATGACACAAAGCTAAAACAAACTCCGCAACAAACTATACTACCAATCCTAAGCAAACTAAAGGGACACAAAGACTGAAAAACATGAAAGTTGGAGTGAAAATGGTGGCCCGAATAATGTTTGCACTTGCACAAGTTGGATATGTGGCTTACCAGCTGCAACACAATACTAACCAAAGCACTCAATGAGAAAACTAAGAATCCTAAGCAAAGGAAAACTAAAACTGCTGTAACAAGAAATTCAAAAGCAAACTTTGGAGCAAAATTCGTGAGGCCATTTGCATGTGCACAAACCATGCATTTATAGGAATCCAAACATCCAAAAATCAAATCCAAACTGAACTCTTAAACATTAAACAAAAGAAAAACACTATTCCAGGGGACCAAAAACATTAATGCATGCTCAAGTCGGCAAGAAAAGCTGGTGAGTCGTGATATTTCACGCGGGTCGCGTCAAAAGAGCGTTCTGGAAAACGCGCACAGGACCGCCGCCCTGCTCAGGGCGGCGGTTTCGTCACTGAAGACCAAAAAGCCAAGAAAAGAGGGAAAATAGGGAAAACAAAGCACGCGGGGGCTAAGCGGGGCATGCGGGATGTTAACGCATATCTGTAAAGCTTTTCTGGATCCCGAACACCTTGCGAAGAGACCTGTATCATCATTGGGGCACTTATTACACCGTTCCGCAGTACAGTACCTTACAATTTTGGGTACGTACAGAACCACCCTAGGTGATCCTATAAGTAATCCCCTCAAAATCACATTCCTATCCTCGGATTTAAACTTCAACTCCATCGTCTCGAAAGTTAATCCAAACTCACCAAGGGAGTGAAGCCACCGCAGCCTCAAAGACTATGTTGGTCTCTCTCATACCAACGATGTGGATATCATCGTAATCAGATAGTTATCGATCATGATGCTCACTTGGGAACTCAAAGTGTGCCCCTCATAGACTCTCCATTGGCTATAACCCCGTTGAGGCCCTCAAAATCCTCTATCTATAATCCTTGCCTCTCAACCAATGAGGCATCAATACATTTGTGGGTTGCCCCACTCTCAATGAGTACCCCAACTTGTTGACCCCGCATAATCCTCTCGATCCTAAATGCCTTCAGTACATCGCAGTACTAGACAATGTGGCTATAATCTCCCGAGGAAAAGTCTCCTCCTCCTGCCCGCATCAACACTATCCAACGCAACCCCATCTCCATCATCCATCTCACGAGTCTCTATCTCCTCACCTCTGATCACCCTTTCTCTCCTCATAAGTCATCATGGTGTGCTCTGTGTCTACAACAAACAACCCGTCGGAATAGGAGTCATCAAATATCCCACTTGTCTCATACCTTGTGATGTCACCATGACCCACAAGAGGCTGCGTTCCTTCACAATTCGACCGCAACGACATGCTTCTTTCTTCACCAATCACATCTTTTGCAATCTTTCCTCAGTATACCATGAAATCTGATTTCTTTGTTTTCGTTGAAAAATTTCAGTTTATCCACATGAGGGATGAATGCAAATTTCCCAAAAGATGGAAGCCAATATATCCAATGAATGAATCCAACTCCAAGTAACCCAAATGTACAAACACATTTAAGTACTTCACATCTCTTGATGATAATAAAGAAATGAGTTACCTTCTTTGTGCAAGACATATCTTTCCATGGACATAACTCATCAATTCCCCGTATGTTGGGAATACACATGGCTGCTCCCTCATCATACTTTATTCTCTTTCCCCATATTTTCATTTCACCGTAAATGCAAGAGAAAGGGAAATCAATATTAGAACTCATGCATCCATAAACTTTATCATAAGGAACTTCATACCCTCTGTTGTACCCATGGATTCTCGTCCATGAGAGAAGACAACACCTCTGAAATAACATAATTGGGGCTGCTCATCATACCTTTGCAACTCATAATTTTGATATAGGATCAACATCTTCATTCTCCATTGATTTTTCAACCCATGCATATTCATTTTCCTTAACAACATACAACCATTGCATCCCAAAAATAGTCTTACCTCTAGCAAATTCAACCACAATAAATATACCCCATACCTCATGTCCTTTCACTATCATGGGCTCCTCGCATTGTTTTCCTTGCCAACATATGCTTATTAGTTGAATCAAGAGCAATGTGAATGGATGATGTGCTTATCCCATCTAGCATACCTTGATACGTGATTATGAAATAGTCTTCCCAATCATCTAAGAATATAAATGTTGTCCCAAATAATAGAAACATGGCAACAACATAGGAGAACTCAACAAGCTAGGAAGATGGTAACCATTCTCATACCTTAGGATGCTAAAGTCATGAATGCACCTTGAATTCAACTCTTCTTTTTAACAACAAAGTGCACCTTGATTCTTTGAGCACTTTGAGGACCAAATGCCCCCACTAACCCTTCCAAGGGTTCCACTATGTAGCTGGTATAAAAATCAGTCATGGATTTATTAATAAAACACTTTCTCCTCTCTTTTTGATCGTTGTTATACACAAATCAAAGAGGTTGAAGATGATTAAAAATATATCTCTTACCCTTTTTAGCAATCGATAACCAACGCTAGTACCTTGAGAGTTAATCTCCTACTGCACTCAGAGTCTCCAATGAAGAAATCATGCTTGCCAACACTTGTATCCCAAAGGCATATTTGAATTCTTTCTTTGGCTTATGAAATCAGTCAAAAGTTTTCAACATCGAATTGTTAGTTTTGGATAATCGCCTCATATTACCAGATCCCATAGCTTATAATGCCCCGAGCCCTTGATATGTTGAGTGAGCTAAAACTTTCCACCATATATCATCCACCAAATGCTCATATACAC
>CM031243.1:854686201-854759324 GCA_018340775.1 Taxus wallichiana var. yunnanensis
GGGTGTGGTTCCTTTCAATCCAATTTTCAATACCCGACAAATCGCCGCTTCGCCCTCACCTTCTTGACTCGTCAGTGCTTGGAAAGGCTTTGGTTTTGGTCTTTATGAACAAGGCCGACATACAATCATCCCCAGTAACTACACGTAAGCACAATGATCAGTAGTGGCCTCGAGATTTCGGGAACACTTACATCGAAGGAACCTCGTGCCGCCTGTCTCTAGAAGACAACGACGTCACCCCTACCGAACCATCATCACCCATTTTGCCTTCGCACCCACGTGAGTCGATAGATCCCGAATCTATCCCTCCTAACTTTTTTTTCATAAATGCTATCTTCCTAGGTCCTCTCACTTATCAACGCGATAATGAGGACCCCTCTTCTATCCCCCTTCAGTATCCGCATGATTGAAGAGGACTCACCTTCAATTAACATTTTTGTGTCGGGATGATGAATCCATCCTCACTTACCTTCGCGTGATGACTCTTATATTCAATGCGCCTTCTACCATCTGAAACTCAAACCATGCTGAACGAATCTACTATAGAAATCAACATCCACACGGAGGAGGATCCTCACATTGTGAAGATTAGACAATCCCTTAACGCATTAGAACAAGTCACCTTTACTACCTTTCTCCGTGCTCGCAACCAAGCTTTCGCTTGGTCCTACGCCGACATGCCAGAATTGATCCCCATTGCCATCCATAACATCACCCTAAACCCCGATTCCAAACCAATTAAACAAAAACTCGAGAAAATGCATCCACGTATTGCCCTCTGGTCAAAGAAGAGCTT
This sequence comes from Taxus wallichiana var. yunnanensis, assembly GCA_018340775.1. Taxonomy (NCBI): domain Eukaryota; kingdom Viridiplantae; phylum Streptophyta; class Pinopsida; order Cupressales; family Taxaceae; genus Taxus; species Taxus wallichiana. The sequence continues at coordinate 854,686,998 of CM031243.1, forward strand.
CAACGACTTTCTTTCGTGTCCTTCATCTTGCCTATTGACTATCCTCAATGGATTTCTAACATCGCACTGCCACTAAAGCGACGGGGGACTTCGGATATGCATGGATTTCTGGGATCTTAACCTCGCTTGCCCTAAAGATGACTTCCCCCTACCTAGTATTGACCAACTTGTTGATCTCACTGCAGGCCATGAGATGCTCTCTCTCATGGATGGCTTTTCAGGATATAACCAAATTTTGGTTGCCCACCGATCAACATAAAACTACCTTCATAACTCCTTGGGGAACCTTCTGTTATCATGTCATGCCATTTGGCCTTAAGAATCTTTGGTGCAACCTATCAGCGGGCTATGACCTACATTTTTCATGACATTATGCACACTATCCTTGAAGATTACGTCGATGATCTTCTTGGCAAATCTAAACATCGCAGTGAACATCTCGATGTTTTAACCATTATTTTTGATCACCTGTTACAATATTCTGTCCGTCTTCAACCAAAGAAATGTGTCTTTGGTGTCCTTTCGGGAAAACTTCTCGGCTTTATTGTCTCTCTGCGTGGCATTGAGGTCGACCCATCTAAAGTCAAAGCTATTCTAGAAATGCCCCCACCTACCAATCTTAAACAATTGCGTAGTTTACAAGGTAAGCTCCAATCTATCCGACGTTTCATCTCCCAACTCTCGGATCGATGTCAACCTTTCCATCACCTCCTTAAAAAAGACATTGACTTTCAATGGAGTGACGAATGCCACCAAGCCTTTGAGGCTCTTAAAGCTTATCTCTTGCAGCCACCCGTGCTTATCCCACCCCAGGACGACCGCCCTTTCTACCTTTATCTTTCTGCCACCGACCACGCTGTAGGGGCCATGCTTGCACATCGTGACTCTGAGAATCGAGAACAAGCCGTTTATTATATAAGTCGTACTTTGGTGGATTATGAGACTAGGTATACACATGTAGAAAGGTTGTGCCTAGCCCTATCATTCGTGGCCACCAAACTCCGACACTACCTTCTGAATCACAAAACTTTCATCATCACCAACATGGACCCCATCCATTACATGTATGCCAAACCTCATCTAAACCAACGCATCGCCAGATGGCTCATGCTCCTCGCCGACCTCGACCTTGAGTTTGTCCACCAGAAATCAATCAAAGGACAAACCATCGCAGATCAACTTGCGGAAGCCCCTTTACCAGGGGAACAATTTACCAATTTTACATTCCCAATGAACTCATCGCCACTCTTTCACTCAGGGAGGAGTCGTATCCAATGACCCTCTTCTTCGATGGATCCAAATGCCAGCGCGGCAGAGGAGCCGGCGTTGTTCTCATTCCTCTCGACGCTGAGCCTATGCCTCTCTCATTCCGACTCGATTTCCCTTGCACTAATAATACAAAATGGAATACGAGGCCCTTGTTGGTCTCAAGTTGCGTTACACTTAGGTATCAAATCTATCAATATTTTTGGTGACTCTCAATTGGTAGTCAATCAAGTTATGGGCATCTACCAATGCAAAAATGAGGAACTTCAAAAGTACAAACACTACGTGGATTCACTTCTAGCCTTATTTACTCGCTATTCTATCCAAACCATTCCCCGCTCCACTAACAAATTTGCGGATACTATGGCTTGCTTAGCCTCGCAAATTCCAGCTTCATCAACTGACTCTGACATTTTCATCTTGGTCCAACAACTCTTTGCCCCATCTTATTCAGCCTCGGTTGTTTGTACGATAAATAATGTGTCTGTTAATTCGCAGGATACCTGGTATCACCAATTTCATGACTACCTTACAACCTCTGTTCTCCCATCTGACCTTACTAGTACCGGCAAACGCGCGTTTCTTAAACGTGTTTCTCGTTATGTTGTTATGGGGGGACTCCTTTATAAACGTGGCTTTGATGGCATCCTCCTTCGATGTCTCACCGGTGCGGAGGTCACCCATACCATCCAACAAGTCCATGATGGTATTTGTGGTGGACATTTTAGCGGCCTTGCCGTGGCCAAACGAATCCTTCGCCTAGGTTATTATTGGCCTACTCTCAATAATGACTGCTATGAATATGTTAAGTGTTGTGTTATGTGTCAACAACATGCCAACCTTCAACATACTCCTAGCCACCCTTCTACAAAGTCACCGAGATCTTTGGCCTTTCTCACAATGGGGTTTAGACCTTATTGGTGAGATTCATCCATCCTCTTCACAACATCACCGATGGATTATCACAGCAACCGAATATTACACAAAATGGGTGGAGGCTATTCCACTCATTTCAACTAAAAAAGAAAAAATTGTAGAGTTCATTAACCACCACATTATCTATCGTTTTGGCGTTCCTCATCGCCTGATAACAGATAATGGAAAATCTTTCAAAAACAAGTTGTTACAGGACCTTTGCGACAACTTTGGTATCAAACTCAGCTTCTCATCACCCTACTATCCACAAGCAAATGGACAAGCTGAATCCTCTAATAAAACCCTAACCAAAATCCTCATGAAAGTTGTCAATGAATCCGGAAGAAATTGGCACGATCACATCCCTTTGCCCTTTGGGCTTATCGTACTAGCATTCGTACCTCCACTAATGCCACACCTTTTTCTTTGGTATATGGTACCGAGGTTGTCCTACCTCTCGAAGTACAAATACCCTCCCTTAGAATATCTCTTCAGGATATTCTCACCAACGATGATTTCCGCCAAGAGCGGTTAGCCCAATTGGAGCTTCTTGACGAGCGTCGTCTTACAGCTCTTGATCACCTCCAAATCTATCAAAAACGTATCAAGCGTGCTTATGATAAGTGACTTCATGAGCGTACCTTTAAGGTTGGTGATCTTGTCCTCAAAGAGAATCAACATGTAACCAAACTAGAAAAGAGCAAACGTGGAAAATTTGCTCCTAATTGGATTGGGCCTTATATAATCACTCACACTTATGGATCAGGCACTTATCGTTTAGCTTCGCTTAATGGTAAACCTGAGCCTGAACCCCTTAATGCCTTGCATCTTCGACCATTCTATTGTTGAATTTAGTGTTATATCACTTCTTATCTACCTGCCGCTCGTCCCTTGAGCCCACTTACCACCACATACACTTTGTTCCCTACACCTCATAATAAAAATCAAGCTCACATAGTTTGATTCTCACTTCACCTCAGCAATGCCTTCCCTTTTTAGTCTAGTCCATGACTTCAAAGTATTAAAATAAGCCGTATTCTTATGGGATTTTCTTGAGTCAAACTTCCTACAAAAACTAGATGCTTCACGTCAAAAGGACATCTAGCTATCTACCTTATATATAGACTGCTCCCTCGAAGGACAGCTATAGGCCAAACTATTGCTACTATTATATATAGACTGCTCCCCCGAAGGACAGCTATGCACTAAAATCATATCTGCTACTATAAATAGACTGCTCCCTCGAAGGACAGCTATACACAGTCAGCCTTTATCAGAAGCTTCTCGCATTGATCAGCTTTGTGAAGACCTCAAGAATAGTACAATCAATATCCCTTGTAGACTTCCCGCATCGATCAGTCTATATTCAGTAAAATAAAAGCCTCATTCAAAAGAACTTTTGAGTCATGGACTTGTCTATTTAGGGTAGGTTCTCTTTTCAGAACACTCGCTTTGTAACAAGTTCTCTGTACCTCCGTTATATCATCCACCTCACCTCACCATTTGTTTCAACTCAAGGGACGTGACGTACACCCGATATATTGTGATCTTACAACTCTTTTCACCTATTGACTTCTCGTCTATGCACGGTACCTAGGGCTTCAAGCTCGTTCTACGTTGTGTGGTTTGTTTAGCTCTTTTACCTACGGAGCACTCTTTCCTCTTTGCCTCGTATCTAGGATTGTGTGTTGATCTTAATCAGGACATGGTTCCCTACCACTTGGGTAGGCTAACTTTCGCTTCCCTTATACCTTTTACAACATCACCAATTCGTTACCAACACCATCACCCTTACCTTACCAATATTAATATCAATACTTTTACCAACCAACCAATTGCCTAACCATACCAAATTGCCTAAATTCACCTCTCCCTGGTCCTAAGGGAGAACTACATCGGTCTGAGGCCCCTCCTTGCTTTGTGCAATGGGCTATGTAGGCAGCACTTAGGAGACATGGGGTCTCCCAAGGTTAGCTCGACCATCCCCTACCATAACCTATCATGTGTGGTAAATATAAATATTTTTGTGTATTTCTATTTAATCACATTCCTCTTTATCCTTTTTCAAAACACCAAAAATCACAACGCAAACATTCTTATTATTATCATAACTCAAATCAACATACATATTCAGTCTTATTTAGATGTTAAACAAATACATCTTCTCTATCATCGACACGCAGGTCGGCATCCTTATTTATTCTTATACCTCTATAACATTTACTTAGACCCTCACGATTCATCCCGACCCAGGAGATGATCGTGATCGTCGACGCCTCTCGCCGGGCCTCTCCATCCTCAAAGGTACCGCGGCTATTGGTACCGCCCACTGATCTACCAATCTCTCCTGTAACATATGAATACGCCCTCTCGCATGGAGGAATCCAGCCTCTAGTCTCTCCGCTCGTGACTCCGCAACCGCTAACAATCCTCTTGTCTCATTCATCTGCGTTTGGAGCTGATGAACTAAACTCTGCAGACGATCTCTCTCCGCTATAATCACAGCTATGTCAGGGTGATCACGTACACCTCATAGCTCTGCTACCCACCATAACCTATAGGCCTCTGTCGTTCCTGCATCCATTACCCTGCGATCGGCTGCTATCTCCTCTGGCCCTTCTGGAGGTGTTGGCCGGGGAGGTGAGAATGCTGCCTCGGCATCGATCCTCATATATGGTCTATAAGCTAGGGGTATATCCTGCACAAATCCAAATTGTCACCGCACGCGTGATCTAGAGGAATCCTCTCATACTCACTGTCCTGTGCCTGCGATCCACCTCAATCGCTCTACACCCCTCAACTCCTCAGCTATGTTCTCTGTTACCATATAGTTCCCGTAAGGCCTCCAACGAGATATCATGATCGTCACCCTCTCCCATACCACTGTAATACTCAATGTCACCTATCACGGCACGGGATCTTACCTCTTGTTTCTGTCTGGACCCATTGTCGAATCCCAACCTGTACTCCGGTCTCTCCTGACTGGATGGGTCGGCCTATTGGTCGCACACAAACAATGTGCTCATAGGCCCAACAGTGTAATAAGTATGAACAATCCAGTGTCATCCTGTGATTTCACCTACAAGCCCATAAACCCCTGTATAACTCCGCCAAATATGCAGGTGCCCATGCAAAAGTCACGTTCCTTTCTATCATCTCCCAAATAACACACATCAATGCCTTTGGAAATCTTCCCCCATCCGCCCTCGGTAATGCATAATACCCTACCGCTATCATTAATATCACTGCTAACCTTGTCTCCTCAGGGTGTGCTGCATACATTATCCCATATGTGAATGTCAAACCTCGCTGTGTCAAATCTCGTGCGTATGGACCAAATACTTGTTATCGCTCCCCGCGCTGCGCTAGGTAATGCCTGATATACTGGTTTTCCTGTAATAGGAAGTCTCAAAATACGGAACACATCTTCCAATGTTACTGTCATCTCCCCTGTTGGCAGATAGAAGGTATTCTTCTCTGGATTCCATCTTTCAATCAACGCCTGCAACATAGCATGGTTATGTGCGATTCGTGAATAATAGCGGATTCCACTTAACCCCAAACGATTTATCAATGTCCATTCAGCTGGTGTTACATCCGCTCGGATTCGTGACAACAGCGCTGGTACACTATCATTCATCCTCGGCCCTGCCTCTGCCTGCATACGTCACAACAACAAATAACCATTCAATCCATCGAATCCCTAAAGGTTTTTTCTCACATTCTGGAAATTCCTCCAGTAACCGGTATCGGTTATAAATAACCGGTTCAGTAACCGATACCGGTTATCCCTAACCACTATCGGTCACTGTCAATTACATACACCTTGCCTAAACAACCACCTACGACAATAAATTGATCGTTTATTCCTCTCTGTATACACAGACATACCCGAAACCCCTGATTACCTACCCCATAACACTCACCTCACCTATAACCCTTGCTATCACGTTTTCTTTATCATATCTACCCACTTAATCTCCCTCCTCCTATTTACAAAACATGCAAACACCAAATTACAACCAAATCGTTTACCTCTTGGGCTGCAGCAGCTTGCGGTGGAACTTGTCTTCCCTCTCGTCCATGCCTGCTGGATGCTTCTCCTCGTTCAGCCATGCTCACCACCCTCTTCAAATATAGCTTGGATTTCTGTCTTCTTGATCTCAGCCCACAATCACGTTACCTATCTCTTTCCTCCTTATCACTCAAATCTCTCATGCAATTACTTGTCTCAGTCGTTAAAATAGCGTCGCATTCGCATATTTAACATCTTGCATGCCTCTCAAAATAAGAACTTCAGTTGCCACCTACGCTTTTTTTTTCTATTTTTAGAAAAATCTCATTTTGGAATAACCGGTATCGGTTATCTAAGCGATATCGGTCTATACTATACCGACATCGGTTAGAGAACCGACGTCATCACATACCCACCTTTTTCAAAACATAGTCCTTTTCTTTATTTTTATCTAATTTTTGGAGGCGCCCGCCTTTTCCCGCATACCAACACCGATAGCTATAATCTTTTCATCAAAATCCACATCTCATTACGATTTCATCCATATCATCTATCACATTACCAAAACAAACAAATCATCAACAAAGCGATATCAAAAACCATTAATCTATATACCATTTGGATCCAAACTTAATGACTACATACATACATTTTCATAAAATCGGTGACAAAACATACAACATTTCATAATACAACATGTCAATTAAACTCATCATTTATATCTACATACATCCCATCACAAAAGACATCAACATCATTAATATATAACACCATGTAAATCAACTCATCATACATCAAATATCACAAACCATCAACAAAACATTTAACGCATTTTTAAACACAGCATGTGGATCAAAACATCATATCTATATATATATATACAAGGTTTCAAATATACAATGTGCCCTGCATCGGGGCCTCTGTGATCTCATAATACAACAAAGCCGGCGCGCAGGCCGCAATAACCGTCAAAAACCTCAACACGGCTCGCAGGCCGGTCTCTCATATCAAAAACAGACTCGGCTCGCAGGCCGGTATCAACTGTACAACCCGTACTCGGCTCGCAGGCCGGTATAATAAATACATGAATGAATCAATGAATAATATGTAGGCACGCAGGCCTCTATCAACACAACCGGTTCGCAGACCGGTGCCCATGTCCAATATACAAAAAGTGCAGGGACCCCTCAGCTCTCTCCACCTCCCTCTGCCTGTCTGCCTGCTGGTCCCTATCCTGCCTCTCGCCTCCTGCCTGTGACGGACCCACCAGCTGTGGCTGCCCCTCCCTGAGACCTCTGGCTCCGAGAGGTCTCTGCTCTATGTGCCGCATAGGGCTGATAATCAGCCCCGGTACCATCAAGAATATCCTGATAGTATCGGGCCTCCGCTCTAGCCTCCATGTAACGCTCTCGAGCCACCGTAGGTACTGGGGCTGGTCCCCTGACACCTACTACCAGTGCCCCCGTGCTGTCTTTGGTGCTTTGGTGGTGCTGTGGGGTAATGGTGGTACTGTGCGGGCACTGTGGTATGCTACTAGTGGTGGTACACTGCACTGTGCATTCGTGCTGGGGCTATGGGTCATTTCACGCTGTGGTGGTGGTGGTGCCTGTGCCTGTACCTGAGCCTGGGCTAGCTGCCCCTGTAAAACACCTATATGTGTACTGTCAGTGAATTAGCTGCCTGTAATAGCTGCGCTTTTTGACCCCCTGAGCTGATCTCGCTCTGCCATCACCGCTGCCAAGTCTGGCTGTGCAGGCTGTGCTACCCTCGCTGCTCTCTGACCAGCCCACCAAACCATATATGCTCCCGTATAGCCAGCATCATCTACAGTGTCATCTGCCGGCCTCTCAGCAACCCAATCTGGATCCACGGGCTGTGGTGCAGGTAGTGGGGCCTCTACATCATCCCTCGGTACTGAGGGAAGCGAGGGGGCTCATCCTGTCGTAGCCCCATCTGCCTGCGTACCCTCTCCAGGGGTATCCTCTCATACTCTCCCGGCCTCCGTCCCGCTATCCAGAATGTGTACTGGATCCACTTGCAACTATCCCGGGCTCCTCCCACGGGGTGATGACCTCTATATGGTCTCCATACAATATCTACGCATTGTCAGGCCCTCTAATAAATGCCTGTAGTAAGTAACGTCTCGCCTGCAGAAGCCTTTGCTCGTGGTGACCCACGACCCCTGACCACCTCTCGAAAGCCATATCTATATATGACTGTGGCCACTGGCTCTTTGGGGTAATCCTCTTGGTCTAATGCATATGATGTGCTCATATGCCCAACAGTGAAGCAAAAATGTCGAACAAATCCCAAATCGCCTCATCCGGTGATAGCCCCATGACTCTCTATATAAGCGCACGGGTATACTGGTGCCCAAAGCATAACATGTGTGCTCCTCCACCATCTCATGTAGCACCCCATCGGCGCCGTGGAAAGCGGCCTCCCTCGAGTGCCGGGAGGGGAAGCGAGTGATCCGATCATCATCAACATGGCAAGCCGTGTCTCATGTCGGTGCGCACGGTACATATCCCCATACCGATACTCGCGCTGTGATATGTCAATAGCGCGGCTGCATCCCCAAAAACCTGTAGGATGCTGTCCATGGCTGTCTCTGCATCCACCTGAAAGACTGCCTCTCCATCGATAGGTAATCGAAGGATGCGATACACATCCTCCAATGTGATGGTCATCTCTCCAGTCGGGAGATGGAACACATTGGTCGCCGGATCCCATCTCTCGATGAGGGCAACCATCAAACTATGATCTCTGTCGATCGCTCTGTATCGCTGGACTCCGCCGAGTCCCACCTCGCGCATGATAGCCCAGTGTGCTGCGGACACATGTGGTCGCATCCGGCTCAACAGTGGGGGCATCCTGTCCCGCATCGTCAGCTGCTGACGTGCCTGCAAAACCTACCCACTACCTTAGCCCTACTCTTTATCACAACATCTACTTTACCCTCTATACCCCCTTTTATCCCCCGACCACACCTTGACTCTCTAACACACCCCTACCCACCTACCTTCTCCTCACCCCGACTCCCTAACACACCCCTCTACCCACCTATCTTCTCTAATATCCCACTCCCTTTTTCACCCAAACAAATAACCCCCACCATACTACCACACAACCAAAGCGATACCCAAACAACCAAATCCAACTACCCCAACCTAAAACCATATCAAAACATCCCTATCCCACCCCAATCATACCAAAACACCAACTCAACTCAACCACACAACCCAAACCACGCCCACACACCACCACATAACTACAAAACAAAAACAAAAACAAAAACGATCACCACAAAACAAAAACAAAAAAAACAAAAACAAAAACAAAACCACAGCCGATGGCCGCATATATGACCGACACCGGTCAAACACAAAGCACCGTGACCTGAAAATTTGTGACCGATGCCGGTCGCTTAGCGACCGACATCGGTCGCTGTATTTACCCGGAGCCGAACCCCCGCGCGGCCCCCAACCTACATTTTTTCATTTTTCTCCCTCTCTACCCACCCAAACACCCTAAAAACCTACCCACCCAGCCGCCTCGGCTTATTTCACCTATCTACCCTCTCCCTTTTTCAAATTATTTCCATTTTCTAATTATTTCCTAAAAACATGTACATTCCTACCCAAACCCCAAATCTAGCTTAATAACATCAAATGAACACAATGCAAGGTTTCGAACTTACCGGTACGACGACACGTCGTCGTGGTGGGATGGGTGGTGGTGGTCCAGCTGGTCCAGCTCCTCCTGCTCCTCCTGGCTATGCCATGGCTCCAAATGTCCTCTTCTGGGTCCTCAACCAATCAACTACTGCCTCCTCCTCACTCGGGCCCGCCAATCACCTCACTTCTCCACTCAACTAGTGCCACCTCAGCCAACAAATACACCAATATCAATATTCCACCTCAGACAACTTAATTTGGTTTCCAAATTGACAAAGTGACAATGACCGGCCGTATTTTTCTTTTTATAGGTTTTTAACATAGAACCGATACCGGTCAAATCGTGCCCTAAGGAACCGGCATCGGTTATCTAACCGGTACCGGTCATAGATAACCGATATCGGTTTTGTCCTTTTTACCCAACTTTTTGCCCTTATTCACTACTTTCCCTTTCCCACCACATTGCCTCTTTACCACATCGCCTATATGCTCCATTGCTCTTTAGCCATTTTTGACTTCACCAGCCCGACCCAAGGCTGCCAGGCTAACCCAAGGCCCACTACCTATCCATCGGCCCGACCCAAGGCCTCACCCTAACCATTTAGCCCGACCCAAGGCCGCGCCACCCAACAACTTGGCCGACCAAGGCCTCAATCTACCATCTAGCCCGACCCAAGGCCTCACCCTACCCAGGCCAGGCACCCAAGGCCTCAACCTACCATCCGGCCCGACCCAAGGCCTCACCCCTAACCATTTGGCCCGACCCAAGGCCGCCACCCAACAACTTGGCCCGACCCAAGGCCTCCACCTATTCGGCCCGACCCGAGGCCTCACCCTACCCATTTGGCCCGACCCAAGGCCTCCACCCCTACCCATCCAACCCAAGGCCCGACCCAAAAACTTGGCCTCAGGCCTACCTACCTATCCGGCCGACCCAAGGCCTCACCCTACCCACTCCGGCCCGACCCAAGGCCTCAACCTACCTATCCGGCCGACCCCGGCCTCACCCTACCCATTCGGCCCGACCCAAGGCCGCAACCCAACAACTTGGCCCGACCCACGGCCGTATCACTTCAATACCTTACCCAACATCAACAACATACACTTTTATCCACCCATCATGTAGCTTTTTGTTCCATCGAGCTCACCTGTTCGTGTTTTAGCATGATTAGGGTCCCTGACTTGATCTGTCGACCAACTTTGCCTAGACCTCGACCGTGACGTTTATCTCAACCAAACCAACCATTTGGTACTGCCGAACATGCCTAAACGTTCCTGTACCTTACCTATTATATACCCTGGAGCTACTTCCTATGCCTTGGATACCAAGATTATATCACCCTTGTTTGGATAAACTATCGACCTTTGCCTATGCATTGCTGGTTTGCTCATCAAATCATGTACCCTGGTCACACTATTGCATTTCAACATGCGTCTGCTTCCTTTGGACCTACCCCACCTTTCTCCCCATCATCTCTACACCATTTACCCTTTATCAACCCTATCAGTGATTTCAAGTTCTCTCAATCGTGATAGATTTGAGGGATTACCTATACCCTTAATAGGGAAACCACTTCATATTATTGTCCGTGCATCTTTACAAAACAAGCTACACGACAATAAGGGGCTAATGTAGACACCAAATTTGTGTCTTACGACCCCTTGTGACCCGCATCTCATTTTACAACCTAACCTCATCACCTAAACCTTACACAATTATTTATTAATTACCTTGTAATTGATAAATCCACATCACCTTACCTGCCACCTCATTTTGCCACCTCATCATGACCTAGTCCTAACCCTAAACTAACCTAATTAAGACCTATAACTTGGTCCACACCTACACCCATGACTAATGACCCCTTTCTCGCACCCAAAACCGACCTTCTAGTCACTTGACCAAGCCCGCAACTAATCTCTCGGGAGAAAAGCAGGGAAAGTGGGTGATTTTACTAAAAATAGCCTACTTTTTCCTAACCGATACCGGTTCCTACTCGACCGCCGTCGGTTACGTAACCACCATCGGTTCCCTGTAAATGGGCTCCCCAAACCAAAAACAAAGGTGGAAGGATTTTTGGATCAACGAGAGAGAGCAGGAGCGATCAAGAGAATCCAGATCTTTACTTGCCGGCGAGAGAGAGTGATGAAAGAAAGAAGAGTTTGCAGCAAAGGAGATCAAGCCCAAAACTACAATGGAATAGCCAGAAACCTGTGATACTCAGCTGATCATCGGGAGGGAGATCTCTCATCTTCTGTGTGTCAAGCCATCTTACCTAAGTTCTGCCTTTGTCATCAGAGTTCTGGACCTGCATCTTCGTCAATAACCAGTAAGTTACATCTTCATGTCCTCTTTAATAAGGAGTTTTCTTAGATCTTTTTTTAAATCACACCATCTCGATAAATTCATTCCTTTTAGATCCACTACCCTAATGTATCTGTTTCTAAAAGGAATAAAGATTCATTTACCTCTCATGAAACATTCATGAAACCTAATATCACCCAGTGATGGATACTTACATGATTCTCGTTTAATCATTGGTAGGTGTAAGAGGTGGATAGCACTCAACAAACGAGCACAGAAAAGGAAAAATGAGGTAGGACTAATAGTCAATAGTAGAATGTTCGAAGATGCAAAGCATTAAGGAGCTAAGGTTGGGGTTTACCATCAGTGAAGATAAATGATAAGCCTTGATCCATAAGTATGGGTCACAATCTATGGTCCAAGCCAATTAGGAGAAATTTTCCCTATTTAATATTTCTACTTTGGTTACGTGTTGATTTCTTTCAGCGGAAAGATCACCAATGTTTTAAATTTCTGTTCATGGACACATTTATCATTATTGTTTAATACATTTTGGTCTTGAAGGTGTTCTTAGGGTGTTAAGATGATGTTCATCTAATAAAAAAGGAGTTGTGCTAAAAATTCTTGATCTTTTTTCATCACACCATGTCATGGAGAGAAATGCGGAGTGAGGGAATCTAGACTTTGAGAGGCAAAATAGCCTTTATACCATAGTTTCAGAGAGAAAGGAATGATGGAAGTGTGAATACAACGGTATGCCCATAGGGAAAAAGGAATCGTAACAGTCCTTCCAAAGATTGAGTTAACCACTTTCATGAGAATTTTGAGAAAGGTTTTTTTAGTGGATTCGCTTTGGCCGTTGGTCCGTGGGTAATTTGGTGATGAAACTGCCCAATGGCAAAAGTGTCGCAAATTTTTCGCAATGTTTTATTTTGAATTGTTTTCCATTATCAATGATGATGAGGAACACCAAAGTGAAAATGATGTGATGATTAATGAATCACATATTTTTATAGCTTTTGTGGAGATGAGTGGTATGGCCTCAACCCATTTTGTGTAGTATTTGGTAGTGGTGATGATCCATTGATGGCATTGGGAAGAATGGGGATTGATTTCTCTGACAAGATCCAAACCCCATTGAAAGAAGGGCCAAAGGTCATGGGTGACTGTAAGGCATGACTGGGTGTATGATGAAGGTTGGCATGTTGTTGGCATTTTATACAACACTTGACATAGTCACAACAATCATGGTTAAGGTTCACCAAGAATAGCCTAAATGAAGAATACACTAGCAATAAGTAAGGCCACTAAAGTGACCTCCACATATGCCATCATGAACCTCCTTAATGGTATAAGGAATTTCAAAACTTGTGAGGCATCGTAAGAGAATACCATCAAAGCCACACTTATAGAGGAGGCCCCCCATGATGACGTAATGAGAGACCTTTTTAAGGAAGGCGCGTTGTCCATTACGGGTGAGATCAGGAGGTAAGATGGAGAGAGAAAGATAGTCAGAGTATTATTTATACAAAGGTCACTCGGAGTGGGGACAAGTGGTTCCGATGGAGTAAACATCGTGAGGTAAATAAGAAGGGTGATTGGAGTTGTTATGGTGACAAATATTTTAGAATCGGTAGGTGAAGTGGGTATTTGAGAAGCCAAGCAGGCCATGGTATCCATAAATTTGTTGGTTGAACGTGGGATAGTTTGAAGGGCGTAATGGTCAAAGGTGGTCAAAAGTATGTCTACATGATGTTTATACTTTTGAAGTATCTCATTACGACATTGGTATATACCATTGACTTGGTTTATGACCAATTGAGAATCACCAAAGATGTTGATTGATTTGACATCTAGGGCGTAGGTGGCTTAGAGACCTAGTACGAGCGCTTCGTATTCAATATTTTTACATTCAAAATCTAGTTTGAAAGACAAAGGCATGGGTTCACCATCAAGTGGAATGAGGATAACACCAGCCCCACCCCCATGCTGACACTTGGAACCATCGAAGAAGAGTTTCATTTGGTAAGTGGGTTCATTCAGGAAAGGGTAGTAATTGACTCATCTGGAAAGTCAAAATTAGAGGGTTGATCCCCAGAAATAGGTGTGTCGGCCAATTGGTTAGTGATAGCTTGGCCCTTGATGGACTTTTGATGAATGAATTTGAGGTCAAGATCAGCTAAAATCATAAGCCATCATGTGGCACGCTGATTTTGATAAGGTTTGGCATACATGAAGTGTAAGGGGTCGGTGTTGGTCACAACATAGGTTTTGTGGTTGAGTAGGTAATGGCGGAGTTTTGTGGCAATGAAAACTAAGGCTAAGAAAATTTTTTTGGGATGGGTGTATCAGGTTTCATAGTCCAAAAGAGTATGACTTATGTAATAAACCACCTGCTCCCTATGTTGTTCATCATGATGAGCAAGCATGGCCCCCAAAGAGTGATCGGTAGCTGAGATGTATAGGTAGAAAGGTTGATCGTCTTTAGGTGGAATGAGTATGGGTGGTTGAAGAAGGTATTATTTTAAGGCCTCAAAAGCTTTGTGGTAGTCATCATCCCATTTAAAGGATACATCCTTCTTGAGTAGATGATGAAATGGTTGACATCGATTAGATAATTGTGAAATGAAACGGTGAATGGACTATAACTTACCTTGTAGGATACGGAGTTGCCTAAGGTTAGTGGGTGGAGGCATTTAGAGAATGGCCTTGAATTTAGTAGGATAAACTTCTATACCACGTAGGGAAAGGATAAATCCTAGGAGCTTTCCGAGAGAACCATGAAGACACACTTCTTAGGGTGAAGGTGAATGTAATATTTAATGAGGTGATCAAATATGGTTTTTAGGATGGTGAGGTGCTCGGAGCATTTAGATTTAGATTCAGCTAAGAGATCATCCATGTAATCTTCCAATATATGATGCATGATGTCATGGAAGATATAATTCATAGCTTGCTGATATGTGGCACCAACATTTTTAAGGCCAAAAGGCATGACTGATAGCAGAGAAGGTCCCAAGGGGTGATGAATGGTTTTGTGTTGATCCTAGGGAAAGTAAGATTTGGTTATAACCCTGAGAAGCCATCCATGAGTGATAGCATCTCATGACCAGTGGTAAGGTCAACTAGTTGGTCAATACTAGGTAGGGGAAAGTCATCTTTCAGGCAAGCTAGGTTGAGGTCATAGAAATCCATGCAAATGTGGAGTCCCCCTGTCACCTTAGTGACAGGGACAATGTTAGAAATCCACAAGGATAATCAATGGGTAAGATGAAGGAAACGAAAAGAAGGCGCTGAAGTTCTTCTTTGATGAGAAGGGCAATGCTGAGGGTGCATTTTCCTTAGTTTTTGTTTGATGGGTTTGGCATCGGGAATGGTTATGATATTGTGGACCACTATGGTGGGGTCAATACTAGGCATGTCTACATAAGACCAAGCAAAAGCGTGGTTATGATTTTGAGAAAAGAAGTGATGGCTTCTATTCTAAGTAGCATCTAAAGATTGACCGATCTTTAGGATGTGTGGGTCATCTGAGTATGAATGTTGATCTCGATAGTCGATTCATTCAACATGGTTTGCATCTCAGAGGGTAATGACCGATGAATATATGAGTCTTTTGCACCAAGGTAGGTGAGTATAGATTCATCATCCTGACATTGAATGACGTTAATTAAAGGTGTATCATCATCGATCATTTTAGGATACAGGAAGGGAAGAGAGGAAGGAGCCTCACCCTCATGTTGATAAGTCAGAGGCCCCAAGGAAATGGTGTTTATGAAAAAAAAAAGTTAGGAGGGATAGATTCTAGATCCATCGACTCCATCGATGAAAGGGTGATGAAGGTGGAGTGGGTGAAGAGGGTAGAGAAGGGCTAATGTCCTCGATGAGTTCAATGTGGGCCTACTTGGTAGGTGGTTCAAATCGATACCACTACGGTCATTATGTTTGTGGGTAGTACATGGAATAATAGTATGGTGACCTTGCTCATAAAATCAAAACCAAAACCCTTCCACACATTAGTGTAGGAAGGTGTGGGAGAAATGGTGATTAGTGAGTGACTGGAAGTCAATAGAAAATGGGTGGGTTTGTGATGGTGGTTTGGGTGTGTAAGTGGTAGTATCAAGTCCCCCATAGGTGAGACTAGTACGAAGGTGAGGAGGACCATAAAGGAGGTGTTCTCCTATGCGGTGATCATAGTGAGGATGTTGGTGAAGATTTCCATACTCTTGTGGAGTAAGGAATGTGTTGACACTATATAGGTGATATTCCCCTAGAGTGAGGCATTGAAAAATACCTTCCAAGGGATCGGTGGTTGGTATGTGGGTATCTAGAATAGATGATGTGTTGGAGGTCGATGCGGAGGTGGAGCTAATGGATTGGGAGGCTGATGGGTCGGCCATGGAGGTTATGGCAGTGGTAGGAATGGAGGAGGTATATGTGCGGTTGAGGTAGGCTATATATACTAGTAAGTGGAGGTGTAGGTGAAGTGGTAGTGGTCATGGAGGTAGATGCCTTAATGGGTATAAGCATGTCATTGGGTCGGTAAAGCATGTTGCATGTTTTAAAAGGTGATGGATTAGCTGGAATAGTATAGGTGTGTCCTTCATGCTCAAACTTTACACAATGATGCAAAGTGGAAGGAACACAACCCATGACATGAATCCAAGGTCTACCAAGCAACAAGTTATATTGAAATTCCCCCTCTAAGATGTAAAATAACTCTAGAACAGTGTGGGGGCCCATGTGAATGTGGAGGATGATGGTGCCTAGTGTAGAGGTGATAGCATCATTGAATGAACGCAACATGATAGGATGTTTATGCATGCAATTTTTAGGTATGCACATTTGAGAAAATGCATGGGATGAAATGATATTAATGCTATTAGTGCCCCCATCAATCATGACATGTCATACATGTATATCATCGATGTGGATAGAGATGAAAGAGAGGTGGGTCCAGTCATCATTTGGTGTGGTGTGATCTCTTCCTCTGAGAAGCTAAGGGAGGCCTACTTGGTGAGTAGGTGAGGTGTGGATAAAGGTGGTAATTTGGTGAGAGAGGCTACATGATGGGGTGTGATAATGGAGGCTACGGGTGTAGGGTCATTGGGTAAAACCTCAATAGATTGAAGACCTCCATGAGAGCTTGACGATGGGATTCCAAGGTTTGGATGAGGTCATATAAGGACATTTTGAGGGGGATTGGTGTAATTGTTTGAGCATGGTGTGATGTGTGACCCCATTAGAAATAGGATATGTGGGGCCATGGATAGTGATTTTAGGTGTGGGTGTAGATGGTATGTTGGGTATAGGATTGGTTGGTGAGTAGTTTGCCTTTTCCTTGCCTTTTTCCTTCTGAGCACGGGTAGTCAACATGGATCATGTTGATTTGAGGGGAGTTGGTAAATGGAGAAGGTGTAGGATGAGTGGTATAATGACATGATGGGAAAAAACCTACTGGGGAGGAAAATCCTTGTGAAGTGAGTTGGGCACAATGACATTTGGGTGATGGTGTGGCAAGTTCTATGATGTAAACCATGTTAATTTCAAATCTTGGGGGTGGCTCTAAGAGTTGTGGGGGTGGAGGTCATGTGGTTGTTGAGTAGGCAAAGGAGGGAATGGGTGTGGTGAAATGGGTGTCTCATGAGAAGGTCATCATCATCAAAGTTTGCTTCAGGAGGACACAACTAGATAAGGATGGTTTTCAAAGCCTTGCATTTCTCCACATTGTGCCCTAGCACATGATGGTAGGCACAAATTTTAGTGTCATCAAACCCTTTTGGCTTGGGTTTGAGGGGGTCATAAGGTTTGAGTAGGTGGTAATGTGATGACAAAAGTCTCAAGGAGGTTGGTTAAGATTTTGGCATAGGACCCTGCTAGTGGGTCGCAATGGGAAGTGAAAGTGGGTTTGGGCGTAGGTGTGGTTGATTGTTGAGGAATGGTCTTTGCAGAAGGGGGAGTGGGTCGAGCTATGGTTTTGGGTGTTGGCATGGTCTTGGGTGTTGGTTGTTTTTGTGTTTGGGTGGGGGTATGGTAGATGAACTAGGGAATGAGTAGGAGGTGTGTGGTTGTTTTGACTACCTTATTGAGGGGTAGACATTTTGTTTTGGATTGCACCTTCTTGGGTAAAGGTGATATGGGTCTATGAGATCTAGAGGAAAGGTGGATAGGGGAAGAGGGTGAGTTACCCATGGGGATAATGGAGGTGTTGTGAAGGTAGATGATGTGGGTCATGCTTGGGGTGTGAGGAAAGAGAGGCGAAGTGTAGTGGGTAGTGAAGCAAGGCTGAGATGGTATTGGAGGTATGGGTGGTAAAGATGCTACAGTGTGGGTATAAGTTGTGTTGGTGTTTGGGTATGTTAGAGGTTTGTGAGGAAGGAATGGAATGTTGTGTTTTGGTTTATTGATGGGTGGAGGTTTCTTGACCATGTTGGGAGGTTGAGGTCCCCTAAGATGGACGGAAAGGGTGAAGGTGATGAAGGTGTGATTGGCAGCAGTTGGAGTATGAGTTCTATATGGGTTTGGTTCTTTTTTGGGTGCTTTGGAGTAGGTTTGGTGTTATTTTTGGAGGATGTAGCTAAATCTAGTTTGATAGGTGGATGAGTAAGGTTGGTGGTTGGGGTGACCCCCTAAGTAGTAATAGGTTTAGTTAAGGAAGATGATGTAGGTGTGGGTTTGGATTTAGATGTATGTTGGGTTATGGGTAAGGGTGTATGTTGAGCTATGATGGGTGTCGTGGAAGAAGTTTTGATAGAGGTGGTTGTGCTTAGTTTGATTGGTCGAAATATTTTTGGGTAGATAGTGGAAGTATCATGCAAGTGACATTTCATTTACATTGAGACATGAAGAAAAAAGGCGTTCCCAAAGTAAGGCTCTATCCACATAATCTAAGTGATCGGCTAAACATGAGAATGGCACGTCTGTAGGCAAGGTTGATGAGGACCTAATGGAAATTCCCATAAAATGTGTCTTAGAGATAGGGAATTTGCTAGCTTCGGATACTTCATGTGGGTAAGAGAGCCAAAAGTAGGTCTGTAGGATCTTGGGTAGCTGATGGAGAATGCTCACCTAGAGGAAAAGGTATCTCTACTAGATCCTTGATAGGTGGAGGAAAATGGTGCTCCTCTATAGGTGGAGGAGATAAAGGTGTATCCTTTATATGGTGGAGGAGGTATCTCATGTGAGTGAAGGTTATCTAGGTGGAGAAGCCAAAGGTGAAATAGTCTTGATATTATCAGAAGGCTCCTCCATAAGTGATGAAGGAGATGAAAGGTGTTCCTCTATGGGTGGAGGAATAGGTGAGGTGAGGTTCTAACATGGAAGGAGGACTTTGGGCTAGGATTTCCTCTATGGAAGGAATATGAGGTAATTGGGAAGCAATGAGTGCGTCATTAAAATATAGTGTGGACCTCATGGGTATGAATATCATGAGTTGAGGTCTCATTGGTTTGATCAGATGAAGGGGCATGATTAGGAAATGGTTTCTTGAAGATGTGTAGGTTTTGATTGGTAGGTGTGTTAGGATTATCCATGGTTAACTCACCTTTCTTGAGCATTTCTTGGACAATATTTTTGAAAGTGATGCAGTTTGCCATCACTATGACCCTTTACTCGATGATAGTTATAGAAAGTTCATGTTCTTTATACCATGTGGGCATAGGGCATTCGGGGTCAAAACCAGTGTGTGGTTTTATAGGAGGAAGGGTGATGGCCCCAAGCTTTGATGAGATTTTCTAAGATAGAAGAATAAGGTTCCCCAATTAGGGTATATTTCCATTGTTCTCATCTGAATTGAAAATTCTAAATGGGTGAGAGATTAGATGAGGGGCTAACCTGATTTGATGGATGAGCTGGGATGGCTTTGAGTACCATTGTGTTAGCGGTCCCCTTGGCCTTTGAATAATTTTTCTGTGGTTTTGAAGAAGAAGAGGTATCATTTGACTTGAATGCCAAGTTCTTATTGTGTAATTAAATTTTCTTCTCTTCAATGGCCCGAATCTCTAGCTTTCATGCCATGGTGAATGCTTCATTGAAGGTTTGAAAATTTTAGACTCGCAAGGTCGGTGAGATATGTCTAGAAAAGGCCCTGTGTGAAGATTTGATGAGTTTGGTTTGTGGTAGTTGGAATGTGAGTTGATTAATTAGGCTACGCCAGTGAGAAACAAAATCTGCGATAGATTCATCATCATACTGACATGTGGAGTATAGGTCAGTCATGGTAACCTTCTTAATGATATTAATGGAGAAGTGATCCAAGAAGGCTTGGGCTACTTGATTAAATGAAAATATAGAGTGTCTAGGTAACCCACTATACCAATCTAATGTAGGCCTAGTCAAAGACATGGGAAAGGTCCTTAAGAGTAGCAAAGCATCATCATGGGCAATTAGGTAGCACCCGTGTTTGAAAGACCACAAATGCTATTGTGGGTCTTCTTTGCTATTGAAATGGTTGAATTTAGGCATTTCCCAATGCATTGGATATGGATAGATAGGAATGGATGGATGGATAGGCTCATTACAAATCTCATCATAGGTAGAGAGAGTGTTGGAGGATTTAAACCGATGCCTCTAATGTCTGCATCTTATCCATCATTAACTTGATTAGGTCGTTGGTCGGTTGTGATGGATGGGTGCCTCTGTAGCATAAGAGGGTTGGTGTTGGGCATATAATGGGGGTGGAATTCTAGTATATGGTGCTTCTGTATAGGTATATTGAGAAGAAGGTAGTGAAATAGGGGGTACGTACCAGAGTGAATAATAGATGAAACAAGAGGTGGTGATCAGTATGTATATAGAGGTGGAAGGGTCGTGGTGACCCTAGTGGCAATGGGGGCTAAAGATTATGGAATAGAAAGGATGATGTTTTGAAAAGGGGTAGGGGTCACCCACAAAATGGGTGGTTTGTAGCTACGGGTATATGAAATATAATAGGGGTGGATGAGGTTGTGTTCTAGGTGGTTGGCGAAGGTATAGTGGATGTGGCAAGTGCATAGATGTAGCAAATGTGACAATCATAGCAGGGTATAGGGCTTAGTGCAAAATGATTGGAGGTAAGGTAGATGCGGGTAGCGGGAGCCAAATGGGGCTAATGTAGAAGTGGGAAGAGAGTCGGGGATAGATATGGGCATTCGTATATCAAGCGACCCCAGGCATCTCGAGTGGATGAGTGGGAAAGGTAAAACTATAAAGGCGATAGGATTTTGGTTAAGGAGTCGTGTGAACTCCTCTCTATTCCGGTAGTGATAGAGATAGGTTGGTTAAGATCCATGGGTGATAAAATAGAAGGTGGTGAAGGGCTAGGTGGGATTGGTTGACAACTGGCATGGAATATGAGGGTGTTTGCTTGGCTTTGGGTTAGCACCATGTGAACAGGTACTAATCAGGTTGGACTATTTTCTATAAATGACATAGAAATACAATAGAAAATAGGAGAGACAAGTGGTAGTAGGTGGATTAGGTACCAAATGTCGGCTGGAAATGACACAAAGCTAACCGATTTCGGTTAGGTTAAACCGATGTCTTTCACAGGGTAACCGCTTGATCCACCGTGGAAAGTGGATGGTTGGTCAAAAACAAGGTAAAAGGCCAATAATCTGCCCAGTATGCAAGATGCTAATAGGATTTACCAATAAAGTGAATATGATGATAGTGATAGAGACTTTGAAAAGAAAAGAATGTGAATAGGTGTCCTTTTAGGAAGGTTGACATAAGAAGAACTATAACCGATTCTGGTTAGGTAAAAGCGATGACGGTGGTCATTGGAACAATACTAGTTACTATGAAATTGATACATCAATGAAGAAAATGTGGTTGTGAATTAAAATTTGATGTGGAATCAAACCGAATTATGAGAATGATGAGAATATGGTCAGGCACACTCGAGATGAAGCTGGGAATACACCAACCGTGATGAGGAGAGTGCAAGGAAAAATAGGAAAAATGAAGAGCGTGATTTATTCACCTCAAAACACAAGCCAAGCAGAAACACTAAGAAAATACGATCCTAAGAGTTCCTTTTCTATTATGCTTGTTTAGCTTATGCTATTTTAAGGACTGACTCGTGAACTATGTAAAATAGAGTTTTTTTTTGTGAGGATGCCTTTTCTATTCTAGATCGTTTCTTTGAATATTAACAAAATAGATAGGGTAACAGTGTAGGAGGAATACTGTTAAGATGTTGGTTATAGGTTGTTGTGTGCGTGTTGACTCCTCGATCCAAAGCTGACCGTGAGAGATTCCTTTTGGTTGGGAGGAACTACCTGAAATAGAAAGCAAGACCACTAGAAAGAGTTAAACAATATATGTAGTGGACTGCCTAGTGTATGCTAGATCTCGGAAGTGTGGTACTTCCTAGAAGGTTGTCAATCCATTATTTTAAACAATTTAATGTGAGAAACAAATTGAGTGTCATCTTATTGTAATCTATATGATTTAGGCATCTCATATAAAACACAATAAGAAAGATCTAATTCAACAAGACTAAGTTAAAACAAGATCCAGGGGCCAGGTAAATGGTTCTGGGCTTTTGCAGGTTTGGTAGAGGTCTGGAAGAGGTCACAGGCAATTATGGGTAACTCAAGAACAAGTAGGTAGGTTGTTGTTCTAAGTAGTATTGGTGGATATAGAGACTGATATCGGTCTAGGGGTGATCGATGACGGTTAAGGGTGACCAACGCCGGTCACTAACAAAATGACAGAGTGTCAAGAATAGAGTTTAGGGGAGGTTTTTCAAGTTAATAAGGAGGTGAGTGGGATATTTATGAGGTCTAGGTGGGATATCAGGCCATTGGGTAGATCTAATGGGGTTTGGATGGAGCTAGGATGAGCTATGGGTTAGGTTGGAAAATGGTGGTATGAAGCCAATATATTGCGGTAGCTAACCTGGCACCGGTTAAGGTAAACGATGCTAGTTACTTGAAATACTTTGTGAATATCATGAGAACAATTTTGGGTCTTCTTTGTGGTTGCACAAAGGGGCTTGGTTGATCGGAATGAGGAATCAGGTTGTTTAGATGGGGTTTTGAGGGTTTGATGGGGGTATGGAGGGAATGCCACCAAAGGAGATAGGTAAGTGGTTGTGGGAGCAAATAACAATAGAGAAAGATGAAAATAATGGAACTAATGAAGTGAATAAGATGAGAAAAGGTTCTACTTACTTGGAATCAGGGTGAGACACCTATGAATGAAGAATGGAGATGATGATGAGGGGTTGGATGCTATGGAGGAATCACCAAACATTGGGGAGCTCTTGCATGGGCTGCCTATGCTCTCCTTCTTGCTGGATTGGATCAGCTCTATGCTAGAATGAGTGCTAGATGGTTGCTTGGATGATTGTTGAGTGAGTGTTGGACGTCTGTGTGAAAGAAAATGCTTGATCTCTTGGTGTGCATGCATACCCATGTTCTCTAAAACTACCGACTTCAAGGATGAATTAAAGTTGGGTTGGTAGTTATGGTCCACCAACATCGTTTAGGGTGTACTGGTGTTGGTTAAGGCGAGATTCCCAAGTTAACTAAAAATAGGAGATCATGGCTGTAACTACTGCCAGATCTCTCTATTCCTCCAGACAAGAGCGGAAGTTGTCGTTTTGTGTCTGCAGGGAATGAGGTGTAGGCATTGATTTTTAGGGTGTTGGTTAGGTCTTAGTTAGTTATGGGAACATACTAAGAATAGGCTTAGGGTGAGGTGGCTAGGTGAGGTGTCTTGGTGATGTGGAGGGGTGGGTATTAGGTAATTAGGATAATTAAATAATAGCTATGATGAGGATAGAAATTAATTTAATTAAATGAATTAAATTAATATTAGTGTGGGGTGAAAGGGGCCATGGTTAGGTAAGTGTGTTTAAGTTGATTAATTAACAAGGGGCTAAGGGGTGTGACCTGATTTTGGTGTCTACAATACCCAAAGGTACATGAGGCCCGAATCTATGCTAATTTTATAACGTGGCAGAACACCGTGGTGACTTTCCTATTGGGTGATGAAATCCCAAGTAGTTTCATCGGGTAGGAATGTTTCAATGCAAGTTATGTTTGATGTGATTTGGTTATGTGTGAGGGAAGTTAAGTGAATGTAATATGTTAACCTCCTAATTAAACTATGTAATCAAGAAGTATGAGAGGTTCATTTTAAGCCCAAAATAAAGATTGATTTTGATGAGGATAGAAAACAAAAATGCAATGCTTTAAAAGAAAAATAAAAGAAGAAGACGTACCTATATAAATGCTTCCTTTTTAATTTTTTAGAACAACTACAACATAACAAGCAAAAATCTCCCAAAGTAGTAACCTACAAGGGTTAGATGAAAATAGAAAAAGATAAATTAATGTTAGAGGATAATTTATCGAGAAATAAAAAAAATCTAGAGAGATCATCGGTGATTTACAGGAATCGCTAGTGATCTACCAAAATCACTAGTGATTTGACCAAATTGTTAGTGATTGCAGAGTAGAGAACCTAAAGGTGGAAATTAATTAATTTAAAATGAAAGAAAAGGGACAAATGTCCCACTGGATATGACAAAATGTACTAGAGATTTTTCGATTTCCAACTTTAACTTAATAAAATGAAATAACAAAACAAACCGACCTTGAAATATGGCGGGGCACTTGATACCCACAATGTGGTGTTGATACTTGATAGGTGAATGACATGACGAATCCAAGTGTGTACAAAAATTCTTCCTTTTAATGGTGTAAGCTACCTATAATGCATAGATACTTAGAAAATGATAGGATAAGATAGATATATGGAATATCTCTTAACAAAGGCCATCCACAAAAGTGAATGGACTTCCTTGCAAGGATGTCAATCCACATTTAAGAAATCAATCTAATAGTGATAAAATAAAATGATAAAAAAAATGATATAACCAACATGCAAAGGAAAAGGAACTAACACGGTCCATGGCTATATGATGGTCTAATGGTGATACTTGATCTAAAGGGATTCTAGGGATCACAAAATGGCTTAAAGGATTAAGTATTTAGATGGTTGTGCACTCACAAAGGTGATAAAGATGATAGATTTGATTTAGATAATTGATAGATTGTTAAAGATGGCTCAAAGGAGCTTGATATGATTGGATCAGACACTTGCAAAGGAAGAGTGGTAATAAGTGATGGGATATGGATATTAGAAGGAAATATTGGGGTTAAATGATGTAACAAATAGGGATCATTGGCGATTGAGGTTATTCGACAATGATTAAGGATGATCGATAGAGATCGGGAGAATCGTCGATGATTATTATGGAAATGTGTAGACTCATAATAAATGTGATAATTTTGATAAAATCTTGTAAATGATGATTAAATGAGATAATAATACAAAATGATGGGCACTTACCTTGTATAATTTGACAAATGAATACGAGAATGTGATATTACGAGAGAGGAGGATTATAGATATAGTAAGATTGTTGAGTTGATTCTTAGGCACTTAAATGCTCAAGAACGATTATTGATGTCTTGAATGTTGCTATGATGATTTTGGGCTCTATGGTAGTGATATGATATAAAGAATATGCAATATGAGGTTTCAAAGAGTGAGCAACCTAGGCGGCCTCAAACAACCTCAAGTTATGTCCTAGCTAACCCGAATGGAGGCTTGGAGCTCGTTTATATAAGGCCATTGTCAATTTTGGAGAATCGCCAATGATTATTAGGATCACCCGGTGATCTCGAGGTTTATGGGGAAATTTTTTTAAAATTCTTCCCAAATCAAGATTTTGGTCATTTGACGAAGGATGGGTATTGGAAAGAGGTTATACGGGTAAGGGTTTATGAAATGGTTGAGAAGTTGCATTTTTTTTTTTGCTTTATTTGATTTTATTTTCTAAGTGGTTTGGGTGGTTTTAAGAGGAGTAAAATAGGATTTTATAGTTGTAGAATAATATTTACAGGAGTAAATATAATGGGGAGAAATAAGACTTAGGATAAGGGTTTAATAGATAATAATATTGATGCGATAATGTAGAGACTTAAGCGAATGCGGATATGGAAATTAGTGGTGCTAATTTTAGATGTCTACCACAAGATGACCAAAGTACACAAAATATCATTCAGAATCTCCAACATGATCCAAACATGTTAGAAAAATTTATATGGAAAGGGGATGCTTTATGGTACAAGGATAGATTATACCTATGTAAGAACTCAACCCTAAAAATTAGGGTTCTATTTGAGCTCCATGCTTCTCCAGTAGGGGCATTCTAGATTTTTTAATAATTATCATCAAATTAATGAATGTTTCTTTTAGGAAGGGATAAAAGGGGATGTCCAAAAATTTACGGCAAAATGCATGGTATTTAAGAAAAATAAAGGTGAAATAATCCTGGGTATTTTATACTTTCTATCTATTCTAGCTAATGAGTGGGAAAAGGTTTCCATGCACTTCATCACAAGTTTTCTTAAATCATAAGGAAAGTATGTAATCATGGGTGTGGTGGATAAACTCACCAAATATGCCCAATTATGTGCCTTGTCACACCCATTTTTTACAAGTATAGTAATAACAAACTTCATGGATACTGATTGAAGCTACATGGGACACGAAAGATTATAGTAAGTGATTGAGACCCTATATTTAATAGTAATTTATAGATTGATTATTTTCATGTTTGGGTACCCAAATAGATTGTAGCTCTTCTTATCATCCCCATCCCGATGGGAAAATTGAGGTGGTAAACAATTTTTGGAAGGTTGTCTTTGTTGGGCCCATGAAATATTGGCTAAGTACACATAAGCGCATAGGCGCCATGCAAGGCCCTAATTGAAGAAGGACACACAAGGAAAAGGCACATAGGATAGGGTTTAAGGAAGGGTTTAAGAAAACCCATGGTGCATGCATGGACAGAGCCAAGGTTCTAGGACTTAGCCATTTTTACCTATCGAGAAGGACACGAGAAAAGCATGACCTAGGTGGATAAGGTGCCAACTGACACGGCGTGAGGTGGCTTGGAAGGAATATCCCTGCAATAGAAGATTATAGAAGGACATCATGGCAAGGAGTGGTGAGCTCATTCCTGGAGGAGCATGCACCCATGGAGCACCACTTTGAGACAGTTGGTGGTAGATCTCGAGGCCATAGAAGAATGAGTTAGCAGTTCAAGAAGGCTATATATACAAGTTCTTGTAGAAGCATAAAGAGATGGAAATGGATAGAGGGTGGAGCTCTATAGAAATACTACAAGGACTCTATTAGCTTGGGTAAATACGTATAGGAAAGCATTTATCAAGGGTTTGGGAGTTATAAATTTTCTTTTGAGGGCCTAGTTATATGAAGCCGGTTATTATGCATAACTACGGTCTTCCTTTCTATGACATTCTGTAATGGGCCTAATGAATGTAATGAGGTTATTAGTTTATGAGAATATGAACATTAATGGTTCTTATGCATACATCCTTCTTCATAGATCTTTTTCATTTATGATTATTAACTAAGTATGAATTCTTATACAACTTCCTTTCTATTTTGGTGTAAGTTCTATAATCTATTAATCACTTTTCTATTTAGAATGATTGCAAGGATCTAGAAGTTGTTCTAAGCTCTATGGTGCTTGTATGTCTTATTTCCTTTCAAATCTCTTAAAATCGGATCATAGATGATGTTTCCCACTAAAATCATAGATAAGAGAGACTCGGAACATGCATGCATGTCTCGGGTGAGTGCCCACACCCTTTGGGTGATAAGTCGATGTGCATGGGATTTATTTCCTTTTTGATGGGTGTAAAAATGACTACATCTTGGTTCCATTGCCGAGAACCTCTTTTTGAAGTTGTA
This sequence comes from Taxus wallichiana var. yunnanensis, assembly GCA_018340775.1. Lineage (NCBI taxonomy): Eukaryota > Viridiplantae > Streptophyta > Pinopsida > Cupressales > Taxaceae > Taxus > Taxus wallichiana. The sequence goes on from CM031243.1 coordinate 854,714,956, forward strand.
GTGGTAAATGGAATACATCATGATCTATGTAATGAGTAATGATAGAGTGTTTAAATTTGGAAAGTGTTGAATCATGGTTCAAGAGCACGAAGGATGAATTTTCTCGGAGAGATTCAACATTAGATCTGAGTTTAATGCACATAGATGGGTAGAAGTGAACCTCTACAATGATTTGTATGAAAAAAATTCTATTGCTTCCCAATAGAGCTGTATGAATGGCTCTCAGCATATGCATCTAGATCAAATTGGCATTATAGATCGTGTGTGGACACAAGAAGAATACCAGAGGTTGCAGGATGCGAGAGCTGCGTGGACCGTCTTTGTGGATCATTGGTGGAAAGGTGTGTTGGCTAGCTACACTTTGGAGTACACTATTTCCACATATTCTTGTCTAGAAGTTGCTGAGTTTGAATTTTACAGGAGCCCATAGGATCATTTCTACATGTCATCCCTCTGGAATTGAAAATCTTGATTGTTACCTTGAGTTTAGAGGCATTTCCAATGGCTAGATAAACCATTCTAAGCGTTGGGCAAGGAAGCTAGGGTGGAGGAAGATGGCAGATATTATGACGGAGAAAGAAAGGGAGGAGAGGCGACTCAAGTATAGTGAGGTGTGTGAAAGGGAGATTGCTAGACAACGTGAAGTTACAAGTGTGATGGATCTATGGAGGCAAGACGTTATGGGAAGGAGTTGAGGTTCACGTAGAGGATGCGAGAACCTTAGCGATCTGTGCTACCCCATCTTAGTAAGCATGTAAGAGAGACCCCTTCATATTCGATGATATTTTTCACATGGAGAGAGAAGAGTCGCTACCATGTAGCTAGTGAACCCACCTAGTGACAAAACCCTGGTGCTTGGTTTTCCAAATCAAGGAAAGAGTATCGTTGACCCAGTTGGTATCAGTGGAAGTGACAGATCTTCACCCAAGAGATATAATTTTTCCTTTCCCACTTCTATGGCTATGTATATTCCAAAGTATTCAAATAAATCTTTGGGTAAGGAACAAGTACATAAGCCTTGGTCTCACATCACAGGAGAGGTGCGGGGTACACTAGTGGTAATGTGGAAGTATCACAGACCTGTCAGTGTGTAGTTCAATGGAACTTTGGGGACCCTTGGCATGACCACTATAGGACCTAGTGGACTTGGTGGATCTAGTGGGTTAGGAGGAACATGACCTAGTGGACTCGGTGGGTCGGGAGGTTTAGGACCTAGTGGATATGGTGGATCGGTGGTGGGGAAACACCGAAGGAAACTAAGGCTCTAGCTTAGGAGGACAAGGGCCCCACCACCCCCTCAAGTCTTATTTGAGATGTCTTTACATTTTCTAGATTACAGAGGTATTGAAGATGCTGCAGAACATGTTCACAAGTGTGAACTACTATGGCATGCAAAGGGGATCACAACCCTAGAGTGGAAGGCCAACCAGTTTGCAACAACATTACAGGGGTGTGTGCATAGCTGGTATAGGAAATATGACCCTCATCAAATAGTGGTGGATTATACTACTTTAAAGAACACCTTCTTGGAATAATTCCACATCCTTGAGTTTGAATAGAAGAGCATCAGCACCCTGAAGGAGATTCAACAGGGAATGGTAGAGAGTGTGTGGGAATATGACGTGTGCTTTAAAAATCTCTTGTCTAAATTATCATATGATATTCACCCTTTATAGCATTCTCAGTGGTTTATTAGAGGGTTGATCACACCTTTTAGAAGGGCCTTATCTCATAAAAATTTCATAGATTCGTGTGAGGTGTTAGAAGTTGCTCTGCATACTAAGGTTGTTGGAAGTGTTAATCTTGGTATTATCCTATTTTGGAGGCTCAGATTGCTGTTATGGCTAAGCGGTTGGAGAAGTTGTCTGCAAACTCATCCCATGAGACTCGCGAGTGGTATATGGTGTAGAGATTATTAAGTATAGGGGCACGTTAAGGATAGTTTCCCCTAGAGGATAGTATGCACACATGACAGTAGACTATGAAATTTTCATGGGGACCATGATGTAAGTAGATGCCCCTTGTTACAGTGTGCAATTTGGAAGAATGTTTCTTGCTACTATAATATCTACACCTCTATGACCCATGACATTAAGAACTTTTAGGCTTATTGAATAGAACCATGAGGCCATTGATCATGGGGTGCACTAGACCAACATTTCCAGTAGTTCTAAATTTGATGATCACTGTTATGAGGAGCACGAAGATGAAGGCACACAGAAGAGGATTTTGTAGAGGTTTTTGTGGTCATGGTGACCACATAAGAGGAAGAATTGAGCTCCCACGTGGAACCTATTTTAATTGTGGGTATATAGAGCATTACAAAGCAAGAGTGCCCAAGCCTATTATAGTCCTCATGGTGTGGGAAGAAACACAAGTATGAGGAGTGCCTGAGTTGTTTGAGCACATGAATCAGCAACAATGGAAAGACAGGGGTGCTAATGGTAAGCATTAAGAAGAAAAAAACACAATGGATGCCATGTGTAACATGTGATGTAGGTTTGGAACCTATTTTAGTTACAACAAGATCAGAGGCCACACACGTAAAGTAAATACCAAGGCATAAGACTATGGTTTTAAGAGAAGAAGTGGTACATAGAAAGTACCGGATCTTTCTCATCGAAGGAGGTATATTAAGATACCATGGACTTCATTCAAAGTTTACAAGGATAAATCCAATGTCTAAAGGAGCAAAGAAGGACGGTCAAGGCACCAAGAGATGACCTAGATGAGGTCAAGGAAGTATGTAAAATGCTAAGGAAAGAGAATATTATTCCCTTTCTAGGGGCATAGTTGAGGGAAAAGGTACCATGTGCCAAAGAAGAGCATGAGAGGCAGGTGTTGCATGTAAACCTTCCCCCTCACAGCCTTGACTATGATAGGGAGATCATGTTAAATGTAGTAGTGGATGGATGGTTGTTGAGTAATATCCTCATTGACATAGGTGTGGAGGTCAATGTTCTCACATTGGATGCATGGCATCAGATGGGAAGGCACTTGATACACCATCTTTGAATGTGATGTATATGGAAAACAAAACAAAGGAAATGCCCATTAGTGTCTTAAATGATGCAACTATCACCATTCAGGGAGCTAAGTTTACTGGGGACTTGAAGTCTTGGCGCTCACCAAGGCTAGACAATTTTCTAGCACTACTTGGGTGCCCATGGTGTTACAAGAACAATGCAGATCTTCAGTTCAACAAAGGGTACACCAGCTTTGAAAATAAGGAGGAACGATTCATCATACCCCTGGTGATGGGAATTCAACACCTGTCTTGAACCTTTGGGAGAAGAGGTCTTGGATAGAATTTATGTGCACTCAATCGAGATCCATAGATAATCCATCCCACTCGACGGAGTTACCCATTTTGAAGATGCTCAGTCGGTAAGTGACACCACTAGTCTAGCATGTGATAATTGGGTGCATGGAACCTATGAGTTTATCAGATGGAATTTGAGAGGATCGGTGACAAAGGTGACAAAGGCACACACAATTTGGCACCTAAGAGGAAAAGATATACCTAAGTACTCGGGAGGAGCCTCCCGAGGTATTTTTATAGGAAATGGAAGCTCAAAGGAAGGAGGAAAATGAAATAAGGGGGATGCTAAGCTAAGTCCTATTAGGAGCTGTTTACATGTTGGTGGGCAACGATCGGGATAGTCTCTTAGAATGACGTGAGGTGAGAATTTATTTCTCTATAAGGTTTTATAGGAGCAATGTGCCCATGGCTATAAAATAATACCATGGTAAGGAGCCCACCTCTTTCCACATCTAGGAGTGTGAGAGGGTATGGAGAGGAGGTGCGAAGCTTAACCACCATATCTATGGGTGCACAAACTATATTCTACACTGGCAGGTTGTGCTCGCGCATGGTACATCCACTCTAAGATACACCACCAAATAGGTAATTGGCAAGAGCTAGTGGTGACCTCATTCAAACATTTGATTATTCAAGTACCAAGCCGTCATTTGATAAGGCATTGTAGGTTATCAAATGCCTTACCATGGGGGATAGTTCCATGGTAAAAGATAGGCTACTAGACTTTCTTGGTGAGATAGGTTTGGAGGTGCACTTTGAAGTAGATGAAACGAGAGGAGGTTTAGATAGAGCTCGTGTGTGAAAAAGGAGAAAGGAAATCTTGAATATGTAATTGATGCGAGAGGAATTAGAAGGATTGGATGTTAACCATTCCGTAGGGACATGCGAGGTAGTGGATAATTTTGATACTCATGTGCGCACCTACCATGAACCTTTAAAATCTAAAAAGGTTAACATCGGGTCGGGAGAAGAACCTAAGGAAGATATCATTGGATTACTTGGTCGGAGAAGGAATTCTCTAAGATCATTGATCTTTTGCACGAATTCAAGGATTTATTCCCGCGTGGGTACCATGAGCTCAAAGGTGTCCACCATTCCTTGGGGGAGATGAGGATAAAGCTAAAGGATGGTGCACACTCGGTTAGGAAGATACCCTACCAGATGAATCCCAATTTGCGCATGGAGGTAAAGGAAGAGATAGAAAAAATGATAGTATCTAGGATCATTGAAGTTGTTGAAGAATCAGAGTGGATAAGTCCAATGGTAATCAGCATCAAGAAGGATGGACATATTAGGATTTGCGTGGATTATAGGGAGTTGAATTTAGTTTGTGTCATCGATCCTTTCGAGCCCCCTTCACTAAAGAAATTTTGGAGAGTCACTGGGCACGAAATCTATTCCTTTACTGAGATGGATTTTCAAGGTACCACCAAGTCCAAATTGTAAAGGAAGACTAGAGAAGACAACTTTTTCCACCGAATGGGTAAGTTTTGCATACACGGTCATGCCCTTTGGATTCAAGAATGCGTCTGTTGTTTTCTCGCGCATAGTGGTACATGTGTTCGAGGACTTCATCTATAAATTTCTTCAGTCTATCTCTGGATGATTGGATGGTGTATGGGCTAGTAAAAGACCATTGTGATAATTTAAGGTTGATGTTTGAGAGGTGTCGATAGTTGAGGATATCCATCAACATTAATAATTGTGTCTTTACTACCCCCTTTTGAAAGTTATTGGGGCATATCATATGTGAGGGCTTGCTAGTGGATCCCGCCAAGGTTGCGGTTATTGTGGGATTGGGGAGCCAACTGGTCAAAGCGCAATGCATGCATTTCTTGGGCATGTGGGTTATTATAGTAAATTCATTAAGGGGTATGCCAAGATTGCCATGCCTTTAGAAAAATTACTCAGACATAAAAGTTCCTTCCATTGGGGAAAGGCACAACAGAAGGCGTTTGACACATTAAAGGATAGGATTGTCACCATGCCTATACTATGTTTCCCCTCTTAGGAAAAGCCTTTCCATGTTCATGTAGATGCCTCTAGAATGGCCATTGGGGTAGTGCTTGCATAGCCTAGTGAGGGAATTTTCAATCACCCCTATGTATTGTCAGAACAGGAAGTTGATACCAAGAGAGTCGAATTATACTATGACCGAGCATGAGGCATTGTCAATGACCTACACACTTCATAAGTTCAGAAAAGTATCTTGTTGGTAACCCCCTTTGTATTTTACACCGACCACATAGAGTTAAATTACTTGGTGAACAAGTCCATTCTACAAGGGTGCATATGTCGAGTGGGTGCTATTATTTCAAGAGTTTGAGTTCACGGTAGTTGTGAATCCTGGAAAGAGTAATTGTGGACCTGATCATTTGTCAAGAATTGATTTAGGGAGGATGCGTAGAGCATTGAAGAGACTATGCCAGATGTGTAACTATTTAGGTTGTGGTGCACACCCTCGGATTTGGAGGAAATTGTAGTATTTCTAAAGGAAGGTGTGGCACTGGAAGGGATGAAGACATTAGAGAAAAAGCAACTAGCCATATGCATCGCGCCCTACATGTTGATTAGTGGGGACTTATACAAATTAGGGCGTGATGAAGTTTTGTGTAGGTGTGTACTAGAGCATGAGTGCCTCGCCATCATAGATGAAGCACATGGAGGAAGTCCAGTGGACATTATGAAGGCGACGCCATTATGTACGTAAGATACCAATAGCATGATTGTGGTGGGAAAATATGTATAAGGATTGCAAGGACTATTGTAAAGTGTGTGACCATTGTTAGCACATTGGTAAACCAGGAAGGAGAGATGAAATTCCTTTGTGCCCTATCCCTAGCGCTGAACCTTTTGAGAAATGGGAAATAGACTTTGTAGGCCCTATTACACCAACAATGTATAGGAATGGATCACGCTACATAATCACTTGCATGGACTATTTGACAAGGTGGGTAGAGGCAGCCCCAACTAAAGACTGCACAGTAGCTATAGTAGCAATATTTTTGGGAGAACATTATCACAAGGTATGGATGCCCTTTAATTTTAACTAGTGATAGGGGTACACATTTCTTGAATGAGACCGTGAGGATCCTGTTAGCATAATTCATGGTGGATCATCAAAAAACTACACCTTATCACCCACAAGAAAATGGAACCGCGGAAGCATTTAACAAAATACTGAGTCATACCCTGACAAATATTTGTGATGTCGAAGACAAGATTGGGATGACAAGGTATCAGCCATATTATGGGCTTATAGGAAAACTTATAAAAGGTTGAACAAAGCCACATCATTTTAATTGGTGTTTGGCGTGGAAGCTATTCTACGCAATTGATTTCATGTTACCTCTCTGTGAATAGCGCATTACGGGAGGGCTGGCTAATGAGCAAGTGCTAGAAGAAAGAATTGATGAATTGATGAAGCTAGATGAAAGATGATCACTCACCAAGTGGAGCCAAACAACAGAAAAAGTAAAGAAAAAAGCATGGCATGATCGCCACATTAGGAACAAGAAGTTTGAGGTTGGGCAGATGGTATTACTGTATGATTCTAATTTTTTGTGCCACCCTTGGAAATTAAAGGCCCATTGGTTAGCTCCTATATAATCTCATACATCCTTGATTCGGGTGCATGCGATTCACACAATTTGGATGGGAACGAAATTTCCTAGACACTTCAATGGGAGTAGGCTAAAGCCCTACTATAGATAAGACAATTTTGCTAGATAGTTTAGAATTTTCTTTCTTGTGTTTCCCTTTCACGTTTTTGTTTTGTTTTGTGCCTTGGGCACCGATAACCTTATTACTTTTTTATGGTTTTACATGCGCAGAGGACCGCGCATTGTTTAAGTGTGGGGTGGATTGATGTGAAGGAAAGCATGGGTAAAGTGCCAAGGAGGATTGTGTTGAAAATCTTGGTTGAATGGCCTTATTGAAAGAGGTGCATGAAAGAAAATATGGAAAAGGATTGTTGGTGTCAAGATAAGGCTACACTCAGACCCTATGTATAGAGAAGGAAGAAGCACATAAACAACACGAGGTAGGCGAGAGAAAAAATCATGATAGAAGAAGTGCCTTTGGCATTGGTTACACATGCATAAGAATATCCTGTCAAGATGGGTTGGTTGCACACCGTAAGGTTGGAAGATTGTGTAGGCAGGTGGTTAGGCGTGTGAGTAAGGGCACAAAAGTTAGGATTTGTTTGAAAAATATGCATTAAACATTAAAAAAATACGATGGTAGGTGAAGTAGCATTTAATGCTTAAAAATGGTAAAAATTATAAATAAGAGGTTCATACATTTCATTATTCACTTTGCGTATACAAAGAGGATATTTTACGAACTAGGGTTTCTAGAGTTGATCTATGCAAAGAAAAAGTGCAAGAATTTGAGCGTGAGTGACTAGTTTAGATTTACAAACTAGAAAGGAAGTGATTCATGGGTGTGGGAAGAGTTGTGGAAAATCATCGTCGGTGAAAAGAGATTCCGGTTAGGGTTTGGTATCAGGGAACGGGTCGGAAAAAATTTTCTTCGCCAGTTTGAGATCTAAACTTGGAAAGGGGTAGTAAAACAAAGCAAGTGAAATAAGTTGAAGTGTTAACATAAAAAATGGCACCCAAGAAACTAGTTGGTACAACTAAGAAGGGAAAGGGCAAAGGAAAGGGCAAGCAACAAGACAACATTATGGATATAAATGAAGAATGGTACATAGAAATGTAATACCTAGACGGAGTATTGCTTGGGCATGAGTGGGAGTCCCATTTAAGAAATATGTCAATAAATGATTGCAATCATCATTCGATCACAATCAAGAAGGAAATGACGCTACATTAGTGCACTGAAAAATAAAGGGACACCGAGAGGGTTTTCCCATCTATAATGATTGTAACATCCTCATTTTAGACAATAGAACAAGTCAATTTTTTTTTTTGATAAATGCTTCTCAGTTCTAAATACATAATTTAGAACTCACAAATCAAATAACCATTCATATAATGAGATAACCATATGCAGTCAGAATGACTCTGAGTACCTCCGATCTATTCATTCCATGACTCGGTAATCTACCGATCTATTCATAAGTAATAAGAGTTGGCATTTTTATTTAACACATCACTCTTGCGGTTCTCTTCCCTATTCGGGATTCAGAATGCTCTGTCGAGGAACCTAACCGAATAACTCATTACCATTATTCATCGGCATCTCATCCCTTAGACCAGGTGACTCAGACAACACAATCAAGTAGCTTGCGATACTTTGGCCAAAGATTTGAAACATATCGCTTATGTCTCGTATTCCTTAACGGCATACTCATCAACTGAATACGTCCTTCACCCCATTCTTATGTTATGTATAATGTCTTATATCGACTTCTCCAGGTCCCTCCTGTCCCAGGTTAATCACTCAGAATGGATTAGTAAGGTGACAACGTTATATGGATGCTCCCGAGGACTAGGGATAAGATGAAATACTGGGTCAATCCTAATTAAACCAGTGTGTTAAGATACCCCGAGTCTCCTAGGAAGCCATATAACGTGACCACATTCCTAATCGGTCCACGAGTAACTCGTCGAGATCAAGATGTAAATCTTAGCGATCAATGCAAAGGGTGTCGTCATAAGTCACTGCATTGTTGTAACTTCGAGAAGATCCTAATCTTCTCGGAGGTACAACCCTACAGTTGACTTGTGCCGTCAACCTTTAAATCCACCTCGAAAAGATCTACTTATTAATAAGTGTTATGCACACTAAGTTTAAATTACATTTAAGACATTCCCCTAAGGTTAGCCTTCCCGATCCTGGATTCCTCGTCTAGGATGACCTTTCTCAATAAAACCCATTACACAGAGGAGTTATTAAGGCCAAGGTCTCATCAAGGAGTTCATAGAATATACATAATTCTAAAACAATGGAATTGGACAATATCTCATAAACTTCACATGAGATTGCCATCTGAACCCCATTAGGTTTATATCAGTTCTCATAATGAATTTATATCATACTTGTTAGTATCAAGATATAAATGATTCAGAATCAAATTAAATGTTGTCCTGTCATAATCAGGACTAGGGATTAATAATTTAATTCAGTTTGTTTAGCGTTCTGCTTAGGTATATTTTAACCCTATCTTCGAAAAAAGACATTACCTAAATTTCAATTTAGCTTCGGATAGAACATACTTGGAACGCTAAACAATCATAAGAATTCAATCACATATTCTTGTAAAGCTTACATTGATAATCACAAAAGTCTCCAAATTATATAATGATAACAATGCCCCTCCAGTATATAAACCGAAGAAGGTCAACTTATCAAAATAAGAATACAACACATAAGTAGCAAATACTTATTTCTATTCCTTTCAGAATTAATCAAATACATTTTATGCATTCAGCATACTTGATACAATACTCAACGGAAGAAGAAAATTTTTCCTCTTATAGTACATTTAAAGATAATCAAACTGAAATTCTACTTAAAATCAAATCTAAACAATCGATCATCTAATCGATCTCGCATGCTTTTACCACTTACGGAAACCATCTCAAAAAATAGTCAACATGGGTCATTCGATGAACTGAGCATGATAAGACTAACTCTTAAAACAATTGTAATCCACCAATTGTTTTCATTAAACAACTCGTTTAAATGAGATCAATTCACCAAACAAGTATACATATTTCAGACTAAGCTGATGTAATACAAAAATGACTACAAACGCGTAACTCTATTATCATTACAGAATAGTCCTAAATACTTCCCAAATATTTCATCACAATATTAGAAATCAAGAAGAACAAAAGTATCCAAATCATTTATCCATCGAATTCCAAAAAGCGACAAACTTGGATAGATCATTACATTCAACAGAAAAGGGAATATCATAACAAGCATGATTCCAACCATATGTTAAAAACAGTTCCAATGGTTAGATAAAATATCGACATATATTACCATAACGGAAGAGAAAGAAACAAGTCATTCATATTTCTCTTCACACAAGCTCATGACTGTACCGTCTCCTTGAAAGGAGAACATTCACCTTAAAAACATACGAACATACCTATCGAGCCACAAAAAGGACCATCATTTTGTTAAAATCAATTATAACAAAATTCCAGTAACATATTAGTAGTGCAGCAGCTCTTACGCAAAAACAGATGAATGTCTACCAACAGGTTACTCATGACCTTCCACGTGAAGCGTCAACAAGAAGAAATTCAATGCCATCGTCTGTCGAGGTGAAGTCGACAGTTCCTTAGTTCAGTCGAGCTTGAGACTAGATATATATATATATATATATAAATAAATCAGACGAGGCCACCAAAAGCACCAAAGTTCCATTTAAGTTTAAAATATAACATTACAGTATAGTAGCTCTCATGCCAAACAGTGGAGACTAACTACCAAACAGACTCTGTATGACCTCCCACAAGAAGCGACAGACAAGAAGATGATCACTGCTATTTAAAGAAGTCCAACAAAGCCAAAACATTACATGTTCATAATCAGGCTTATACAGAAGCAGTGACACTGATTACCTATCAAGGATTTAAAACTAAATCCGAATAACAATATTTACAATAAAGCTTTTTACAGAAGCCGATATACTAGATATCTTTCTATACTCGAGGAACCCAACAGTGTCGAAAACAACAGTAAACCAAACAGGCTTAATTTGAGGCAATTACACTGTTTATTTATCAAGAATTCAACTGAGTCTAAACAACAGTATACAAGATAAATAATAGTTAATGATTCCATCCGCGCCAACAATGGCAAGCATGCAAAATCAGGCTTAAACAAAAGCTAACTACAGATTTCACAACAAGAAAACCAACTGAGCCTCATCAATATTTTTCGCACAAGTTGCACAGAAGGGAAACGTAAAAATACACCCAAAGAGTCTGTACCAAAAATTCCTTGCAACACGAAGGTATTCTTTACAAAATAACAGAAGTCTCATTACCTGTTACTCCTTCAAGACTCAGACAAATCAATTTAACAAAATTCAAATATATAAAGCTCCCACAGTGGTCCAAAATATACGAATCATTCAATGGACTCTACAGAATCGTTTCATATACAATAAATACATATATCCATATTGCATACTGACGACGGGTTGAATCCCATAACCTCAACGCAAGGGAAAAACAACTTCAACAAGGTTACAATGAAATACTGAAACACAACAAGTTATCTATTCTCAAATAACTTAAATTTCATACGAAACCAAACAAGAATCAATAACCACCATCAATAATAACCACGACAGAGCTTACAAAAAGTTCAATTTAAACTGAACAATCAAACAAATGTCCAGCAGTACCCCTTCCGACGAGTATCCACAACAAGCATCGACGATAAGCATCAACAACAAGCATCGACTACGAGTATAAATCAACAAGCATCACAGTAGCCTGTACCCATCACGAGAACAATTCATGGGTTCTCACAGAGCAGGCCTAGCATACATTCTTTTCATATATTTCACAAACTTAAAGCCGGAATGCAAAACACAAGAAATATAGCAACAGTTCGAAATACAATAAACACCCATCAAGGGTTAAATTGAAAAACCGAACCAGCATGAAGATACAGTACAAAAATCACACAAGACTATCATAGAAACCAACCAATTCCAAAAATCATCTGAACAGAGTTGTTCTAATGAAATCATTTGAAAGAGAGCAAGATTTTTAAAGGTTAGGGCCTAACATGCCTGGATATTTTCTCAAAATTTGAAGCAGACCACTGAAAGAGCTCAAACCTTCTCCTTCTTTTCCAAGTTAGATCCACCATGGAGAAATTTACTATTTCCATGACTTATAAATTTTCCTTGCCAGAGGAAAGAGCTAGTTACGCTCATACTTGCCATGCAACACCAAGAAGACTGGTGCGAATAACCAGTGAACAGACAGAAGGAAAACTGGAGCGCATGCAAAACTAAACAAACCATTAACTTTCCATTTTTCCTGCCTTCTCGCGAAATCCGAGCTCGATTACCGAGTTCATTAATGGCATTTACTCCCATTTTCCCGCTCAAACTCCACTGCCACCGACCGCCATAGTTGGCGATGGACAAATGAAATTCCAAGACCATTTCCAACTTTGGCGACCTGCCACGTCGGCTCAAGTTAGCCGTTATAAAACCTCCACCAAATTACCTGTCTTTCATACTTATCCACACATTTATTAACATAGAAACTGCCGCCCATGGTTCGCACCCCTCCATAGGTCCCCTTTATACTTGCTCATTAGTTAGGTTAGTAACTTAGGTTAGGATTTAGGATAACACCTAGTCTAACCTCTTAGAACATAGATACTAACTTAGTACATTAGTTCTTAGCCTAGGTCTAGGTTAGATTAACACTAATCTAACCCCTAGGTTAAGTTTAGTTTTAGGTTACTAACATTAATAATTCCAGTTAGGTCTAACATTTCATATGCTCAGAAAAAGACCTACAACATGCATTCTCGAACAGGGTTCACTCTGTCTTGCCATTAGGCTACAAAATTATATGCAATGCAGAATTATTACGGTCCATGACTAAGACCTTCCGAGATATATTTCGATATCGGAAACCATTCCATTTAACACGATCAACTTTGAGTTAGACTCGGGATTGGCTTTATCAACGAATTGAGACCTTGCAACTGTGAAATGTTTATAATTTTTAATTCATCACGAATAACTTAAAGCACCACTTGGATCAATACCAGCGATCTAAGGCTAGGTCTTATAGATGAATAACTTCATAATTCATTAGAGATCGAGATTAAACTTAGATGCAAAATGAAATAAATAAAAGAGTCCAATCATAATCGACTCGAGTCAAATATCTCTGTAATCTGCAAAGAAAATATAGTACATATCAAGCATGACTTCTCAATCAAGGAACACATCCTTTTACAAAGAAATCACATATCAACACTTGTATGCTTAGGAGGAAGTAACAACGATTCAGGGTGTTACAATGATGATGTAAAGTCAAATTGGAGAAGTCAGGATTATTGCAACTCTTTGAGTTGCCTACTTCGGGAAGCCTGAGCACCTATATCAATGGTTGATGTCACGCGTGCATGAAGATTACTTCCACTTCACAGGGCACAAGATGTGCATTACCCCTCAGCTTATTTCACATTTCACAGGCCTCATCTGTGAAGGAGAGAGTTTGGAGGACGACCTAAGCGACAAGGAGGAAATTAAGGAAACTATCGCTGCTTATGCGTATAAAAGGGGTTGAGGTACTTTGATATCATAGACATCAAGGACCCGGTGATGAATATGGTTGTGCACCTTGTGATAAAGTTAAATGGCTAGGAGAGATGGACCCAGGTAAACAAGGCATGGTTGAATGTTTACAGGAGGATTTCGGAGGGCACCATCTACAACTTGTCTGCATTCATTGTGGATGAGATCGTCAGTAGTGCAAAGGAAGGTGATAAAATCCTTTTGGTAATATCCTATTAACCATTTTGTTTTCAGAGATTGGAGTGTTGGATGCAGTGGACAAATTCATGTGGGAGTACCATGTTGAAGACCCTTCACTGCAAAAAGGTTTGAGAAGTACACATGTGATAGTATGATGGCCATGCATAAGGCGCACCTAGAGAAGTGGTATACACACCTGAGGAACGTGTTCGGGGTAGAATGGAGGATCTCTAAACAAGCGCGGTGACCACCAATGGAGAATCCAAGTTTTCTATATACCAACATTTCTACCTCGGTAGGTTTAAACCGATAGATCGGACCTAGAGCCCATGGTGCATGCTCCCTTTTCCTTCACATCTCAACACTTCCAAGTGGGAGTGAATAGGTTTAAAGAATACAAGAAGTTAAAGTTAGACCTTGGTAATCTGGACCAAGAGCACATAGAAATGTGCAAAGGGTTGGTCTACCCCAACAAGCACGCGTACGTGGAGAAGTACGTGTCATATGAGGTCCAAATGGTGAGACCCATGAATTTTCCCATTGCAGGAGGATCTGCAGTGCATGAGTATACCTCTGCATAAGACCCAAATTTGAGAAGGGTACATATCTAGAGAATGAGATGTCCATACCTAAGGATCTAAGCGCGGCAGAAAAGACCCACACCTAGACAGGAGGAAAAGGAACTAGAGAAGAAAGTACCAAGTGTAGTGGATACATAGGCTATAGGTACCCCTAGGATAAGCACTAAAACAAGTATGTATTCACGCAAGAAAAATTCCATAGTCAAAGAGAATACTTTAGAGCCAAAGGATCCGTTAGAAAATGAGTCATTGGAAGAAGAATAGACAGAGTCACCTACACCAGAATCCTTAGTTGGAAAGAAGCATAAGATAACAGAGGATTCGGATTCTGAGTACACTTGAGAGTTTGAGAGCCTACTAGGGTGAAAAGGATGATGATGAGGAAGATGAGCCTAAGGTAAACCAAGAATAACCCATGTTCAATATACATGACTCTAGAGGAGGGAAAAGGAGAGAAGAATGAGTTCATCTTTGTGTGGAGAAAGGGCAGCCGAGGGGAGGAGGAAGGTGCTCGAGACAAGGAGGGGAGCGAAGAGGTAAACAAAGAGGTGGAAAGAGAGGATGATAAGTTCATTGAGACCTTGGTAGAAGAGGGGTTGGAACATAGTGTTGAGCTAGTGATGAATAAGGATAAGGGAGAGAGCATGGGAAAGGACCACGGTAGACCTTGGTGGCCCCACTTTAGCTATAAATATTCCTAAGGGCATGTGCACGGGAGGAAAGTGTGTAGAGGAGGAGAGGCCATGGTTGGGTTATATTGATGACCCCAACAAAGTGTTGCGTGCATGGTTCTAAAGCATGGTTACAGTAGAGGAGCTCATGGTAATGTCATCTTTTGATAAGGAGGATACATACCCATGGACAAGGAAGATGCTCTCATGGGCATTTGAGTCCCATATTGATGAGCCAGAATTCAAAGTAAACCATAGGAAATAATAAAAATTCTATAATCAAAAGGAGACAACCCATTAGTAAATGCTCAGTAGCTCTCGGATGAACAACTAAGCAACGTGCTTAACAAGGTCTTTGTTGAGGTCGAAGCTAGAATCTTTGGGTTGAATGATAGAATCAAATACCGGAGGACGAACTAGAAAAGAAAGAGGAAGAGCTAGTTTGTCAGAAGGACAAAGGAGTTAAGTAAATAAAATTTAATCAACACCCGATTTCATTGTGAATTAAGGGATGAAAAGGCTAGATTATGCAAAGTATGCACAAAGGTGGAGTCCATTACACTGTCATAGTGTTGAAGCATCCAAACCTAGAACCTCCCATGCGGAAGTATGCATCTACCCTAGAATTCTGGAGGACTTAACAAGAATCCTCACCATGGAGAGGCATCCATTAGCCTTGGAATCTGTAGAAGAAGTGGCCGCACATTTAGAAAAGGAGGATAAATTAAAAGCCATGGCACTCATATCTAAATACAACAAGGTCCTTGTTGATGTAAAGATTGCTTCCCCTTGATCTGAGGCATTGTAAAAAGCTGTGAGGATAGAGAAAAAGTGGCGAGCATGATAGTCATGAAGGATGATGTAGAACTTAAAGAGTTCCGGGGAGAAAAACAAGGGAATAGAACGAGGAGAGAGAAAAGATCTAGGCTGTGGTAGAAACTAAATCGAAGATATTGAGGCCTTATGGGGCTCGGTTAAAAACTTGCTAAAGGAGCTGCACCCACAAATCACGAGAAGAATGGATGCACTTGAGGACCTGGGAAAATAATTCGAAGGGGTAGTTGGGGATATAACTACCCAGGGAGATGGGTTAAGCTTTGAGGAGGTGAACACTTTAGTCGGTGACCTCTGCCAAAAGCGTAGAATGAAGTAGATACCTGGAACAAGCTAGAGGCGACATAAAAAGGGACTTCCCACTCCTCTTACAGCAATAATTACCCTACCATTATTTTACCCCCTTATTCTTACTCTTCCCAAATTCTTTTATTCTTCTAGAACATATTGTAATTCTTTATTCCTTGGAGAAGTTTTCCCATGAACGGAGAACAGGCGTAGTGTGGGGTAATGTTGGGACCCTAAAATACTGGCTAAGTACACATAAGCACATTGTGAGAAAGGCCTAGTTGAAGAAGGGAACGCAAGGAAAAGACGCACAGGATAGGGTTTAAGGAAGGGTTTAAGAAAACCCATGGCACGCATGCAGACATAGCCAAGGTTTTGAGACTTATCCATTTTTTACCTATCGGGTAGGACACGAGAAAACATGACCGGTGGATAAGGTGCTAGCCTAGCGACAAGGTGGCTGGAAGGAATATGCCATACGATAGAAGCTTCTAGAAGGACATCATGGCAAGGAGTGGTGAGATCGGGCACTGGAGGAGCATGCACCCATGGTGCGAGGCCGTAGAAGAATGAGTTGGCGAGTTGAAGGCATAGGCTATATATACAAGTTCTGTAAAGCATAAAGAGATGGAAATGGATAGAGGGTGGAGCTCACTTGGAAATACTGCAAGGACTCTATTAGCTTGGGTAAATAAGTAGAGGAAGGGATGTATCAAGGGTTTGGGAGTTATAAATTTTCTTTTGAGGGCCTAGTTATATGAATCCAATTATTATTCATAACTACGGTCTTCCTTTCTCGTGACATTCTATAATGGGCCTAATGAATGTAATGAGGTTACGATTTATGATGATAAGAACATTAATGGTTATGATGCATACATCCTTCTTCATAGCTATTTTTCATTTATGATTATGAACTAAGTATGAATGCTTGTACAAATTCCTTTCTGTTTTGGTGTAAGTTCCATGTCTGTTAAGCACTTTTTTTTTCCGGAATGACTACAAGGATCTAGAAGCCATTGAGCTCTATGGTGCTTGTATGTCTTATTCCCTCTCAAATCTCTTAAAATCGGATCATAGATGATGTTTCTCACTAAACTCACATAAAAGAGAGACTCGGCACCCACGTGTGCCTCAAGTGAGCACCCGGCCGGTGATTAGGCCAAAGCACGCATGGGATTTCTTTCCTTTTGATGGGTGTAAAAATGAATACGAGTCTTTATTTGTTGGTGGATACTTGTACCATGGAAAAATGACAAGTGAGCATGGGAATCTACAAGTAACTCTTCCTCGTACCCGACCTCCCGAGATCATGCCGAGACAAATGGTAGGTGGGACGAAATATATGTTGTCGCCAAATCACTTTGCACCCTCCGAATGGCCAAAATGTGAATAGGACATTCGGTGTGATTGGGACACATGGGATCACCTCTCAAGTTGTGGGACTTGGGCTTGAGGTGAACCTCCGGAGAAGGCCGGCTTCCTCTTCCTAAACTAAGTCTTTGTACTACTCCTAGTGTAACAAAAATGATTATCTAGTCCTATGCTAACATTTTCATGGGGTTTTAGGGAAAGAGATTTAAAAAATGAAACTATACTAGGGATGGTGATGCACTAAATAAAGTGTGTCTTGAGCCGGGAAGGGTTAATTTGAAGAGGGTGTGTGCACCACAGTCAACTTCACCTCTACGCAACTTAGAGAGGGTACATGATACCACAAAATAAGAGACATGTGTTCCCTTTGTTAAAATTTATCGACCGAGAAATATACCAGTTTCCCAAAGTGAAGAAGGATGAACTCAAGAAGGGTGAATAGACGCCACAACTCAAGCGCATGCAATACTTCACCACTCGATAAGCACGAGAACTCCAAGAACCTGTAATAGAACTTAAACTTGAACAGTGTACCTACAAGTATGAGAAAGGCACAAAGAAGCACGAAGGATGAAAGGACCGAGATTAGTCACAAAACACACACTTTTATTGCTTCAATAACATGCACAATGCATCATACATTCGGAAGAGGCAATAGTTGCCATTACAGGTCTTGAAGAGGAGGCATGAAAGTTCTCCCAACACACAAGAACAACTTGCGCAGAAGAGAGAGGATTTTGAAAAGTATACACTTGCACGAGATATCTAAGCTGTCAACTTTTTCGAACTCTGTTGGAACCCTTTGAAATGAGCTTCCAACTTACATTTATAGAAGAATATGTGAGAAAGAAGAGGAAATGGTCATAATTACATTCCTAAAATGAAGGCCCATGATGTATTTATTACAGTTAGTTGAACCACCTGAGAAGGTTCCATCATGGGTCATTAATTGCCTGATGACCTAGTCTTCTCAATTAATTAAAAGAATATTTAAATAAAATATTTAAATAATAATAATAAATATTATTATTAAAATATTTAAATAAAAATATTAATTTAATTAACATAATGTTGGGACCCCCCCGTTGACCCGTTTGACTTGAAGAGGAGGGGGGTCCATGTGGATAGAGTCTGCACAAATCTCAACTTGGTGAGTTTCGAATCCTCTAACTCGGTGTTGCAATCGATTTTGAACCCCACACTAACTCTTTCCTTGCTTTGGTAATCACACTCTTTTGCATTGAGTCCTTCGAATGGTGAGCTATCAAACTTGATTCTTATCATTTTCCTCTGTTAACTCGAGGCCATTTATGCATTCCTCGTTCAAACTTCATGAAACATCACCACGAGCTCACTGTGAAGTCACTGAGCTCTTCATCCAGCAAATGATCTTACCTTTCTGGGCTCAAACTCACTTGAATACCAAGCTTAACCCAATATTTCTAAAAAGAATGGTTTTACCACAATGCTCAGGATTCTTCCTCATCATATAACACTTGTAGTAAGAATGTTTTGGCTTTGCCATAATAAGCACAATTTGTACCTTCCAAATGATGAGAAAATGCCATTATCAATAAAGACCTAATACTGCCATGATGATGACCCAGGCTCATGCCCATAACATGTCGATAGACACCCTTGAGACTGATTTTTGGCCAAAGAACCCTTTGGTATTTTGGCAGTGCACTCGGCAATCTCGGCTCCAATCAACAATTATGCCACTATTGGGATCTTAGTATGGCATAGGTAGCTGTGAGCTACACCATATACTCATTTTTCTAGAAACTAAAAAGATCCTTTATGTTACAATCTGTAACACATAAAAGAAGCCCTTCAAAAATACATTGAACAACTAGGGCAACCAAGAGGACCTTGGAAAAATGTATAGGTAACAACCATATGAATTCTTCCTTAGTCGTGGATCAAAGCTAATAGAAATAAAGCTAGATAAAATTAGCTTGAAACTACAGTATAATCATCCATTGTAAAAAACAAGCTTCTCTGAACCTGGTAAAAGAATACTTTTATTGTCTGATTGGACGTACATAATGGAAGGGTATAAATATTGCCTACTGCCCATAGAGTTTCTCAAAGAGACCATTTACAAGTAACAAGGATGTAGCATGCAAAATGGCCAACCAGGTATTTCAGAGTTGACCTTCACATTCACTTCGTTTCTAGGAGAAGAAGTGCTGAGCAATATGAATCGTTTCATTCTGCACCGTAATAAACCTTCATCTCCTGATTCAGGAAAATTTTATGAAGCCTTGAATGGCGTGACTCCAATCCATCGTACACGGCAGTGAATATTTGTTTCCTGCAGCTGTCATTCGATCTGAGTTCAGAATAAGGATAAGCATGCATTCGATACTGAACAGATAACAACACAGTTGGACAACCTGCTTGCTGGAAGCGTTCAAAAGGCTTCTACCATACTACAACATATCAACCTTTGCACAGTGCGTGGGAGTTTTCCTTGTGACCACATCAAGTTCGAGTGTACTGAGAGGACGAGGAGAAGGTCGTGGCAGCTATTAAAGCCGATTCAAAGTCTGAACAGTTCAGTGGAATCCTAACAAGGGCGGATCTGTATGAAAGGAGACACTTTCTTCGTATGATCTATGGAACCCAATCCACAGTCCATGCAACACGCATCCTTTCCATCTGGACGAGTTTTCAGCATTGCTTTCCCGTCAAACTCTTCGCATATGAGCCACGACTGAGCCATTAACGCATCGCCTTCGTTGGGTGAGATACGAAGCCACTTTCTTTCCTCACAGTGGTGAACTGAGTGATTCTTCAGGCTAAATTCGAAATGTTCTCCTTTTCCCACGCATTCGAACTGCAAGCGCTGACCCCCACTCGCCATGTTACTCGGTATCATTTGACAAATATCTACATAATGAGACGAGTGGCTGTAGCCTCCGCTGAAATTGGTATCACGTCGCGTTGTTTTCTCCATGACCCACTCCAATTCACAACTGTCTTATTAATCCTCCTGGTGACTCGCACAAAGACTCGGATCACTCCAAGCTGCGCAAAATTCTGTTTACATGGCCCATGCGGAAGTCTCATGATGGATAGCCATCGTAATATTTCCGCGCTTGGCAGTTTGATCGATTTCTCCCATTACGGAAGTTTGATCATGGTTTACCAACCCAATATTTCCACTTGGCGGTGCTTGCCTGAATCTCCCCGCGTGGAGTGAACACTTGGCTCGCCATCCACAAATTTCCAACTTGGCATACTAGCTCCAAATCCCCACGTAACGGCTTGGACACATTAATCCACGGGCCCCGGCCTCATCTTCGCCGTGCAACCTTGGCAAGTTCGTTCCTTATCTCCACAATTCCCCCTAGCGCGCGGGATCACCATGATTTTTCCGCTCGAGTTTTCCTTCATCAGATTTGAGGATAACATTAAACTCTCAGTGCAAACATTTCAGTTGTAGCTTGTAAGGTGTGATAATTTCAACAGAAACCTTTATGCTTGCCAACCTAGTGACTCGTTGAAGATGCTCATATAATTGCAAAGAAAATTGTGCCTCATGAATATTCTGATATGAAATAGTTCCACCTCTATGAGATTCGCTTCCATGAGTTACATCGTAAAACAAGTAAGGTCTCGATAGAGAATCTTTGTAATAAATTTCATTAGGTCTCCTGGTAACACTCTCACTGTCACTTAATCGATTTTCATAAAAATATCTTGAAGGAAAATCCCAAATTTGAGGATGCATTCGATGCTGATCAGATAACAACATAGTTGGACACCTACTTATTAGAAGCACTCAAAAAGGCTCTCTACTATCTGAAACATGCCTATGCATGAATGCTTGGCCGCTTTGAGTGTAGAACTGAAATTCTCCTAGGAAAGTGCCGTGAGGAAGTAATTGGCTATATGCAGCGGACTACAGGTGGTAGAGAAGTAAACTTATCTCGAGAAAATGAGTGGCCTTCACGGAGAGAGTTGATTGCGACAGCTGCCGCAGGGTGATCCTAAGGAACCGTTGGTGTTGATCCTGATGTTCTGGTTGCATGTGACCACAGTCATGATCAGTTGTTGTAAAATCTTGCCGCTGTAGTAGAAGAACGAGATAAAGTTTTAGTTGAGTTGTCTCGCCTTTTCACTTTGGAAAGTCACTTCCATGGAAGAAGCTCGATCAAATCTTGAGGCAAGTTTTGCGAATGAGGCTGAGATTGTGTTCACTACTGTTTCTAGTAGTGGCTGGAAGTTATTCCAGCACCTAGCCCATGGGTTTGATATGGTGGTTATAGATGAAGCTGCAAGCTAGTGAAGTAGGCGTGTTACCTCCACTTTCATCTCGTTTCTCACATTTTATCCAACTCTATGCATGGTGGTTTATTAGTCCAAGCTTGAGCTCCATTGGTCTCATTGCGAGCAACATCATATCGACCTCTATGTATGGTGGTCGACTCATTCCTTTAACTATGACTCACCGCGAACTCGACATGATTTCTCTTTGCGGGTTATCTTATCAAGACCGGGCTCGGTCATTTATGCTATTGTCTCCGTCGAGTCATTAAAACTGAGTTCATATTCCAATGAGGAAGCATCGATCTCTCCATGTTGAATTAAACCGAGTCGAGCTCATCATTTCTCTGCCTCAATGAGCCAACCATCGAAACATCCTCCGCTCCTATCGAGATTCCTTTACGACAAGCCAAACTCAGTTACTGAGCTTACATTTCCTACTCATGAACTCGTCTAAGGCTTGTGATCTGAGTTATGACCGAGTTAGGACAAGGCACAAGCTCCTCCGAGGAGTCGTCTCTTTATTCCTGATTTGACACTGTTGACCAGAAGTGGGTCCCTGGGACCAATGTCGTGATTTGATCGTAATAAGGCCTTGTTTTCCAATTTTTCCATGTGCGTAAAATTGGATAACATTTTTGGCGACCTCTCGGGGATGATTTCCTACTAAGCATGATTCTAATAGCCTTAAGTCATCCATTGGGCATGGAGTCTATGTTGGAATCCTGAAAGTAGTATGATTTTCTTTGACACATCCCAGAATCTCTTTGAGCATTGCGAGATATCCTAGACTTCCTAGAATGCTAAGTATGAAGTATCTTGAATCATTGAATGCTTGACATCCATGGAACAACTGCAAAAAATTTGAATGAAGCATATTTTGAAACTCTTATGGAAACCTTGAACCTTTCTTCTCCTTGACACCTTCCAATGGTGAAACAAAGTGCAGAACAACACAAAACACAACAACAAGGAAAGAAAAACAACAACACACAACAATGTGCATAAGCACTTGGAGGAAAACACCTAATTTAACTGTACAAGGGGGAACGCTTCTCAAAAATAAGCTTTGAGATGTATCCCATTCACATGAATGGGCAGTTCTTCTCCATTGAGCCTAGATAGACGGAACGAATTTGCCTCTTTGCAACTTGTGATGATGTATGGCCCACTCCAGAGAGCGTCAAACTTGGCATGCCTGCCTGGTTTGGCCCTGTCTTCATCCCATTTGAGAACTAAATCTCCCTCTTGAAAACACCTGTTGGATGCCTTCTTATCAAAATATTTCTTAACTTGAGCCTGATGCTGCTCCAAAGTTTTCATAGCCTTGTCTCGTACTTCCTCTAACTCCATGAGTTCAACAAACCTTATTGTCAGAGGATCACTCTCTATAACTTCAAGTTGATGAGCTAACTCCAAAGAAGGTAACTCCAATGAGAGTGGGAGTTTTTCCTCTCTTCCATATACAAGAATGAAAGGATAATTTCCGATGGCCCTTTTAGGTGTGATCAATCTGCCCATAAGGCGGTCTTAAGCTGTGTATGCCAAGTCCTCTTGTTAGTCTCCATTGTGCACTTAATAATCCTTATGAGGTTTTTGTTGCTAGACTCAGCCAATCCGTTTCCTTGAGGATAGTAATTGGACGAAGTTTTGAGGTATACCCCATTTTTAACAGCCCATTCACTCAATTTCATACCAAGAAAAGCCAGCGCATTTTCTGAAATGACTGTAAACGGAACACCGAACCTCGTCATTATACCCTCCAAAAAATCTAGAACTACCTTTTCATTGCTCTCTTTTAATGCTACCGCCTCTTTCCATCAAGTAAAATAGTCTGTTGCGGTAAGGACCCACTTATGTCCATCACTGGATGGAGGATTAATCATTCCGATGAAGTCCAACCCCATTGAACAAAGGGTTGATCCACTTGAATTGGATGCTGATGGAAGAGCTGCCGCGCTTACCTTACTGTGAAAAAGGCACATTCCTTACATTTCCTTACCCAAAGATGGGCATCCTTGAATAAATCCGGCCAATAGTAGCTAGCTCACATGATCTTGGTAGTTGTTGTTCGTGCGGAATAATGTCCTCCAGATAAGCCATTATGAAACTCTTCTAGTATCTTATTGACATTGCTCGGTCCTATGCACCGAAGGAGGATCTTGTTCAAATCTTTTCGAAAAAGAGAACGCTATCTACCAAAACATATGGGATAGATTGAAGACGGAAAGTTCACCTTTGGTTTTTATTCATGTCTACAGGATATGCTCCCGAGAAGAGGAAACTCTTCATTTTGGATAACTTGATCAGCACTTGATCAACATTCTCATCGGTATTTAGGAGTGTCACGTCCTCATTACTTTTTGATTCCATGTCATTTGCAAAGTTCTTCGACATAAACCCTTACCTCGACAAGTTTAGTGACTTTGATGTGCATGTCATACTCCATTACCTTCGTGATCCATCCAGACACTTTTCATTCATTTCTTTGTTCAAAGAAAAACTCCTTGACACCCTGGATGAGACACCATCGAGATGAATCTTGTTGTTGGACAACATGTGCTTGAATTTCTTCAAAGCTCGAATAAGCTCGCAAAGACTTGCTTTTCAATGAATGAGTATTTGAACTCATAGTCTTTGAGGGATTGACTGAAGAAAGTGATTGGTTGCTCCATCAGGTTGTTGTTTTGTTGGGTGAGGATCCTTGAAATGCTCTCTTGACCTGCAAAAGCATAAAGGATAAAATCTTTGTCAAACATGGGGTTCACAAGTGTGGGAGCTTGAGAAATGGCTGTTTTGATAGCTTCAAAGCTTTTTCTCGTCCTTCCTTTGTCCATGAGAATGGCATGTTTTTCTTTAGCATTCTTTGCGGTGGTTTAGCCAATGATCGCGAATTGAGGATGAATCTCCGCACGAAATTTATGGTTCCCAAAAACTTTGGAGGCCCTTCTTGTGACTTGGGAGAGATAAGGACATAATTGAATGAATCCTAGCTAGATCGATTGATAATCCTTACTGCTGAAACCACATGCCCCAACAATTTTCCCTCGTGCACCTTTGTGAAAATACATTTCTTGGGGTTAAGTGAAACCCCAAATTCCCTACACCTTTGGAAAACTTTCCTTAGATGCGTGATGTGATCTTACGCATGCTTAGAGTATGATTATATCATCAAGGTAAACTAAAATAATATCGTTGATTAGTCCCTTAAATGCCATGTCCATGGCTCTTTTTGAAAGTAGCCCGACATTGGACAATCCGAATGACATTTTATTGTAGGCATACGTGCCCCACTTGGTAGTGAAAGCCGTTTGAATTGGTCGATTCTTGGACTAGGATTTGATTGTAACTCGAATATCCATCGAGCAAAGAAAATATTTGAGCTCCTGCCACCGTTTGAAGGATCTACTCCATCGATGGAAGAGGATAATGGTCTTTTAATGATGCACGATTGAAATCCTCACAGAAATCTACACATAACCGGATCTCTCCATTCTTCTTCCTCACGGGCACCAAATTGGCTAGCCATGAGGAATGCTTGATGGGAAAAATTATACGAGCCTCGATGAGCTTGGTTAGCTCCTTTCTCATTAGTGACTCAATTTTGGGATTAATTGGTCTCTCACATTTCAATGTGGCTTAGCATTAGGATCAAGTTCGATGGTATGTTGTCTGTGCTATACACGGATCAAAACCATGTAGATCTTTATAGCTCCATGTAAAGATGTCATGATACTCTTGAAAAGTTTGATGAAAGATTCTTTCTCTTGAAGTACACACTTTTCCGATCTTAAGAAATTTTTCATTTGATACTTCAACTTCCTCAAAATATTCTTCTCTGACCACCATGTTAGGGCTTTGTCTTGTGGCTTGGTCATCTGAATTGAAAATGGATTCCAAAGTGACTAAACCTTTTGGTAACTTGTTGCTTTTCAATTAAATAATTTGCTCACCATATGACTCTTGCAACTTATCTTGATTCTTTGTAGCAAACTCTGCCTCTTCTTGTAGGAAGAGGACAATTTGTTTGTCACTATCAAACACTTGCCAACTACTCACATTATCAGGGACTGCTGGTCGAACCACCATTTTAAAAAATTTCTGCCCTTCTTTCATGATATCAATTGGTATGTTGTATTGTGAACCAATTATAGCAAGCCTATCTGCATCTTGATTTTGATCTCTAGGGATTGCATGGATTCCAAAAGCTTCAAAATCTTCAATCAGGTCCCAGACTCGATTCTTATATGATCTTAAAAGATCATTTTTGGATGCACTACGTGCTGAAACTTGATGAACAACTAACTCACTATCTCAAAAAATAGTCGGGCCTTGATTCCCTTCCTTTGGGCTAGTTGAATTCCTTGCACAAGAGCCTCGTATTCAGCAACATTGTTGGTGCAACTAAAGCGTAAGGAAAGATGAGAAGTACTTATCTCCCTCTGGAGAAATTAACATAACACCAAAGACTTTGGATCCATTCTTAATTCTTGAGCCATTGAAGAACAATTGCCATAGTCCTTTAGAATCACTTGGTGTTTTGACAAGTTGTGGTATGATTGTATCTTCTTCATGGATACAGTAGGTACCTAATCATGTTTCTTCCAAGACCAGCAAACCAACTTCTTCTTCTACCAATACATCAACGTAGGGATCGTCATCGATGATCTCTACTTACTTCATCTAGCAAAGTATCAGAACTTCTTCAACAAGGGTGGTTGGTTCATGATCGGCATCTTCCTCTTTGGGATCGCCGATGGTGTAATTTCCATTTATGGCACTAGCGAGTGTAGGGTTCTACATGATTATGGCAGATTGGTTCTGCCCTTATAGTTACTTTGGTTTTGTATCGAGTCACGAGAATCATATGCGACCAATCGGTGATAGGTAACCCATCTTGGCGGTGAAATCCCATGATAGGCGGATGGCAAGAGAGGAGGGAGATCAATGACCGATATGTCTTGGGTGAATGACAAACTTGGGCATGCATGAATGGTAAGTTGAAGTCCTTTGATAACCCCAACAGTCTTAATTATGTGCCATCTAGCTAAACAACCCCTCTTTGTAATGGCGCATATTGTATGCCTATTACATCTGCAATTTGTTTCGGCATGGCAGAGCTACGGCACCAAAATTGATCATGTAATTATGTACAGGTGGTCGCCAATGATTAGGGAAATGTAGAATGGCGGTGGTTTGTTTCTTTGTATGAATGATTTTCCCTTCCAGTTGACACAAATTTGTAGCATTTGTCACTCCATGGCTTGGTGGTCGCTGGTTGTACTAAAAGCTGTTCGAGCTTCGTAACGAGGTTTCTTTGGGAAGGGATCAAGAGTGCATCCCACATGGTAACACTCATATTGGTTTTCTTCATTTGTTCTACTATGCTGAAGGGAATTGCTCCAACTTTGATGAAACTTTTTGGGCATTGGGGTCCTCCTTTGGAAAATGTTTGTTGGGTACCGTGATGCTGGAGAACCATCTTTCCTATGTGTGCGGTGTGGCTTGATGTTTCAGTGATTTCTTTCCCTGCATTTTTATCAACTGCCATTTGTAACCTGGAGTTGAGAAGTGGATCCCAGATCATCTTCAAGAGGTTGAGGCTCCATTGCTCTCTTTTTGGAGCAGTGTTTGCTACTGGCGATGAGAATCTATATTCAACCCACAAAAATCTTCTACTTGCCGGTTTTAGCAAAGCGAATTCTTCAGTGCCCGTGGTTGATCTATTGCTTCTTGTGTAGATGAATTTTTGTTAACTCGAAGGGGAGATATACTTTGAACCATAAGGGCACGGCTAAAAACCCCATTGGGACAAAGATTTTGATTGTGAGGTTGAGAGAAAGGATAACACAATTCATAATCTTGAACTAGATTATTTTGAGCAGTACTATAGCTCTAGATGAGCTAGCTGCAAGAGGGTTACGAAAGTTCAAGGGCGACATTTGCAACTTGACTTGTAGTTTGATTTTGAGGCTGATTGTTTCCTTGAAAAGGAGGACGGTTAGCTGATATCGCTGATTTTGTGGTTGACACGGATGATTGTATTGAAAGCTGTTGCCTTTTGAGTGCAACGAGCTCATTTCCAAAATTTTGCAGTAGTGACTTGACTTCAAATAGGTCATTTGAAGAGGTATGGGAAGATTTAGATGGTTGCTTGAGTCTCTCTTTGGAATAGGAGCAATGATAGGTGATGATTTGTAAGATCTAGAGAAAAGGGCATTGGTGGTCGTGGAGCTATTTTTCCACCTGAATCAAAGAATTTCTGCACTTATGGCAACTTCGTAAGCATCGGGAAGTGTAGTCCCTCCCATGGTGGATCATAATCTGCTACATCTCTATTCAAGGCTCACAAATAGTACAAGAATGCATTATGCGCATAAGGCTTTACTGAGCGCTGGAATCTATTCAAGTCTGTGGAATCGGAAGTTGAAATCACTCATGTATTCTTGGGAAGCTCTCTTTATGGTAGTAAGTTATTCCAAAAGTGATAGGTGATCACTTTTGTCTTCAAAGTGTTTACATAGCTTTTCTCCGGCTCGTCCCAAGTGGTTATAGTGCCAACACCTAACCCACAAAACCATTGAAGTGCTTTTCCTTGAAAGAGGTAGCAAGAATTCTAAGCTATGCAATGTTGTCTTCGGTGATATTATGTACTATGAGATCTTTGGATACATCTAAGATATGCTCCACTGGAGTAACGTGAGTTTCCCCCATGTAGAAGGGTAAACTTTTGAGTGCCGCAATGTATCGGGTCACGTTGAGCCAACATAGGAGGACTGCTTGCATTGAAAGGGGGAAAAACTTGGTTCCTCACCATAGCAACGAAAGGTTGATTGTTCCTGGGTGGAGGAAATCTTCCGTAAGGAGGAGTTGAATGACCCCTACTAGGTAAATCTGCAACTAGGGATGTGGAAATGCCTCTTCTTCTTCTCTTTGGAGGAGACAAGGAAAGTTTGATATGCTGATACTTTCCTTTCTTTAAAGAAGCTCTTTGTCCGAATTCTTCGCATAAGTTACTATACTTGAGATTTAGAATCCAGAGAGATATAGAGTCACCAGGTACTTTGACTTGTGTAAGTGAGAAGAGAAGTACCAACTCTCTGTCCCACTAGCGTGCCAAAAAATGTTGTCGCCAAATCACTGCACCCTCCGAATGGCCAGGATGTGAATAGGACATTCGGTGTGATTGGGACACATGGGATCACCTCTCAAGTCTGTGGGACTTGGGCTCGAGGTGAACCTCCGGAGAAGGCCGGCTTCCTCTTCCTAAACTAAGTGTTGTACTACTCCTAGTGTAACAAAAATGATTATCTAGTCCTATGCTAACATTTTCATGGGGTTTTAGGGAAAGAGATTTACAAAAATGAAACTATACTAGGGATGGTGATGCACCAAATAAAGGGTGTCTTCAAACTCAGGAAGGGTTAATTTGAAGAGGGTGTGTGCACCACAGGTCAACTTCACCTACTGCAACTTAGAGAGGGTACAGGATACCACAAACTAAGAGACACATGTTCCCTTTGTTAAACTTTATCAGATCGAGAAATATACCAGTTTCCCAGTGAAGAAGGATGAACTCAAGAAGGGTGAACAGACACCACAACTCAACTGCATGCAATACTTCACCACTCGATAAGCACAGAACTCCAAGAACCTGCAATAGAACTTAAACTTGCACAGTGTACCTGCAAGTATGAGAAAGGCACAAAGAAGCCAAGGATGAAAGGACCGAGATTAGTCACAAAACACACACTTTTATTCAGTTGCACAATGCATCATAGAAGGTCCCTTCTTGAAAGTTCTCTCAATTTGCGTAAGAGAGAGGATTTTGAAAAGTATACACTTCAGCTGATCCGAATCATTGGAACCCTGAAATGAGCTTCCAACTTACATTTATAGAAGAATATGTGAGAAAGTTAAGAGGTCATAATTACATTCCTAAAATGAAAACTCAAGAACAACCTGTGTCCGTCCAACTTATGCTGAAGCTTTGGAACCCTTTGAAATGAGGAGCAACTTACATTTATAGAAGAATATGTGAGAAAGAAGAGAAGGTCATAATTACATTCCTAAAATGAAGGCCATGATGTATTTGTTATCCAAAATTCACCCCGAGGGTAAATTTGATAACATGCATCGAGATGTCCAAATTCAAGAAAAATGACCGATTCGAGCAAAATCAGGTTTCTAGGGTCCTCAGAATCCAAAGCCGAAGAAGGAGGGAGAGCTTTGAGAAAGTGCGGAGAAAGTTAGCAAAGCAAGTACTTTGGGCAGTAAAAATTGTAAAAATCGGCTAAGTCCTCGGTCCAAAGAAAGGTGAGTGGGACAAAGGTAAACGTGAACCGCCCGAACCCCGAAATGAGCAAATGGGACAAAGCAAATGGGACAAGTGGGACAAGTGGCGCGCGGGCGCGAAAAGCCGATCCAAATGAGGAGAAAATTGGCAATCTTTCAAGAGGGTAGATTCGGACGAGTGGAACAAATGGACGCGAAATGCCCGAACCGGCCGGATCATGGGGTAAAACAAGAGACAAGGAGCCCAAAAGCAATTGGGACGCGCGGGCCAGAAATGGCCGAACCGGCCGAAAAGAGTCAAGTCAGTCCGAAGCAAAGTGGGACAAGCGGGCCAAAAATGCCCGAACTGCCCGAACCGGCCGAAATGAGCACAAAGGGCCCAAAATCAAATGGGACATCCGGGACAAATGGAGGCGAAGTACGCGTAGGAGCCGAATCAGCCGAGGACCAATCAGAAGCTGCCACGTGTCCTCACAAGAGAAAAGTCAAAAAGTCAATGGGCGAGTTTTCGAGCACCGATCCGAACCAATGGGATAGTGCCACGTGTCCCAGCTAGGGCCCACAAGGAAAATTCAAAAGACAGCCCACCGAAAAGCAGAAGAGAGAGAATTATTCAGCGAATCAGAGCATGCCACGTGGCATCCAAGTGGCAGTGCGCGGGAAAATATTTCAAAATCCGTTTTCGCCTGTTCCGTGCCCTAAATCTTCAGATCGACATATCTTTCGATCCAGAGCTCGGATTTGCACGTTCTTGATATCAACGGAAAGCTTATGAGATTCTCTACACGTTTCCAAGGTCAATCTTGCATTTTGGTTCAGTTTGGAGGATGAAAATTGAGAAACGCCTCTGGCGCGAAATAACAAGCAGAGGTAATGCTTCAACAACCACTTTAATGCAGCAAACAACCCGCCGCTTCTGTTAGACAAACCGCCGCTTTGCCAGAACCCGCCGCTTCTGCCATGATGGACGAATTAAATGCAACCTAGAGGTGGTTGGGGTAGATTTCGAATTCCTCTCTCTTTGCTCTCCCATTCTTCCTATAAATTGTAAGGAGGGGTTTCTTTCTAAGGGGGACATTTCCGCTTTGCACCCTCCCTTCTCTCCTGTTCATAAGAAGATTTGTGGAGTTTTCAAACCTCCCATATAGACTGTAACACCGTTTTTTGCCTTTTGGCCATTGCAATGTATTGAATCTATCCTTGAGCAATATATATATGTGTCTGTGGTTACTTCTAAACCCTCTTACATATTTATTATCATGTCATTCTTGATCTTTCATTGCATTTTTCTATCTCAGTGCATGATGTTGTGTTACATCTACATGATCTGTGTTAAATTTGGCAAAGCATATGTTCTTCATTCCTTGGTGCATCACCTCTATTAGCTTAGATTTATTTTATGCATCTTCTTTCCTTGTCTCCTTGGCAAATTAGATTAGATTTTGAGGAAAACCCTCTGCATATTTCGTATGCACCTGAACAGAGGAATAGGAACCAGCCTTTCTCTGGAGATTCCTTTCTCACTCTTCAAGTCCCACACTTGGAGAAAGGATTCAATGTTGATGCAATCACACTGGATATTAGTAATCAACCTAGAAACCTGATCAATACCCAGGGGTGCT
The DNA here is from genome assembly GCA_018340775.1 of Taxus wallichiana var. yunnanensis. Lineage (NCBI taxonomy): Eukaryota > Viridiplantae > Streptophyta > Pinopsida > Cupressales > Taxaceae > Taxus > Taxus wallichiana. The sequence continues at coordinate 854,746,659 of CM031243.1, forward strand.
GTGATTTTGCACTAACAGTTTTGGCACGCCCGGTGGGACAGAGGTCTCATTTCTATTTGCAGCAAGGTTGATATGCATCTGCTGCAATTTTCTTGCTTGAAAAGAGCTATTATTTGCATATCTGGCGACTCCAAGGGGAGGAATCAACTGGTTCCAGCAGTCAGCCCTAAAAGCTTATGAGAAGAATCACAAGATCAAGAGCTGGAGAAGAGGAAGTGCTGTTTGAATACCTGCAACTATCTCCAAGAAGAAGGCAAAGAGGAAGAAGGATTCAAAGGTCTCCATCTCCACCAAACAGAACTCTCTCAACTCCTCCACCTGAGCGGCCTTTCTTTCAATATACAAGGATTTTAAGACCAATCAGAATGGCGCAACCAGTGAACCCCTATGTCAACTTCACAGGCAGCAGCCCACTTGCTCTCAATGCACAAAATCCAATCCCAGTAGCAGCACTGAAGAACATTCCATACTTTACTGGAGAAAATCAGACCACTCCTGGCGATCATGTCAAGGACATTGCTAACATTTGTGCAATCCATGAGATCGACGAGATGCAAGTAGCTGTCAAATTGCTGGCGTCTTCATTCAAGGGGAAAGCATTGCAATGGTTTAGGAGCCTTGGAGCTGGCTCTATCACAAACTGGAATCAGCTGTGTATTGCACTTCATAATCAATTCGGAGAGAAGGGAGACAACTTGTCTCTTTTGGAGCAGCTGACAACCATCAAGAGAGCTTCCAATGAGCAGCTAACTGATTTCAACTTCAGATTTCAAAGATCTTGGGATAGAATTCCAAAGAGTTAAAATGACTCAACAAAGAGAAGGTGCTTTTCTATACTACCTTAAAGCTTTAAATTCTGATATTTCTATATTGATTCAATCCATGGGAGGCACAACTATCCCTGCTGCTTATAATATTGCCATTAGAGCTGAAAATTGTCTGATTCAAGCTGGCAAGCTATCTCCTAGGCCTCCAATGCCATTATATCCAAGCTTAGAGAGCCCAAGTACTAGTCAGGCACCTGTCTTAGCTCCTTCTCCCATTCCTAGAAATCAGAGTTCAAATGAAGCTTCCACTTCATCTCCAAGTGCCCCAAATGAGCTTCAAGAAGTCATGAAGCAACTGCAAAATTTAGGTAATGAGCTGGTCACACTCAAGAGGCAGCAAGCTCAAGGTTTTAGACCTTCGTATCAGCCTCAAGCTCAACCGAATAGGCAGCCATATCAGCCTCAAAGACCACCTAATCCAGCCACAAATATGAATCAAACAAGGCCTCCTGCCAATAGACCATTCCAGCCCTATAATCCAAATGCCATATCTGCCTCTAAGGCATTAGTACCAGCACAAAACAACATTGCCCAGGAGTATGATTGGTGTTTTCCATGTAATGAACCCCATAATCAATCCATGTGCTATAATGGTGCTCTAACCCAAGCTTTAATGGTAACAAGTGCTGGTGTGGAGGGTGAGAGTAGTCAAGAAAACAGCCAACAACAAGAAACATTCCAACAGCAATCAGCCCCAAATGATACCACGTTGGTAAATTGGCAAGCAGAGGATTTCTGTGGCATGAATCGATAGTTTCTCGGGTGTGTGCTGCCAACACAAGGTCAAAAAGGAGAAATTTGGGTGAAGAACAGCCATTAGTCCCAGCCAATCCTCAACCTCCCACAGCTCCACAAATGATTGGCAAGCAAAACCCAGTTTCAAATGCACAAGGGCAGACAAAAACAGCCCCTAGGCCAAATCAAATGCCAGCTGTTGCTGCCCATATTCAAGGGGCAAATGTGCAAACCAAGGGACAGCAGAGAGATCCTTCATCACCATTCAGTATCATTGATCAGATGAAGAAGACAAACGTCAATATATCTATGTGGGAATCCCTATCCATCCTGCAAAGCCAAAGAAATCACGCAAGCTACCATAAAGGATTGGCCAACTTCAAATCAAAGCAGTTCAAAGGCAAGACAAAGTGCTTACAAATGCTGCCCAGACTGAAGGAAATCATGGAACACAACAAGGTAGAATGCTGAAGCCCCCCCCTTTCTATGTTTCGTTAATTATTGGAAATCAGCTAGTGCATAACTGCATGATAGACTCTGGGGCAAGTAGCTCAGTAATGCCTAAACAGATAGCTGATCAGCTAGGGCTCCAGTATGAAATAACATCTAAGGGAGTAGTGCAGCTGGATGGGACAGCAAATAGCAACAGCTTGGAGTGATTAAAAATTTGAGTCTTACCTGCATGCATGTCCAAATGTTGTTGTCTTACAAGATATATCGGGCCATAGACCTTCCACCACTCTTTGCCCTCTCGTTTGTCAAGGGACTTTACTGCCAAGATTGGGGGATATTTGTCCGCTGATTGGTCACACATGCTGTTCAGAACGAGGTATGGAACTAAAGCTACAATTAGGTCGGAACCTATTGCAGATTTCCACATTGAGCCCTATACTCCAAGTCATATTAATACCAATTGCTCAGCATTTGATCAAGAAGATCACCTTGGCACTGATGAAGCCGACACTAAGGTTGGAAGTATCCCAGATTTGACTCTTGATGAATGGGCAAGCAAGGTGCATGCTTTTGATCCTTATCAAGAAGTAGAAGAATCTGAGCTAGGGGTCTATTGTATACACGAAGAAAGTCAACCTATTCCTAACATCACCAAGCCAAGCCACAAGGATGACAATGAGGTATGGCAACTGTTTTTTGATGGATCAAGGAGTAGACAAGGCGCAGGAGGTGGAGCCATGCTTATTTCACCTCAAGGAGTAAAGTATTATTCAGCTTTTAGATTTCAATTTGCATGCTCCAATAACACTGCTGAATATGAAGCCTTGGTGCAAGGGATGCATTGGGCAATAAAGAGAAAAATAAATAACTTGCAAGTGTTTGGGGACAGTGAGCTGATTGTAAATCAGGTCAAGGGACAGCATGCTGCCAAAAATGATCTACTCAGATGCTACAAAAACAGGGTGTGGGACCTCATGGAAGATTTTGAGGCTTTCAGCATCAAGGCCATTCCCAGAAAAGAGAATCAAGTGGCGCGACAAAGCCATGCAAGAAAGTTGGGGGCAACCTTTGACATTGTAGAAAACATTCAACAAGACAAGGTACAGCCAAACATCCACGTGATTGTGAGGCCTTCAGTGCCGGATAACGATGTCAATTGGCAAGTATTTGAGAATGACCAGCAAATCATCCACTTCTTGCAAGAAGAAGCTGAGTTCTCAGCTAAAAATCAAGAGAAGTTGAAACAGCAATATGGTGACCAGGTGATACAGCTGAGAACTGACAAGCTGCCCAAGGGACTTGTCACCTTGGAGTCCATTTTTAACCCCAATGATCAGTTTAGAAAGGAGAAAGCAAATATTCAGGTCAAGAGGGAAGATTCGGTATCCATCTTGGTAAAAGAGAACAAGCCATTGCAAATTGGAAAAATGACAACTGAGCAAGAGAGATATGAGTTCATACAGCTTTGTCAAGAATTCCCTGACGTGTTTGCTTGGAGCTATGAAGACTTGAAGGGCTTCAATCCCAACTTAGCTCAGCATACCATCGAGTTGGATCCAAATACTAAGCTCGGCAGGCAGGAAACAGAGACCATCAATCCACACATGGAGCCTCTCATGAGGAAAGAATTGGACAAGCTGATTGAGTCAGCAATTATATTCCCAATCAAGCATTCTAGTTGGGTTGCCAACTTAGTTCCAGTCAGAAAGAAAAGTGGAGAGATCAGGCTATGTGTTGACTTCAGAGATTTGAATAGAGCCTCTCTCAAGGACCATTATCCACTCCCTTCCATGGAGAAAATATTGCAGGTCAGAAGCTGGGTCAGAAAGGTTTTCGCCGCTTGATGGATACTGTGCTTCAATCAAATTATGGTGAAGGAGGAAGACCAGTTCAAGACAGCCTTCACAACCAAATGGGGCACATATGCTTACAAGAAGATGCCATTTGACTGCCGAACGCCGAGCAACATTCCAAATGAGCTATGGATATGGCATTCAAAGGCTTGATTAACAAGATAGTGCTGGTATACCTAGATGATATCACTGTCTTCTCAAAGAATGTTGCAGACCATCTCTTTCACCTCAGGCAAGTATTTCAGAGGTGTAGAAAGTTTGGAGTGTCTTTAAATCCTAAGAAGTGCATCTTTCTTGCACATGAAGGGAAACTTCTTGGCCATATTGTCTCCAAGGAAGGATTAGCAATTGATCCAGAAAGGGTTGAAGCCATAAGAGCTCTGCCATTGCCAAGTCACAAAAAGGCTCTTCAAAGTTTCCTGGGAAGGATAAACTTTGTTCGGAGGTTTGTCCCAAATTTTGCAGCCCTTGTCAAGCCCATCACCAAAATGTTAAGAAAAAACATGGCTTTCAAATGGACGGCAGAAGGCAAGGAGAGTTTTGAAGCAATCAAAGAAGCCATCTCCCAGGCACCCACTCTCATCAACCCGGACTTTTCCAAGGATTTCATCCTCTATGCATTTGGGGGTGATGACACTATTTCTGCCATTTTGGTGCAACAGAATAAAGATAATGATGAACAGCCAATTGCCTTCTTTAGCCAAAGCCTAAATGACTGTGAATTGAGGTACTCTTTTATTGAAAAACATGTGCTTGCAGTAGTCAGGAGCTTGAAGAAGTTCAAGCATTTAATCTCAAACAACAAGGTCCAGTTGCTGGTCTCACATGCTGGGGTTAAGGACTTCCTCCTCAACAAGGATTTGAATGAGAAAAGGGCAGGATGGATCACCCGTGTCATGGAGTATGACATTGAGATCAAGATCACCAAGCTGGTAAGAGGCAAGGGTTTGTGTGAGCAGCTCGCTTCCAAACAACTAAACAACCCAGAAGATAAAGAAGACGCTGTCCTGCTTTTACAAAATGATCAAAAACAGGAAAATGATGATGAGTCCATTCCCTGTTGGACTCAAAATATGATACATTTCCTACAGACGGGCATGTGCCCTCTAGAAATGAGCAAAGCAAGAAGAAGACACTTCAGGTTGCAGGCTATTCCATATACCATCATTGATGGAGTTTTGTTCAAGAAGGATGTCAATGGAGTGCTGCTGAGATGCATTAACACAGGTCAGATTCAAAGGGTATTAAAGGAGTTTCATGATGGACCAGCTGGTGGCCATTTTGCACCAAGAGTGACAGCTCTGAAAATCATGAAGGCTGGTTATTATTGGCCTAAAATCTTTAGTGATTGCTATGCATGGATCAAGAAATGTAAGAATTGTGCATTCTTCACAGGAAAAGAGAGACTTGCAGCCCTCCCATTGCATCCAATCTCAGTTGACCAGCCATTCATGCAATGGGGTTTGACTTCATCGAATCATCAATCCCACCCGAGCCAAGGGCACAAATGGATTTTGACAGCCACAGACTACTTCACCAGATGGACAGAAGCAGTGGCACTCAAAGAGGCGAATGAGTCTAGCATCTTGGACTTTTACGAGGGGATAACTACCAGATTTGGTGTGCCTGCTACAATAGTCTCTGATAATGCATTGGCATTCATTGGATCTAAAATTACTGAGTGGGCTGTCAAGAACGGGATCTACCTCAGCACTTCATCAAACTATTACCCTCAAGGTAATGGCCAGGCCGAGTCTACAAACAAAAACTTGCTGAGGATCATTAGGAGGACTCTTGATGAGAATCAGAAGGCTTGGCATACCAAACTGAAGTCAGCCTTATGGGCTGATAGGATAACTCCCAAAAGGTCCACAGGTAACTCTCCATTTAGGCTTGTCTACGGAAGAGAGGCAATCTTGCCCCTGTCACTTGAGTTGCCAACGTTGGAACTCATGAAACAACTGGAATTGCTAGAGTTTGGACCCATGAAGGTGAGATATGCAGAATTGATGGAGCTGCAAGAAATCAGAGATCAGGCATTCCAAGCAATGGAAAAGGATCAGGCTTTGATCAAGAAGACCTTTGATAGGAAGGCCAAAGATAGATCTTTTCAAGTAGGAGATCTAGTATTGAAATGGGATGTGGACAGAGCAAAACCAGGAAGGCATTCAAAATTTGATGCCATTTGGAGTGGCCCATACATGGTCACAAAGTGCAAGAACAACAATGCTTTCCAATTGGCCTCACTGGATGGTGAAGAACCGCAGATTCCAAGAATGGAATCTATCTCAAGCGTTGCTTCTAGAGGGAGTTTCACTACATTTGTAAATACTAGATTAGATTTTCTTCCCTCCAAGTGCTTGTGCACATTGTTTTGCTGTAATTAGTTTTGTTTTCCCTAAGTGCCTTCGCGACTTACCTCTCTATGGAGATGATGCATGTCTTTGCTAAATCAGGTCACATTCCATCTTTCCCTTTGCACATTCTAAGTCAGTTTGGATTCTAACAGAATATTTGATGACTCCATGCCCAATGGATGGCTTCAGGCAACTGGCCTTTTCATCTAAAGCAGTGTAATGATCCCCATTGAGTCGCCAAATTGTTATCCAAAATTCACCCCCCCAGGGTAAATTTGATAACATGCATCAGGATGTCCAAATTCCAAGAAAAATGACTGATTCAGAGCAAAATCAGGTTTCTAGGGTCCCTTCAGGAATCTTTCTAAACTCCCCAGGCCGAAGAAGGAGGGAGCAAGCTTTGAGAAAGTGCGGAGAAGGTTGCAGAAAGCAAGTAGTTTGGGCCAGTAAAAATTGTGAAAATCGGCTAAGTCCTGGTCCAGCACAAGGTGGGACGAGTGGGACAAAGGTACGCGAACCGCCCGAACCGGCCGAAATGAGTCCAGGCGGCCCACAAAGCAAATGGGACAAGTGGGACAGAAGTACGCGGTGGGCGCGAAAAGCCGATCCAGCCGAGGAGAAAAATTGGCTAACTGCTGAAGAGGGTAGCATTCGGGACGAGTGGAACAAATGGACGCGAAATGCCCGAACCGGCCGGATCGCGCGAAAACAGTACAAGGAGCCCAAAAGCAATTGGGACGCGCGGGCCAGAAATGCCCGAACCGGCCGAACCGGCCGAAAAGAGTCAAGTCAGTCCGAAGCAAAGTGGGACAAGCGGGCCAAAAATGCCCGAACTGCCCGAACCGGCCGAAATGAGCACAAAGGGCCCAAAATCAAATGGGACATCCGGGACAAATGGAGGCGAAGTACGCGTAGGAGCCGAATCAGCCGAGGACCAATCAGAAGCTGCCACGTGTCCTCACAAGAGAAAAGTCAAAAAGTCAATGGGTGAGTTTTCGAGCACCGATCCGAACCAATGGGATAGTGCCACGTGTCCCAGCTAGGGCCCACAAGGAAAATTCAAAAGACAGCCCGCCGAAAAGTAAGAGAGAGAATTATTCAGCGAATCAGAGCATGCCACGTGGCATCCAAGTGGCAGTGCGCGGGAAAATATTTCAAAATCCGTTTTCGCCTGTTCCGTGCCCTAAATCTTCAGATCGACATATCTTTCGATCCAGAGCTCGGATTTGCACGTTCTTGATATCAACGGAAAGCTTATGAGATTCTCTACACGTTTCCAAGGTCAATCTTGCATTTTGGTTCAGTTTGGAGGATGAAAATTGAGAAACGCCTCTGGCGCGAAATAACAAGCAGAGGTAATGCTTCAACAACCACTTTAATGCAGCAAACAACCCGCCGCTTCTGTTAGACAAACCGCCGCTTTGCCAGAACCCGCCGCTTCTGCCATGATGGACGAATTAAATGCAACCTAGAGGTGGTTGGGGCAGATTTCGAATTCCTCTCTCTTTGCTCTCCCATTCTTCCTATAAATTGTAAGGAGGGGTTTCTTTCTAAAGGGGACATTTCCGCTTTGCACCCTCCCTTCTCTCCTGTTCATAAGAAGATTTGTGGAGTTTTCAAACCTCCCATATAGACTGTAACACCATTTTTTGCCTTTTGGCCATTGCAATGTATTGAATCTATCCTTGAGCAATATATATATGTGTCTGTGGTTACTTCTAAACCCTCTTACATATTTATTACTGTCATTCTTGATCTTTCATTGCATTTTTGCTATCTGTGCATGATGTTGTGTTACATCTACATGATCTGTGTTAAATTTGGCAAAGCATATGTTCTTCATTCCTTGGTGCATCACCTCTATTAGCTTAGATTTATTTTATGCATCTTCTTTCTTTGTCTCCTTGGCAAATTAGATTAGATTTTGAGGAAAACCCTCGCATATTTTATGCACGCCTTTCTCACGGAGATTCCTTTCTCACTCTTCAAGTCCACACTTGGAGAAAATTCAATGTTGATGCAAGGATAATATCAACCAGAAAACTCGATCAATACCTTTGTGATTTTCGCACTAACGATTATTTATTACGGTTAGTTGACTTGAGAAGGTTCCATCATGGGTCATTAATTCGATCTAGTCTTCTCAATTAATTAAAAGAATATTTAAATAAAATATTTAAATAATAATAATAAATATTATTATTAAAATATTTAAATAAAAATATTAATTTAATTCAATGTGGGGCCCCCACACTTGAAGAGAGGGGGTCCATGTGGATCAATGTTGATGAATATCACACCGGGTGAGTTTAGTAATCCTCTAATGAGATGGTGAGCTATCAAACTTGATTCTTATCATTTTCCTCTCTGTTAACTCGAGGCCATTTATGCATTCCTCGATTCAAACTTCATGAAACATCACCACGAGCTCATTCCTGCGAAGTCACCGAAACTCTTCATCCAAAGCAAATGATCTTACCTTTCCGGGCTCAAACTCACTTGAATACCGAGCTTAACCCAATATTTCTAAAAGAATGGTTTTACCACAATGCTCAGGATTCTTCCTCATTATATAACACTTGTAGTAAGAATTTTTGGCTTTGCCATAATAAGCACAATTTGCGGGGATAATTTTAGCGTGCAAATATTCGTAATATGGCGAAAATTTCATTTTAGGAAAATTTGAAATGGTGAATTATTCGGAGTGGATCGGTGTCTTGTTCGCCTAAAATATATAGTATATTTTTTTGGGGTTGTCTTCACCTTCACTTGAAAACATCTCCTATAAAAACCTAGGTGATTCGTCGGGTAGTATACCTCAAGTAGCTTACCAAATTACCAATCTTGAAATTTGAACTCGCATACCCTTGAGCACCGAGAGATTCATATTATTGCTTTGTGATTGTTGGCGTGAGAAATGCGGTGTTGGCGCGACAAGGGAATTGTTGATGCGTGGACAAGAGTATGTACTTAACTTAGCGGCAAAGAGCATCGACGGCGTGACAAGAGTCGCGCGTGCAACAAGAGTGTATTGACGCGTGAAAAGGTGTTACGACGCATGGCGACAAAGGAAGTGTTGGCCTTACGGCTTAAAAGAAGTGACGCGCGGCTGAGAGAAGTGTTGCGTGTGCAGAGGAAGTATTGACGCGCGACTTGGGCAGTGTTGACGCGCGACAGTATATTAAGAGAGTGGACGTGTGACCTCAGACAGTGGACGCGCGACAAGACCTCAGACTGGACAGAGTCGCTACTTGGTTCTTTTGCTGACGCAGGACTCTTTTCAGAATAATGGAAGGTGCCAGCTCAAAGAATACGAATAACCTAAAAGTAAGTAAGAAATCTCATAAATCACTCTTCAAGTATTTTGGAAACTCTGCGGATACAGATATTGTAAATACCAATCATATAGATGCCACCACAGAGAATCAGAATACTGACTGTGTGGAAGGAATTATTGAGGTGGACATGCATTCTGCACAGTATCAAAGTCAAACAAATGAAACCTACGATAATATGCCAGATCTTGAAGATATTGTTCTGTTGGGTGCAACCAGAGTGCGGCTAGATATCACGAGATACAAACACTCGGCAAAATGAAAGATAGAAATCAAAATCAAACTCCGGTCCAAGAAAGAGGAAACCGGGTGATTGTGATATTGCTCAAAATTCTACTCAAAAAAAAGTAAAGCATTGAAAACGAACAAGAATATGTGGACCATTGGCGGGACATACAAGTTTGATTGGGTAGCTAAATTTACGTTTATTGAACTGTACAATCATCTAATTCGAAGAATTCCCATCCGAATGTACATGTAAAATATGTACGCGGAAATTGGGAAAGCAACAAAAAATGCAATCAAGCTAGACACTATAGAAAAACATTGTGGAAAACAATATTTAAGCATGAATGAGGGCGGATGGCAGAAAATCAAAACACATAGGTGGAAAACTAAAAAGAATGCATGCATGTTGGGATCATGTGAGTGGAATATGAGGCGAGAGCAGAAAAAACGGACATCTACATGTTGGAAAAGGGAGGAACGATCACATCGTATATTGGTAAGATGAAAGAAACAAATATACATGCAAAATTCATGCAATTCTCTACTCTTTTTCAAATACTTAAAAAGGAAGAGCGATTTGATTTCCTTGATTTCAATTTTTGTATCAATTTAACGGAATGCTGAATGTACCTCAGTCTCATTGGTCTAAGAGTAGTGGATGGGAAATGGCAAAATGCCTCTCGATGATAGAGAAGGAAGATTTGAAAGAGAATGTAAAAAAAGAAAACTTTATCTCTCTTTCAATTGATGAAGTGACAGCGATCATAACAACACCGCATGGGTATGTATCCACATCTATACTTTAGAAAATCATATAAGGACACCTCATCTTGGGTGTTATGAAAATGGTTGAAAACTACAATGCCGAAAACCTATATAAAATAGTTGTTTCTCATTTGAAAGATGTTGCTGGTATGAGTGATTATGAAATTGCTACGAAGTTGGTATGTGTTGGAACAGATGGTGCATCTGTCATGCAGAGTCACCGAACAGGGCTCTGTGTTAGATTACAAACAACAATGGCCCCATATATGCTACCAATTCATTGTATGGCTCACAGAATGAATTTAGCGTATAAATGGTAAAGCAAACCATGAAAATGTTGCTAAATTAGAAGACCTTATAAGAGAACTTCATGCCTATATGTCAAGCAGCCCAAAGCATTTTCTCGAGTTCAAAAAATTTGCAATTGGAATTACAGATGGCAAAAACTTCTAAAGGTTGTGGAGACTAGATGGATCTCTTTGTATGAACTCGCATGCGAGTCCGTTTAAGCGATTTGGAGACATTGCTTACATTGGTTGGTATTCTTCAATGTTAAAGGAGATCAATACACTAATGAAGCATGCACGGGGCATATTAATCTATATTGTGGATTTTATACGGATGAGGAAAATGGTATGTCAAAGTCTTGATATATTGTCTTGCTCAATGATAGTTTTGATGCACTGTTTTTGAAAATTGGAGACATTTATTAGATCTTAAAAATCCTAACACCTTTTTGAGATTTAATATCCACGATCACCTATGCATCCTTTGTTAATGGGAGGAAATACCTGTGCACATTTTGTAAAAACGTCAAGATATTACAAGATCGGAATGAGAAGATGTTCCGTGACACGTAATTTGTTTGAGTCTGTTATAGTTGAAACAAGAATAAAGCTTTAAAAATTTGAAACCTTGTCATGAAATTAGGAACGTTTACGTAAAGATAAAATTTGGAAGCCATGGGTGTGATGAATCCTAATTTTTGGAATACTTGAAGGTGGCCGTGAAGACTTTGTCACTAAGCATTTCCATAAATCAATGGGTACAATAATGGAACAATTTACAAAGACGTCGAGCTCGGGTGTGGAAATCAAAGGTATCTTTGAATGCCTTGATTTATTAAAGTTTGATCAACAAATTTTACTGCAACAACAATGAGGAACCAATATAAGAATTTAGATCAACCTTACGAAAGTGGTGCTATTACAAGGTCATGGCGAGGAATCTATCAAAGTTCTATTTTACAAGAAGATATCGTTGAATATTTTAGATTATATGAGTTATTCCAAACAATGATTTTGGGGTGCATCATGGAGGATGAAAGGGTTTTCGGTGCATTGTCATTTATAAAATCAAACTGAGAAATAGGTTGGATAAAAATATGGAAAGTTGCATGAGGTGTTATGTTTCTCGATACTCCATCGAAACCTTTCCATTCGACTAGAGCAATTGCAAGCTGGAATTCCCTTTCGAAAAGAAGAGGTGTGAATAATACAACTACAAGTACAAATATTCCCAACCTTGAGAGTGTAATTGGCTCTTCGTCACATTCTACGAGAAGACAACATCGACTTTGATGAAGCTATTGATAATGGATTGTTTCAACTTTAAATAGGTATCTTCTTTATCTATCTTTTATCTTTATCATTAAAGATGTTACAGGTCTATATACTAAAAATGTCGTGAATTCACCCATCTATCTACTAATACATTTCTCATGTTGGGTTTTTTAAAACACGAGATCTAGCTACGGTCTGAAAGTGCGGATGATGATTTCAACTTTAAGGAGGTATCTTTTTCCCCTTAATCTTATTGTTTGTTACTATTCATTTTTGCAGCTCTGGTTATCATTAAAGATATTACTGGTGTATGTATTTACATTTAGTTAAATACAATATTTTTATTTTTTGAAAACGTGGGTAACTTCTAAGGATGTGATTTCGAAACACACCCATCTATCTACTAATCCATTTTTGTGTTGAATTTTTTTAAGACAAAGATCTAGCACATTACCGGTGATGACTTCAATTTTAAATAGGTATCTTCTTCAACATAATCTTATTGTTTGTTACTTTACATTTTTTCAGCTCTTGTTATCTTTTATTTAAAG
>CM031243.1:854759424-854816924 GCA_018340775.1 Taxus wallichiana var. yunnanensis
TTGGGTATGTGCATACTTGTTTTACACCCAAATACTCTAAGGTGTGCATAGATGGTTTCCTCTTTGATCATGCTTCTTGTGGTGTTACTCCTTCAAGAGCAACTATGGGCACTTTGTTCAACAAATACATTGTTGTTTTTGCTACTTCTTCCTAGAATGTCTTTGCAAGTACAGAATCATCGATCATGCATTGCACCATTTCCATGATAGTACGATTTTTTCTCTCAACAACACCATTTTGTTGCGGTGTGTGTGGAGGGCATTTGTCGACGAATCATATTGCATGAGATAAATCTCCCTTATTTACCGGTGAGGCTCACGTGTCGATTTGTCAATAAAAATGTGTTATTATCTATCGGGGTTTTACTTTAACCACTTAGTTCATGAACCATAACTAAGAAGTTTTGCAGCAAGTAAGCGGTTCAAGAAAGGAAGTATTTTATAAGAAAGGAAGTAAAGGAAATACGAGAGAAGAAATGGAGAAGATGTGCATCCCAATTAGTAGATAGCAGAGCTAATTACATGCACATAGAAGAAACTTAATAGATATGAACACACAGATAATTATAAAACAAAGGCAACTCTAGATCCAGATCTAAAATAACACAAAGTTTATTAAGAGATCTAAGATTAAAAGCAAGAAACATAGTACACCGTGACACAAAGTTCTCCGAAACCTGCTCCTTTGTATTCCTTTGCTCCAAGTTGCTCTCAGGGGTTCAACACAAAGTCTAGAACACAAGATTGTTGCTTACAAATTTTGATCCATCATTAACAGGAGGTTCTTCTCCTACTTATAGAATGTAGGAGGGAAAGTACAAATGGAAAACTCAAACTGAACTGAAACATAAACAACAAGTAAAGATGACATTTGGCAATCATCCTCAACTATCTTCTCCTTAAGTGACACATGTATCACTTAACTAATAGAATGGTTCCACATGACTTTAAGTAATGGTTGTAAAACCAATAACTTAGAAGTTTTACAATTTCATCCGGGAACATAGAAAATAGAAGAAGAAAGAATAGAAGAAGTCATGCCAGCTGTAACATTTATGTCTTCTTCTTGTTCTGATATCGGATATACTTGTCGAACATGTAATTCAACATCCTTCCATCTGTTTTAGCCACTGCTTCTTTCTCTATCCTAAACTGCAACAACCCTTCATTCAACACTTTGATGCACGCTTCCACATCTTCCAAGCTCAGCCCAAACCTTGCAATGTCCGCCTGCAACGCCACCAGTCTACTGATAGAATTCATCGTGAAAGGCTTGGTAGCTTTATCAATTCTCTTTTGTACCATCAGAAGAGAACCTTCCAGGGAATTAGGCACCTTAGTTGAGACGATCCGCACGTATGAAGTAACACCTTCGTCCACTTCTCTTCATGCAAAGAAATCCTCTCCTTGAGTAAAGTGCCACGTGTTATGGCTGCCATCCTCTTGACGAGTCATCGAGATTTCCAAACAAAAAGCCCTTTCGAATTCCGTCCATCTGCTTCTTCAACGTATCCTCTCGGAGCAAAGCATTGAACAAAGTGGCTGAGGGAAAGATGAATGTCGCTGGATTCAGTGGAGGCATGGAAGCATCTGTGCTTGCTATCAAAATAGTTGGTGAAGTATTGGAGTCTTGGAGAAACCAGTTAAAGTCATGGTCGTAGAAGTGATCCTCTCCTTGGATTGAGATCTTCTATGCTTTTTCAACTTCTCGACTTTCCTCTTTCTTTCTCCTCCGTGCTTTCTCTTGAGGGAATCTCTCCTTGAAGTTTCTCGTGACTTGATTCATCAATGCTTCATCAAGGCAATATCCCTTCATCAAATTGAAACCAATTTGAAGTATTCACCAACACATCTCCCGACCTTTCTTGAATTGTATTGCATCCTCTATGTTATTACTGCCCGATATGGCTTTATCTCCTCCCATTTGATGGTAAGTGTCAAGTACCACATTCCCATCATCTTTAAGATCCACAGGTATCCGCGCTAGTCCAAAGTCGAACACTTGCTTTGCTGATAGCTTGCTGAAATCTCTCTTTCTAACCTCGTACTCACTTTTGCACTTCATCCAAAAATCTTCTAATGAAGGCACATGTGCGTACTCCTGGGAGATTGTCTTCCTGGCTACTCCAAATGGATCGAAGTTCAGCCGTGCAGGGAAGAACTCTTGCTCATACTCGGATAACATTTGCGCTTCCATCCTCGAGCTCTATGAATGCTAATGCAGCTGTAATATCCCACAGTGATTGGGAAGAAGCCCGTAGACTTGTGCCACTTTGACTGAAGGTCGTGTAACTCCACAAGTTGCCTGCTCAGCTCCATGGCGATCAATCTATCATTCGGATACATGGGCATCTTTATTGGTTCTCCAGAAAAGCCCGTAACCCTGAGGTATGTGAAATCTGCAAATTGAATGAATAGACTTCCAATCTTGGACACGACTTCCCACGCTTCCTTGCTTACCCTGTTGGCCTTCAAGTCTTTGTCTAGCCTGCAGATGAAATCATAGAAGAAGTCATCATTGATCACTTTGAAGTCTTTCTCGCATGCGGTGCGATGCGGTAGTTGTGGGTAGCACTCGAAAATGGGGTCCTTGAAAGAACACCACATCTATCCAGCTTGGAAAAGATGCCTTGTGAAGCTGCAACATACACCAAGTATGAAGTCATCTTGAAGTTGAAAGTACGCTTCACGTTCGGAGTTGCTCACCAATGTTGTTGCTAATAATTTCCGACCAATTGATTATAGAATCAACCTTGTTGATTTCAATGGTCCTGATGAAAGCATACATCCATGTATGGAAAGTGTAGGCATTCGCTTCGCCATTCATCCTGCATAGCAATTTGACGACATCATCTACCTCCTGCACCAAATTGGACCGTGGAAGAGTTCTCGGGAACTTTGAAGGAGATCTAGGCTTCTTCATGTATCGGCTATTCATTATGCTCACGCAATCAGCTCTATGCTTCTCCCATCTACTGTCAGCATCCTGAATGCTAATAGAAGTCACCACCTTTCGCACTGGAATCTTCAAACAATAATTGATGAACTCTGCGTCCAAACGAATTATTGTCTTTCCCGAAGCATCACGCACTGATCTGGATGAAGGATGATAAGATCTAGCACACTCCATCACAAACTCTGGCAATTGGGCTGTACATGGAAAAGCTGCAGCTCGGATAATTCCACTGCTTTTAACCGCACGCATGAGTGAAGTCTTTCCCGCTCTGGATCTATCAATCAAATCGGCAAGAGGTTCCGGGCCTAGATCTGTGTCTCCTATGTCTGCAAGTTTGGAAGCAATGCATGACTCCATCGTGCTTTCTTTTTCATCTCTCTTCGCCATGGCTTTGTCTATCTTCGTCTGAATAATTCTTTTTCTTCTTACTTGGCCGGATTTCTTCAAAATTGGTGCAGATCTGGACAATTCTTCAGATTCGGAGGATATATGCAATGTATTGGACATTGATAAAAGCTCCTTTTCCTTTGTAAAGCACCTGTATTGAATTCCTGCAATTTATTCAGACAAAAATGGCCACCGGAGCATGAATAGTGAATTTTAATTGTAAAAATCTGCACTTTTCAAGCCCGCTGCCCCAAAAATTGGTGTTTAATTTGCACATAAAGAGAGCATGAATCCTTTCAACACTTGACCGAGCACCTGTAACACCTATGCAAACAATTATGCGAGACAAAGATCAACCTCCTTCAAAGCATGCGCCAAATCTGAAGCTTTTAGCCTTGTTGCACCTTGTCCAAGCAAAATCCTTCTCTAATGGGGGCACTTTTCCTCTTGGCTGCAATTCTTTACCTGTGAATTAAATAATTCACCCATATGGCTGCCCATGCTTATATAACCTTCACAATTCTATAATTAATAATTGCCCTAACAATTAAAGGCAATTAATTAATTAAAAATCATGCTTTTCTCTTTTAAAAATAGCATGTTTAAGGACAGCCATCCAATAAATTAAATTAATCCAATTTAATCCTTCACACATCACTTCACTTAAGCTTCACAGTGTGCTTTGACCATAGCCACTGAAAATAGAAATTAATTTAATGTTTTAATGCCTTTAAAAACATTAAATAACTCCCAAATGGGGCGCACTTTTTGAGAGGAAGGGGGCAGCCACTAAATAAATTAAATTTAATGCATTTAATCCTTTCTTTTATTCCCTCTTTGACTTGTTGACTTCCTCCAAGCTTGGGCGCACTTTTTGAAAGAATAGATTAATTAAAATAATCACTTAAAGGCTGCCATCATCTCACCAAAGGGGGCACACTTTTTTGCACATATAATTCTATTTTTAAGAATTTTCCACAATGGGATTCTTTACCCTGCAAGGCAGGCACCAAAATCCCATGATCCACTTAAGTGATTTGACTTTGACAATGGGATTATTTACCCTGCAAGGCAGGCACTAAAATCCCATGATTTCACTTAAGTCACTTTCCTTTTATTTTATCATGGGAATTTTCACCCTGCAAGGCAGGTAATAAATTCCCGCCTTCCTGCGGCCTCTAACTTTCCCACTGCAACTTAAGTGAATTTTATAACACGGGAAAAAGTACCTGCTTTAGCAGTATAAAATTCCCACCCTGCCTGCGGCTTCTATTTTTCCCATTGCAGCTTAAATCCTTTGTTTTCCAAAAATGCGCCCATCCCCGCAGGGGCTTTTCCGTGCACGACTTCGCTTTTTCCCGGTGATCCAGACCTCCGATGGCGACTTCCTCCGGGCATAATGTGCGTATATGTTTTCCAGTGCTCTAGGCCAAAAATCGGGCTTACCCGACAAAGGAATTGTTCTAGAGAAATTTCACAGAAAACGAAACAGGACAACACAAAAACACGAAAAATTGCCAAAAGTCACAAATAAAGCCCAAAACTTATTCCAAGTTAAAACCCTTCTGGTACATAAGAGTAATGACATATTCGATCATAACAGAGTTAAAACGGAGCGCAAATAGCCTCATACGGGGCTCAAAATAATTAAATACAAATTTCCCGCAGACAAATCCCGACGACAGAATATAACAACTTTGGGCATCTGGGTATTTGGCGAAAAAGGCTAATATGGCTCTTTGGGATTATCTTGACACAATACAAGAACTTTCAGGCAATAAAAACACAAAACGACCCATTATTTTAAAAGTACGAAAATTTTTTCGGATAGGGTAGTCGCAGATTTCAGGGTGAAATCTGGGTGACACCAGTCGGCTCCGTCTGTGGACATCTTTTTCTCTGTCAGAATGACAAAGGGAAAAGATGAGATCCCAGCATCTCTGGTTTCGTATCTTGTCCTTTGGGCACGGGGTCAGGCAAACAAACACAACACAACACAACACAAAAACAAGACAAAACAAGGAAAAACAAACAAAGATTTATTTATGTACATACAGGTTTTACCCTGCTTCTCATGTCCGGAACAGCTTCAAGTGTTGCCCATTGAAAGGCAACGGCAATTCAACTCCATCCTGATGAGCAAGAATGAAGCTATCCACTCCGGCGATTCTCTTAATCACAAAAGGCCCTTTCCATAGTGAATCGAACTTTCCATGCATGCCTTTTGTTTCTCTTCTTTTGTCCCATAGAAGGACCCAGTCATTGACTTCAAACTTTCTTTCCCTGGCCTTTTTGTCGAAGATGATTTTCACCTTCCTTTGATGCTCTGTCAACCTATCTGCAACTTGAGTTTGTACTTCCCTCAATTCAGTCAGGTACATAATTCTTTTATCAATAGCATCCGTGAAAGTGGAATCCTCTAGGGCCTTAGAAAGTTGCAGGGCAGGCAGTTCCAAGGTAAGAGGCAGCTCCGTGTCTCTACCATACATAACAACTGAAATGGGGACATGCCTATCGCCCTCTTTGGTGTGATTCTATCGGCCCATAATGCATCAAACAACTTTTTATGCCAAGTCCTTTGATTTTCCGTTACTAGCTTGCACACGATAGTTACCAAGTTTTTATTACTAGATTCAACTTGACCATTCCCTTGTGGATAGTAGTTTGAGGAATGAACCAGCTGAATCCCATAAGTGTAGCAGAATTCCACCAGCTCCTCAGAAGAAAGATTCGAGCATTGTCTGCTACAATTTTGTTGGGCACGCCAAACCTGACAATAATATTTTCTTTTATAAAATTACACACCTCGGCGGAAGTGGCATTCTTCACAGGAATAGCTTCTACCCACTTACTGAAATAATCAGTAGTTGTTAGAATGTAATGGTGACCGACACTGGAAGCCGGGTTAAGCATACCAATAAAATCCATTCCCCACTGTTGGAAAGGTTCTTCAATCACAATGGGTTTTAGAGGTAATGCAGGCAATTTCACACGCCCAACAAAATGTTGGCATGCTTGACACTTAGCTACCCATTCTGCAGTATCTTGAAAAAGGGTGGGCCAGTAATACCTTGCTCTGAGGATCTTGTGTGCAGTGACTCGGGCTGAGAAATGACCACCGCAAGCCATGTCATGGAATTGTTGTAGTAGCTGATCCTATTGAGCTTTATCAACGCATCTGAGAAATACGCCATCAATTCCCCTCTTGTACAAACCATTATCCCAAAGAACAAAATCTTTGGATTTCAGTTTGATGGTTCGTTTCTCTTTTCTGGAAAGTTGATCTGGGCATTCTCCATACGTCAAAAAGTAAGCAATGTTACTGTACCACTCTTCTACGGATCTATAAAAATCTTTGCGCAGGAAAATCTCCATCTATCTCATCTTGATCTGCTTCAGGCACTGATGTTTTCATCTCCGTCATTAATTCACACAGACCTCTTCCTCGAACCAGCTTTGTTGGTTTAATATCCAAGTCATATTCTTGAACCTTTGTCACCCATGTGCCTCTCAACAATCCTAACTCTTGCTGAGTAAGGATAGATTTAACTGCAGTATCTGGAACCAAAACCACAGTGTGCGAGGAAAGAATATAATACCTGAATGCTTTGCACGCCTTCACCACTGCATATGCGTGCTTTTCCATGGGAGTGTATTTCAACTCATAGGCTTTAAGAGGCGTACTCATGAAAGCAATAGGAGCTTCTGCGTCCTCTTGATTTTTCTGCATCAGTATTGCTGACATGGTGTGTTCGGAGGAATAACAGTAAAGAATAAATTCTTTACTGAAGTCGGGTGAAACCAAGACTGGAGCTTTTGACAGGCCTCTTTAATTTTCTCAAAAGCTTCCTTCCCTTCGCTGCTCCATTTAAAATCTTGTGTCTTCTTCATCATATTCAAAATATGATGGGTTAGCTCAACAAAGTCAGGAATGAATCTCCTGAGAAAATTAACTTTTCCAAAGAAAGAGTGAACTCCTTTTTTGGATGTGGGCAAAGGCAATGTCTGAATGGATTTGACACGCTCTGGATCTATCTTTGTTCCTTCTTTGGAAACAATGTGCCCTAGTAGCTTTCCTTCGGTTACGGAAAAGATAGATTTCTTGGGATTCAAAGAAATACCATGCTTGCGGCACTGTATGAAAACCTCTTCCAAGTTTGAAATGTGTGCACTTCTATCTTTGGAAAAGACTGTCAGATCATCCAGATACACCACTATGCTTATATCTTTGAGATGAGCAAAGGCTAGATCCATAGCTCTTTGAAATGTAGCACCAACATTAATCAGGCCGAAATGGCATTTTCTGGTATGCGAAGGTTCCCCAAGGTGTGATGAATGCCGTTTTGTATTGATCTTCCTCGGCCACCTTGACTTGATTGTAGCCTGAGAAGCCATCAAGCATGGAGAGCATCTCAGATCCAGTGACCACCTGCAGGGTGTGATCCATGATGGGTATGGGGTAGTTGTCTTTTAGTGAAGCTTGATTAAGGTTGCGGAAATCCACGCATAGCCTAATCTCACCGCTCTTCTTTCTTACAGGGACTATGTTGGCCAACCATTCCGAATGATGTATGGGATAGATGATCTTTGCATCTAACAACTTCCAGATTTCTGCAAAGATGGTTCCCGAAATGGTAGGGTTGTGCCGCCGACTTCTGCTTGAAAGGCTTATGTTCTGGTTTAAGTGGGATGTAGTGTTGAACTTCCATGGGCTGATATGTTTTTAGATCCTGGTAAGACCAGGCAAAAACATCCATATATTTCTTAAGAAGCTCAGTAAAAGCTTCTCTTTCGGCCTCTGAGCAACACTTACCCAGATTTACTAATTTGGGATCATTGCCGGCTCCCAAATTTAGCAATTGTGTGTCGGAGGAATAACCTTCCCCACTTTCTTCATTTTTCTTAAGCATCTGATCATGCTTATCAAACATTTCCTCAAGAGATACCAAGCCTTTGGGAATTTTATTTCCTTTTAGTTGGATAATCTCCTGACTTCCTGAGACGTCCACATCCATTTCTCCGACAGTAGTCTGCCTAGGAGGTGAATTGCTTCCCTCATAGTAGATTTCTTCAAAGTTGTCCTTCTGTTGGAGAAACGCAACAATCTGCGTGTCATCATTGAAAACCTGCCATTGCTGGACGTTGTCAGGAACCTTTGGGCGAAAGACCATCTCCACCTTGTAGTCCCTGTCTAAAGAATGCAGGAGGCTGATCCGGATTCAACAAGGCTGCAGTCACTGCAAGTGAATCAGCTCTTGAATTTTGTTCTCTCGGAATGTAAGATACCGAGAAAGCTGAAAAATCCAGGATAACAGAGTAGACCCGATCTCTATAGTGCATAGTTTGTCTTTTTTGACTTGGTAGAGGCCTCTTATCTACTTCACAATCAGCTCAACATCTCCCTTTGCGTGTAATAATTTGATTCCCATTGTTCTTTCCTGCTCCATGCCTAACAACAACACTTCATACTCAACTGTATTGTTAGTATTTTCGAACATCAATTTGAAGGAGTGTGCATGCACCTTCCCTTCAGGAGAGATAAGAACAACGCCTGCACCTGATCCAAATGAACAACAGCTGCCATCAAATTCCAGAGTCCAAATCTTGTTGTTAAGTTGATGTGGCTCTTGAATCACCGGTTGAACATCTTCTTTATCCATTTCTAGATAATAGACTCCGTGATCCGATTCCTGAAACAAGATCTGAGATCTAGGATCCTCAGACTTTGATACTGTGTACTTAGATTTCTTCTCAGGTTCTAGCTTCTGATTTACTCCTTTGATTGGTATGTGCACACAAGACCAATCCATCTTGACTTCTCCACCCAGCTCTTTGCAGAAATTTCTACTCAACAGCATGCCATAAGAGACTGGAATGTCTGCTACAAGGATAGTCATTTTCAGTCTTTTATCTGGAAAAGAAGCAAGTACTGCCTGCGCATCTTTGATTTGCCCCACAAGAGGGACTTGCCTTTCCATTGAATAACATCTTCCGATGGTTTTTGTCAATGTGAGACCCAAGGCATCAGCAACTTTGGCAGGCATGACATTATCAGAAGCTCCAGAATCCAAAATGCAATTGCTCAATTTATGTCCGTTGATGAGCAAAGATACATAGAATGGCTCGATCCTTTCTGATGTAGCAGGAGAAGAGGTAGAAGGAGAAGAACTTGCCGCCACATTATTTGTAGGAGGAGTATTCTTTGGATTTGACAAGATACCCCGTGAAGTATTATTTGTTGGGCTGGGACCATTACTTTGCACATATTTGACCAATCTATTCAGTTGATCAGGAAATGCCCTCAAATACTCAGCTTCTGACATTTGGACCTTGTTCCTCTTGATGTGATCAATTATGTCAAAGCTTGACTTGCTTCAGCAGGATGTGCGTTGGCTCTTTGCTGCGAATTGAAAGAATTTGAATATTTATCCTTAGGCGCTAATGAAGAAGGAAGAGTGCTACCTCTTTTCAAGATAGTAACATCTGGGCCAGGATCTTCTCTCTCTCTTCGCCGCTTGTGGATGCTTCGGCATTTTGGCGCGTCTGAGACCTTGTAAACACCACAAAAGTGTGACCATCAGAATCTTCAAAAGATTCATAATAGCCATCGTCAGATTCGTAGTCCAGGTAACCAATATTGGAGTCACCAGCGGGATCTATAAAGTCTTCATCATCGAATGATTCATCAATGCTGAGATCCTCTTCATTAGTTTCCAAGTTATTCCTTGGAGCAGCTTCTATTGCCAACCGTTGTGTGGTGCGTAGCACAAGTCTATTTCGGTTTTGATTTTGATTTTGACCATTAAAGGTCGGGTAGGAGCTATTCTTGAGGGGGTTACATTCCCTGCTTGAGAGATCTGCTTCTTGATCTGCAGCATGTCATTAGCCAATTTCTGCAACAAAGGATCTGAAGTACTAGAAGAAGCACCATCACCTTTGTGAGATGGTTGTTTGAGTTTTCTAGCCATGGAAGTGAATCGATCCGGATGGATGGGTGTGCACTCTCCTTGAAGTCGTCCTCAACCTCCACGGCAACATTTTGTGCTTCAGTGATTTACTGGTCTTGCCCTTCTTTGTGTGGATATCACTTTAGGCAATAGATAGTTTATAAAAACGATCTTTTGATTTTGTCGCTCAATGCGGCGAAGTGGGGATTTTATATAAAATCCTTTGGAACCTTGCAAAAGTCCTAGGCATGTTCTCTGAGATAAATCTTTCTTGAGGCTCCATGTCGATTTGGTGATCAAAATTAGCATCCTCTACGGGGCTTGAATCTTTTCAGGAATTGCTCACGCATAGTCGCCCAGTTGGTTATGGTGCCAGGAGCTAGCCGATAGAACCATTCTCCCGCCAAGTCGTGTAGAGTCTCAATGAAGAGCCTGACTGAGACATCTTCATGCTCTACTGCAAGCACACCACAGGATATGAAGAAGGCCGCCAAATGATCATCCGGGTTTTGCTTTCCATCTCCAAAGAATTTTGGAAAATTCTTTCTGGATCCCTTTGGCAGTTCATGCATAGGTGGAGCCAAGTTCGAGAGGTCAAAAGTTTAAAAGCCATGGAACAGTGCAATCAACGTGTGCCATGTTGACTTGAGCACGTCTCCTCCTTGTGTAGACTTGATAGACTTGATGGATAATTCCATCCGCGGATTATCTTTGAATCGATCCGGATCACATGGATGTGCACTCTCCTTCTGGTGAGAGACTAGATTCTGCTCCTTTATAGCTTGAGGAGGATGATTGAAATTGAATTGCTCTCGATCGAAAGAAATGATCAAGTAAAGATCCTTTGCGCCTTCATCGGATCGGGTGAATGGATGTTCTCCTTGAGATTTGTGTGGAAAACACTTTTATCTTCATAGACTTTGATCTAATAAGATATTTGGTTCCACATGACTTTAAGTAATGGTTAGATTTTCTGCAATAAAACTTAGAAGTTTTGAGATAAATTCATCCCTCATTTAACATAGAAAATAGAGAAAAAGAAAGAAGAAAGTCAATGTTCATAAAATAACATTATCTATTATGTCTTTACTTTTGTTACATATCGGATATACTTGTCGAACATGTAATTCAAGCATCCTTCCATCTGTTTTAGCCACTTTTAGAAGAAAGAAGTAAAGGAAATCCAAAGATTCAACACTTTGATGATAAATGCGCTACATCTTCCAAGCTCGGCCCAAACCTTAGATATGAACATACAAAATTACCACCAAACTCTACCGATAGAATTCATCGTGAAAGGCTTGGTAGTTTATCAATTCTCTTTTGTATCTCGAAGAGAACCTTCCAGAAATTAGGCACCTTAGTTGAGACATCCGCACGTTGAGTGAAGTCACTTCCATCCACTCTTTCCTCGGTGAAAGAAAATATGACACTAGAATTAAAATCTGATGTCCTACTCTCAAGTGCTGCATCCTCTTGATGAACTCTAGAGATTTCCAAACGGAAAGATCTATTGCAAACTCTAAGTTGCTTCCCCTTCTCGACCGATCCGGATGGGAAAGTACAAATCTGCTCCGCAATCAATACATCTCCCAGTGAAGCTTGTTGATCTCGGCCAAAATACTCGAGTTACTCTCATTTGGTATTCATCCCTTATATATTTGATTTCGCCATTTGCTTGATTGATTTCTTCTGCATCATCCATAACCTTTAATAGGGTGGCACTTCTCAAAGTTGTACAGAGAAGCTTGACGAATAATCAAATCCTTCCATTCAAATAGCCTTTACTTGATTGCTTACGTCCTCCATTTCTGCATAAGATGATCACTCACCTACTCTAAAGAAATGGGCTGAATGGAAGGTTTAGCAACCTTGGCTATGATCTCACATAATTGAGATACTTCCATTTTTTTACGCAACTCTTCTTTCTCCGCCTTTTCATTTCATTCAAGCCTAAGGAATAAAGCATCCATCGATGTCTGCGTGTGTCTTGCTTCAATCCTTCGGTGGTGGCTTCACCAGGGGTGCTTTGTCTTGTCACATCTTCTGCCGTGAGCTCCTCCTCTATCTTTCCTTATGCGCTGAAATATGATATCTCAAAAACTTCTCTCCCGAATCCTCGATGATCAACCTAGAAGTTGCTTTGGCAACTTTAGGCCTTCTGTCTCTTCTCTTCCTGAGGATCACTTCGAGTAGGCTGCAGTCATGCTCCTCTAAGTTCATCTCCATTCTCGCTTCGGAACCAACTGCAAGCCAACCATTCCGAGAAGTTACTTCTCGGAGAATGAGAAGTCGCTGAGTGTACTACCATCTTCCGCTCTGCATCCTCTCCGTCAAAAAGTGCCACAGTGTTATGGCTGCCATCTTCTGAGTCATCCAAGGACAAAGCCCTTTCAAATTCCCTCTGCAGCTTGAGTATCCTCTGGAATAATGTTTTGAACGAAGTGGCTTTAGGGGAGAAGATGAATGTCATGGATTCGGTGGAGGCATGGAGGCGTGGCACTGTCCTACTCTGCGGTGCAATAGTTGGTGAAGTATTGAGTACTGGAGAAACCGGAGTTAAAGTCATGGTCGTAGAAGTGATCCTCTCCTTGGATTGAGATCTTCTATGCACTTTCAACTTCTCGACTTTCCTGCTGCTTTCTCCTCCGTGCTTTCGCTTGAGGGAATCTCCTGCGCCGAAGTTGCCCGTGACTTGATTCATCAATGCTTCATCAAGGCAATATCCCTTCGTCAGCAACCAGTTTGAAGTATTCACCAACACAGCTCACGACCTTTCTTGAATTGTGTTGCGACCTCCCTATGTTATTCTCGCGGTATGGCTTTATCTCCTCCCATTTGATGGTAAGTGTCAAGTACCACATTCCCATCATCTTTAAGATCCGCAGTATCCGCAAACTAGTCCAAAGTCGAACACTTGCTTTGCTTTGATAGCTTTCTCCACTGAAATCTCTCTTTCTAACCTCGTACTCACTTTTGCACTTCATCCAAAATCTTCTAATGAAGGCACATGTGCGTACTCTGGGAGATTGTCTTCTGGCTACTCGAAATGGATCAAAGTTCACCGTGTGTAGGAAGAAAATCTTTCATACTCGGATAACATTTGCGCCTCCATCCCCTGAGCTCTATGAATGCTAATGCAGCTGTAATATCCCACAGTGATTGGGAAGAAGCCCGTAGACTTGTGCCGCTTTGACTGAAGGTCGTGTAACTCCACAAGTTGCCTGCTCAGCTCCATGGCGATCAATCTATCATTCGGATACCTGGGCATCTTTATTGGTTCTCCAGAAAAGCCCGTAACCCTGAGGTATGTGAAATCTGCAAATTGAATGAATAGACTGCCAATCTTGGACACAGCTTCCCACGCTTCCTTGCTTACCCTGTTGGCCTTCAAGTCTTTGTCTAGCCTGCAGATGAAATCATAGAAGAATTCATCGTTGATCACTTTGAAATCTTTCTCGCATGCAGGTGCAGTAAGTTACGGGTAGCACTCGAAAATGGGGTCCTTGAAAGAACACCACATCTATCCAGCTTGGAAAAGACGCCTTGTGAAGCTGCAGCATACACCAAGTATGAAGTCATCTTGAAGCTGAAAGTACGCTTCACGTTCCGGAGTTGCTCACCAATGTTGTTGCTAATAATTTCCGACCAATTGATTATAGAATCAACCTTGTTGATTTCAATGGTCCTGATGAAAGCATACATCCATGTACGGAAAGTGTAAGCATTCGCTTCGCCATTCATCCTGCATAGCAATTTGACGACATCATCTACCTCCTGCACCAAATTGGACCGTGGAAGAGTTCTCGGGAACTTTGAAGGAGATCTAGGCTTCTTCATGTATCGGCTATTCATTATGCTCACGCAATCAGCTCTATGCTTCTCCCATCTACTGTCGGCATCCTAAGAGGCTAATGGAAGTCACCACCTTTCGCACTGGAATCTTCAAACAATAATTGATGAACTCTGCGTCCAAACGAATTATTGTCTTTCCCAAAGCATCACGCATTGATCTGGATGAAGGATGATAAGATCTAGCACACTCCATCACGAACTCTGGCAATTGGGTTGTACATGGAAAAGCTGCAGCTCGGATAATTCCACTGCTTTTAACCGCACGCATGAGTGAAGTCTTTCCCGCTCTGGATCTATCAATCAAATCGGAAAGAGGTTCCGGGCCTAGATCTGTGTCTCCTATGTCTGCAAGTTTGGAAGCAATGCATGACTCCATCGTGCTTTCTTTTTCATCTCTCTTCGCCATGGCTTTGTCTATCTTCGTCTGAATAATTCTTTTTCTTCTTACTTGGCGGATTTCTTCAAAATTGGTGCAGATCTGGACAATTCTTCAGATTCGGAGGATATATGCAATGTATTGGACATTGATAAAAGCTCCTTTTCCTTTGTAAAGCACCTGTATGAATTCCTACAATTTATTCAGACAAAAATGGCCACCGAGCATGAATAGTGAATTTTAATTGTAAAAATCTGCACTTTTCAAGCCTGCTGCCCCAAAAATTGGTGTTTAATTTGCACATAAAGAGAGCATGAATCCTTTCAACAACACTTGAGCACCTGTAACACCTATGCAAACAATTATGCAGACAAAGATCAACCTCCTTCAAAGCATGTGCCAAATCTGGAAGCTTTTAGCCTTGTTGCCACCTTGTCTGAGCAAAATCCTTCTTCTAATGGGGGCACACTTTTCCTCTTGGCTGCAATTCTTTACCTGTGAATCAAATAATTCACCCATATGGCTGCCCATGCTTATATAACCTTCACAATTCTATAATTAATAATTGCCCTAACAATTAAAGGCAATTAATTAATTAAAAATCATGCTTTTCTCTTTTAAAAATAGCATGTTTAAGGACAACCATCCAATAAATTAAATTAATCCAATTTAATCCTTCACACATCACTTCACTTAAGCTTCACAGTGTGCTTTGACCATAGCCACTGAAAATAGAAATTAATTTAATGTTTTAATGCCTTTAAAAACATTAAATAACTCCCAAATGGGGCACTTTTTGAGAGGAAGGGGGCAGCCACTAAATAAATTAAATTTAATGCATTTAATTCATTTCTTTTATTCCCTCTTTGACTTGTTGACTTCCTCCAAGCTTGGGCGCACTTTTTGAAAGAATAGATTAATTAAAATAATCACTTAAAGGCTGCCATCATCTCACCAAAGGGGGCACTTTTTTTTGCATATAATTCTATTTTTAGGAATTTTTCCACAATGGGATTCTTTACCTGCAAGGCAGGCACCAAAATCCCATGATCCACTTAAGTGATTTGACTTTGACAATGGGATTATTTACCCTGCAAGGCAGGCACTAAAATCCCATGATTTCACTTAAGTCACTTTCCTTTTATTTTATCATGGGAATTTTCACCCTGCAAGGCAGGTAATAAATTCCCACCTGCCTGCGGCCTCTAACTTTCCCACTGCAGCTTAAGTGAATTTTATAACACGGGAAAAAGTACCTGCTTAGGCAGGTATAAAATTCCCACCTTGCCTGCGGCTTCTATTTTTCCCATTGCAGCTTAAATCCTTTGTTTTCCAAAAATGTGCCCATCCCCATAGGGGCTTTTCCGTGCACGACTTCACTTTTTCCCGGTGATCCAGACCTCCGATGGCGACTTCCTCCGGGCATAATGTGCGTATATGTTTTCCAGCTGCTCCAGGCCAAAAATCGGGCTTACCCGACAAAGGAATTGTTCTAGAGAAATTTCACAGAAAATGAAACGGGACAACACAAAAAATACGAAAAATTGCCAAAAGTCACAAATAAAGCCCAAAACTTATTCCAAGTTAAAACCCTTACGTACATAAGAGTAATGACATATTCGATCATAACGAGTTAAAACGGGCGCAAAATAGCCTCATACGGGGCTCAAAATAATTAAATACAAATTTTCATGAGAAAAATCCCAACGACAAATATAACAACTTTGGGCATCTGGGTATTTGGCGAAAAAGGCTAATATGGCTCTTTGGGATTATGTGGATGAAATGCAGGGACACAATCATGGAGTTTGTAGGTAGTCTCACGAACTCATCCTTTGGTGAATTCCCCCTCGATATGAGTGGCGGAGATTTTGATGTGATGACAAAAAATTTCCTCACATTTTGAACTTCTTGAAGGTTTAAAAGCTTCACTTTTCTTTGCGAAGACAAAAAATCCACATTTTCTGGAATAGTCCCGCACGACATGAATTGGAACCCGGATGACTTGGCTGGATCGACCGCAAAGATCGGTATGAACCAGGTCAAGTTTTCCATGAGCTCGAAATGTACTCTTTTGGAACAAAGCTCTATGTTGTTTTCCTGCAAGGTAGTGAGGACACTTGTATATATCCTTCTAAAGAGATGGTAGCCCATGTACCATATTACGCCGGTGAAGTGTCTCGAGATACTTGAAACTTACATGACCAAGTCTTTGATGCCACAACTGTGTTGAGGTGGAGTTCTTAGCCACAAGTTCTTGATCATCTCTATGAACAAAATCAAGTTGGAACATGCATCCCACATTAGAGGCTTTTGCAACTATTTTTGAGCCTCGTGATTTATCTCGAATCAAACATGTTTTCTTGCCGGAATGACTATCAAAGTCAATTTTTAAGTTGTGATCAAGGATTTGACTGACTAAAAGTAGATTCTTTGTCAACCCTTGGTACATATAAGACATCAAATAGTCTGCAGTTGCGTGAACCAAGGGGTAGAGAGATGTTCCCAATCCCCTGAACTATATATGAAGAATCATCTCCCAACGAAACATGATTTTTTGATGGCGTGTCCCTCATTGAAGTAAACCAATCTCTGTGGCCGGTCATGTTTCAAGTCGCCCCTGAATCAACATACCAAACATCCCTAGATGACGTGGATGGTTCACTTGATTAAGCAGTGAACAAGTAGTCTTCATTCTCTGATTGTTTTGTTGCAAGTAATATTTCTTTGCTAAATGGGGTCTTCTTTTCCAGCTTCCTTTTTTCCCCTTGATTGTAGTTAGAATTTCCCTTGTGAGATTGTTGTCGAGGTCCGATTTGCTTGATAAACCTTTCTTGTAAGTATTATACCAACAATATTTTAGGTCATGTCCTCTTTTACAGATTGGGCATTACTTCTTCTATTGTTTGTCCCCTTGATATTGATTTTGATTTTGGGAATTTTGATAGGAATTAGGTTTTCCTTTACCTTTTCCTTTCCATTTTTGATGTGAAGAAAGTGTCTGCTCTCTCTTCATCATCCTTATTGTGCATTGCTTCCTCTTGTTGCAGTAAGTTTACCAATTTTTCAAAACTAATTGTCATATCTGACAAGTTTAGTGTTGTTACAAAAATACAATATGAAGAAGGAAGTGCTCTCAGAACAATGGGAACGAGATCATCATCTTTGACCATTTCTCCTAGGGCTATAAGTGAAGCCCTCAATTCTGCAACTCTTCCTAAGAAAGCTTTTATTTTCTCATTCTGCTTGAACTTCAATGTGTGTAACTAACTCGCTTGTTTTTGGCCTTAGGATATTGTGCTCAAATTATCCCACACTTCTTTGGTTGTTTTGGCATCTTGAATGTGGGGTTGCACATCATCGGACACTCCAAACAAGATGATGAGTTTGGCCTTTTGATTTTCTTTATCAAACCATCGATGTTGTGTCAGATCGTAGTTGATCTAGTCCGATAGTATGTCAAGTTGTGTCTTGATTTTTGTCTTCCATGCAAGTATAGTTGTTTCCTCTGAGTAGTTGTGAATCCGGAAGAAAAAAATTTGGGGGCATTGGTGCCCATTTTATAGAAATCACTGATAAGGTTTGGCTCTTATCACTCCCGTATAAGGTCTCCCAATCTATATACCATCAGTCCGATATACCGAACCTTTCTATATATGCACCCTTTCGATATACCCGGCGGTACATGGAAGAAGCTTGCCCTTTCTATATACCCGACGGTATGTGAAAGAGGCGTTAACGTACGTGAAAGAATTCAATACGTGGTACCAAGATAGTACTAAGAGGGGTCTGTGTAATTATTGACACCGAATCAAAGAAATATCCTCATATGCACGCATAATTTCGCTATATACTTGGATAATTTCTCGGTTATCAGTATTTATGTCATACAATCGTTCACGACGGATGGGATGGCTCATAGTGTGTGCACTGTGACCTTATTACTCCCTGTTGATTTAAAGGGTCGATGCCCAAACGACGTTGTTGCAGCTATATTAGGTGTTAAGTGCATTAGTAGTCATGACGGATTTGCCTGTAAGCGCTTCCCAGAGGCACTATATATACCAAGCGCTCGTGAATGAGATCTAGGATCTCGTGAGTGTTGTAGAAACCAATTCTTGTACTTTTTTATTACAAATTTTTGCTAGTTTCTCGAGCTAGCGATTACAAATTTTGCAGATTGACTATGGTAGGCAAAAAATTTTATTTTGTTATTTGTTTTGCGGGCCCCGGTGGCCTCCTGAGCCCAATACGACCCTTGATGCAAAAAAAAAAACGTTAAAAAGTGGCCCGAAATGAAGTTTTGGATGGTCTTCCTTTGGCAAATGTGTCCTAAATCACAAAATAGGCTTAATGGAAAAAAACAATTACCCTAAATTAGGATTTTCTCGCTAAATATTTAGTGACATGTTTAGTTATAACTAAATGGTTTAGCAATGGTTTTTCTGCTAAATCTTCCTCCAACTTTGACTATTTTTCTAAATTTGCCTCCAAATTTTAAAATTCAAAAAACTTGTGTTTTTGGTGTGATTCGAACCATGCACCTCCCACTACCAAGTCTTTTCCACTATCCACTTAGGCTCTATGAGCGCTTGGCATATGAAATTGAGCAAATTTTATTTAAAGAAGATGAATTTCGAACTCACCTTTTGAAAAAAGTGTGACCGAGGATGAGATGTAGACCTACGTGGAGGATCCACTTGGCATGCATGCATGGATTAGGGCTTTTCCTTGCACAAAAAATGGATCTTCTTCTATTGTTAATCGCTCATATTGCTATCCACCGCTTTCTATTGTTTTTATTTCCTTTCATGCTATGTAAAGAATGAACCGCTTTGGTTGATTGCAAGTCGTTGTCCACCGTTTTGACTGAAATTGTTGTCTTTTGTGTTGGCCGCAATGAATTGACTCCACATTTTTTTACAGTGTTGCATGGAGAGTGGAGGTTGGAACGACTTCCTTTATCTCCCTACCTTTGTTGTTTATCTATTTCTTTGACTGATTTGATTTGCTTGTGTATGTGGTTGTTGGTTTTGACTTGTATGCAGTGCGTGGAGGATTTTGCTTGTTTGCTGTAACCGTTGTTTCTCCTTAGGCAAGACGTTTTTATTGCTTGTTTGTGCGGTGTATGGCGTGGAGAGATTTAATACAGTCCCTAGTTTTGTTTTCCACTGCTTTTGATTTGCTAACCACTGCTTTCTTTGTGTGCAGGGTCGTGGCAATGTAGCAGGGTCATGGCAATGTAGTAGGGTCGGGTGGAGCTTGCTAATGATATGAGAGCTTGGTACAATGCGGATCCATGGGAGAAAAGGTTGAGTGGGCTCAACTCGCAAAGAGCTAGACTTGAAAAACAATGTAACTCGGCCTCCAAATATAGCAAAGAATCCTCCAAGTATAACAACCTGGTAGTATTAGCTGAAGCTAATACTTACACCAAATTTAATGAAAAACCCCTAATGGGGAAAATTTAATTTTAAAAGAAATAAATAAACTAATTGCTATAAACCGAGAAAATGCTCTAGTAAGCAAATTTTCCCGCAGAGAGCACCAAGGGGAGAAAAAATTGCTTTTCGTTTACTCGGAGAATGGACAGCGGTTGTGAGATCTGGGGAGGTTTGAGAAGCTGCAAGAGGCAAAGATCGGCTCATCGATGAAGCAAATTTCTTCTCCAAGACTTTTCCTTCCTCTACACCCTTTCTCCAACCTTTCCAGGAGCTTCAATTCGCTCTAGTACCAAATGTAGATTGAGCAACAGGGGCGGAAGCCTGATTATCTTTATTAAACTCAATCAACTAGGAATACAATGGAGTGCTACAATTCTTATAGGAATTGTACAGCATATGAATACAATAATAATTGTTACAACAGCTTCCAAAATGCATCCGAGAAGCACATAATTGTTATAACAATCATAACAATTATACCTGTGGAAATAAAAGACAAATATGGTTTAAAAACCATATAACAACATTATTTAATTAAATAATTAATTATATGATGCATAATTAATATATTAGGTAAATAATAATTAACCTAATGACTTTCATGATTCCCAAGGAAGTGATTATAGATGTGTTTATATGTAGGAGCAATTAATACTTGTGCTTTGGAAGTGTGCTCGAACGAGTATTTGTTCCCTTTTACTTGAAATCCTTTTGAGCCAAAATTTATAGCATATAAAAAATACTCGATTTATGACATATCTCCAAACAATGGAACATTAGGTATATTAATACATCTCCATATGGGTCACTTTTATGCCAACAAAACCATTTCGTTGATGTCTTGAAATTTTCATTCTTATGAGTACACTCCATTGCAGTGAAAAACACATCGAAAAGTATTTCTTTTATATATATGTAGATGTACACACGTATGTATGTGTATATCAATGTATGCATATATATGTATATATACATACATCTATGTAATTATATATGCATATATGCATGTATGCATATGTATATATGTATGTATATGTGCAAAAGCACACACATGCACACGTGCACACACATGACTACAAGTGGCAATTCAAAATACTTAATACATGTTTCATTTAATTTTTAGGTGAACAAGACCCAAAAATGTGTAGTAATTATGGTGAAACTATGTCCTAAAATAGGCTATAATATATCTTACAAGATGATTATAATCAATTATATAGAAAAATGTATAATGTTTGATCTAATTGATCAATAAAAATTTCATACTATTATCCATTTTCAAGATGACCAAAAGCTACTTTTAGTGAAGTAGTGAATATTATCCATTAAGATTATCCTTATTTGAAGCATGAAGCTTTCACAAGTTAGCAAGTTTTTAGAGGAAGATGATAAAAAAATTCAATGGGATATGCACATCAATTATTGATGTAATGCTTAATGATAAGAAAGAGTTTTTGTGGATAGTAAAAGAAAACAAAGTTTCCAATAGTTGAAGGAGAAAATGAAAGTGTAGCTAGTGTTGGCATTACTAGACTTTAACAAGGTATTTCAAGTAGAGTGTCATGCAAGAGGTGCAAAAATGAGAGTAATATTTTTCCCGATGAAAACCCCATAACATTTATCGGTGAGAAGATCAATGATGTGAAGTGAATGTATTATATGTATGATCGAAAATTCTATGCAATAGTGCCTATGGTGAAGAAATGAAGAAATTATTTTCTACCCAAGGAGTTTGTTTTATTCATGGATCATCAAGCATTATAATTAATCACTAGTCGAGTGTAAGTTGAATCGAGACATATGGAATGCATTTAGTTCTTACAAAGATATTATTTTTGTTTTGGCATAAAAATGGAAAATCAAATGGGGCTATAGATGCTTTAAGAAGAAGGATTTTTTTGTTGAAGCGGTTGAGAATTAAAGTTACATGATTTGATCTATGAAGGAATAATATGTTAAAGATGAGGATTTCAATAAAGCATGGAAAGCATGCAAAAAAACCAAAGTGTGAACAAAACACCATGGTTGGATTATCATACAAAAGATGGATTGTTATTATATAATATGCGAGTTGTTTATATCGAGAGGTTCAATGCACAAAATTTTGGTCAAGTAGAAACATAGTGATGGATTGATAGGAAATTTTGGTCAATTAGAAACATAGTGGTGGATTGATGGCTATGTAAAGACATATCAAAAGTTGGTAGAATGCTACGTTTGGCCACCGTGCATTCAAATGTGCGTAAGTTTGTTCAAAAGTGTAGAGTTTGTCAATTGGACAAGGGAAAAGTCAAAACATATGGTTATATCAATCATTGCTTATTCTAGTAGGTGAACATATCAATATAGATTTTGTTGTACAATTTCCTAAGATGTAGAAGGGGAACTATTTATTATTTTAAGTTGTTGAAAAGTTTTCAAATATTACACATTTTGTGTTTTGTGGGAAAACTAGTGATGTAAAAAACATTGCAAATTTTTATTTGGAGGACATCGTAAGGAAACATGGTTTTCCAAATAGTATTATACTAGAGAGGGATGTAAAGCTTGTTGGAAAATTTTGGAGAACACTTTTGAATAAATTAAACACCAATTTGTAGCTAGATCAACATATTATCCACATAAAAAGTGAAAAAAGGATATTAACAAAAAGTATCTCAAATTTGTTTTTTTTTCAAGGAAATCCAGAAACATGGGATAATAATTTAGTGCAGTTGAGTTTTCTTATACTAATTCAATTAACAAAACACATGAAAGGAACCATTGTAGATTGTGTATTTTTCAATTTTGAGAGGATTTTTGTGTAATGAAATTACTCGATAGATATGAATATTGACAACAATATATACCAAAAAAACTAAAATATAGAGAAATGATCGCAATATGCAAGTACAATGACTTAGCCATTTCAAGGAGGCAACCTCCAAAATAATACAATAAGACTCAAGTGCTCAATACGATGCTCATCTACTAGCTACTAACTCCTACATATACCATATTATACTATGTAAAGCCTCAAGCCCAACCTAATAAGCATATGAAAGCATAAACGAATGTGATATGACACGATAAGAGATTATGCTAGCCACAAGTCGATCATACATATCCCGATTTATGATCTAGTATTAAGGGCATATCATGACCTTCCCTTTAAAAACCATTTCCCCAATATTGGTAATCTATGGATGTTGTTTTCGAATGTTTAATCTCCCCAAGTTGCATCTTCAATGTCCAAAATTTTCCCTTGATTAGATAATCAATGATGATCCTTGTCCTTAACTTCTTAGTGTATGTCTATAGGACTCCTTTAGGATCCAAGATGATGTGTCCCTCCTCATCAAGTTCTAGCAACACTAACTCGAGAAGACACCTTCTTCCTAATGACTTTCTTCAATAAAGAAACATATAATACTTGATGTATTTTAGTTGACCGAGGAATCTCCAGTTAATATGCCACACTACTAATTTTTTTAACACTTAATAACGGTCATAAAATTTGGGTGAAATCTTGTTATCTTTTTTTTTAATTGTTTCAAAAATAGTTGCTTATATGGCTACAATCGAGAAAAATAAAGTCTCCATTTTCAAAGCTTCGATCACTATGGTGTTGATCAACTTGTTGCTTCATGTGGTTTTGTGCTATTATCAAATTCTCTTTTAAGGATAGATAACACCTCCTATTGGTGCTAAATGTTCTCTTTACTTTCTCTTATTTTAGCTTGGGACCTTAAGTTGGAAGTGAGGGATGGTGAATGGTAACGTAAAATTCCAAGAATGGAGAAATTTTGGATGAAGTATGAAATGAAGTGTTACACTACCATTCTACAATTGGTAGTCACTTAACCCATCTCTCATACTTATCTGAAGCAAAAATCATATATACCCCTCCAAACATTTATTTACAAATTTCTAAATTTTTCCATCATATTAGGGATGATATGATGAACTACAAGCCAATTGAGTACCCAAACATGAGAATAAATCAGTCCAAAAATTACTAGTAAATATAGGATCATGATCACTGACTGTAATATTGGATGTTCAATGTAGCTTCAACTATATCCACAAAACATATGACAACTATACTCGTTGTAAATGGATGTGGCAAGGCACAAAAATGAGCATACTTGACGAGTCTAGCCACAACCACCATAATTACACTTTTCCCTTCCGATTTCATAAATCTTGTGATGAAATCCATGGAAACATATACCCATCACTCACTAGTAATAGATAGAGGTTGTGAGACTTAGTAGTTTCACCCTTGTTACAATGACACACCAAGCATTTTGCCACAAAATTCATGGACATCTCCTTTCAACCCTTCCCAAAAGAAATATTTCTTAATTCTATGATAAATTTTCGAAACCCATAATGGCCAACCACCGGAGAAGCATGAAACTCTAAGAGAACTCAAATTTTAAGGTTAGATTTCTTGCATAAGTACAACTAATCCTATACTATAATGCATCCCCATTCCATATAATTTTTTTATGAAATGCTCGGATCCCGTTGGAGATTATAAATGAGAGTGTGGGTATCCTTGTCATTATTCCAATATAATCTTTCTTGATTGATCCAATCTTCCCGAAGTATGGCTATGCATATAATAATGCTTATGCGGACTCATCTCTCCTAGATAGTGCATCAACTACCACATTTTCTTTTCCTTCTCTGTAAGTAATCTCAAAGTCATATCCTAACATCTTAGTGACCTTTTTTTTGTTAATATGATATTCTTTGCTCCAAGAAGTATTTCAAGCTTTCATGTCTTGTCTTTACCTTGAAGAGATGACCCATGAGATATGGTCTCCACTATTTGATTACATGAAGAATAACCAATATTTCCTTCTCATTAGTTGGTTTTGATATGTTCTTATGTTAGGAATTTTATGTTAGTTCTCCTTGGGTTATTAATATTTTTGTGTGAGGTAATATAATGTAATATTATTATTATGAGAATTTTCATAACATAACTTATAGGGTGACTAAATAATAATGTGTTGGTGAGTTGGTGAGTTATAACAACTCACATATATAGAAATATTTTGAAAGGACTTAATGGAGATTATACACGAGAGAATAATGTTAAACACACACTATAATATTATGTCTTATTTCATTCAACATTAGGTACTAATATATAGGCTTATTGATCTCCACCATTATAGGAGATAACCTTAACAAACCCACTAATCTCCAAAAATATTTCTATCTATATGAGTTGTGTTAACAACTCAACAACTAAAAATATTAAACAATCTATGCCCTATATTTTTCCTAACATTCCTCCCTTAGTGCGAGCATGGTAAAAAAAAATCACTCTCAATTGCACTATGCTCACCTCTATGTGGCATGTCCATCTTCGTGGCTCATGACCTTGATACAAAAGAAAGGCATCTCCTTCCATGGTTTTCAACAAGTTTAACATAAACCTGGACATGAACATGACTCATCAACTATTCACCTCATGTGGTTTTTAGGATTTCCACGAGCCTTTTTAAGATCCATGATCTCGTATCACTAGTGTTTTTTCTCTCCCACTACATCATTACATCAAGAAAAAATATATTTTTACTCACTCAAGAAAAATTTCACATTACATCACATAAAAACAAAATGTTCTCAATTGTAGCCACTTTTGTCAACTATTTCCACTCATTCTCGAACAACATAGTAAATTTCCACCGCCATTAGAAGTTTCCCTTGACTTTAACTCGATTTGGTACAAAATGAAAATGGAATATTGGTGTTATATTCCCCCCACGATGTGAAATTTCTATTTATTATTACAAATAAAAATGTTGAAATGAATCGCACCACACACAAATGGAAACACACTACATACTAGAAAGCAACTACCGAATCGAAAAACATGCCACAATCTCATTGTGTCACCCCCATCACTTGCGACTAACAAGAGGACATTGTTAGTCCTCCATCCTCCATTTCTTCCATCCTCTAGCATGACGATGATTAGTTACTTAGCAAAGTTGAATCTATAACTCAAATACAAACATCAATCGATGTCGATTCCACTAAAACTACATTCGTAAGGAATATTTTTTATTTTTATAACTTTTACAATGACACATTTGACACTTAATAACAATCACAACTAAAAATTAGAATGGCATCATGGCTTGAACTTGACTGACACAAGGACAATGTCATGACAATTAAAAAGTAATTAAATATTACTTTTTATCA
This sequence comes from Taxus wallichiana var. yunnanensis, assembly GCA_018340775.1. Lineage (NCBI taxonomy): Eukaryota > Viridiplantae > Streptophyta > Pinopsida > Cupressales > Taxaceae > Taxus > Taxus wallichiana. The sequence goes on from CM031243.1 coordinate 854,785,600, forward strand.
CAAGACTCTTATGATGACAAAGATACAATTTTTTACTCACAAGGACTCTTAGACAAGATAATATTCAATAATTTATTATAAATAGACAAAGTCTTAACTCAAAGACAAAAACTTTTAATGACAACAAAACAAGAAAACACTTGATGATTAAAATAACTTTATAGGGACACATATTGAGTCAATAAACTCTAATATGAATAGATTGAAGACTTAACAAAAACTTTGACTAAACAAATAGAAAAAAATAGAAAAATCACAACTCAACAAACCTTCGTTAAATGGAGGGCTTTGTGGATATCATTGGGAAAAGTTGAACCATGTGTCAATGCAATGAAATGCACCCAACTAGAAATGAGATAACTGGAGAGGCATGTCATTGAGGGCGTGCTTAGAAGATGTGGGCAATTGAGGCTCGAGCCACGAGAACTTCACGCAATGTGGAATCAAAATAACAAAACCTAAGTTTACAAACCATTGTGAAGAGAATACGTTGGGAATGGATACTTCACATAAAGGACAAAGAGAATGCAAAAATGATATGATATGCTATTGTCAAACATTGAAATATGGTACCCACAATCGCACGAGAAAATGATGGTAGAACATAAGGATTTAATGATGCCACAAGGGGCACAACCATTTATATCAAGTTCTAGGTAGTTCATGGAAAATTTAGCAATCCTTGTTCAAGATAACATTTGAATAGAAGATGAGAATCTCCATTAATGCATAAGGTATGACCAAAATAGAAATATTTTCCGGCATAGTAAATGAGCATGGAAGATACACGTCCCAATGTAGATTATACACATAATAATGTTAAACACACACTATAATATTCACCTTATTTTATTCAACATTAGGTACTAATATATAGACTTATTGATCTCTGCCATTATAGGATATAAATTTAAGGAACTCAATAATCTCTTACAAGATCTTTTTATTTAGTGAGTTATTTTAACAACTGAACAACAAACACTATTAAATAATGTACACATTATATTTTTCCTAATAGATTTAATAGGAGATTGTTGGGTTTGTTAAGGTTATTTCCTATAATTATGCTGAAAGGCATGTACTAAGTTAGAAAGCCCGACCCCCTCGACAACCGAAAAGACATCAACGTCTGTGATCTTTTGGTCGACGATGTACGGAGTGTCATCTGCCTTACACGTGTGAGTTTCCTGAACATCTCTCTATTGACAGCATTGCCAACAAAATCACAGATCACTGTAGGTTCAAAACACGTGACTGGGAGCTGTTTCAATTTGCAGCGAAGCCTGAAAAGTTAAAACCAGTTCTATTCCTTAATAACATTAAAAACACAGTCTGTCGCAGACACCATAAAACTCAAACCTAAAAAACTGAAAAATTGAAAGCAGCAATATCATTGATGTGCACATACCGTGGCTCCAGCTGCGAACAAAAAAGTGTCGAGCATCTCCGTGAAAGGAACATCCTCGCCCTAGACAAAATTAGGCGAAACCCCAGTCATAAATGCGAAAAACTTAAAAAACATGAACTTAAAAATCATAAAATATTGGATGTATACGCAATTTTTAATTCAGGTCAAACCAGAACATTAAAAATTGGAAACGCGAATAAAAAAATGAATTAAGTCTGTCTATTTCGGCGAAAGAAAGAAAGAAGTAAAGAGGACTTGCATTTGCCAAACAAATCTGGAGTAAACAGCTCCGGCGGCCATGCTTGTAATTCCGAGGCTTGACGCCACCGCCGCAAACAAATACGTGTACCGCTCCGCCTTCCTCCTCGCCGCCCTTTCCTTCGATTTCCTCCTCCATCTTCCACAGTTTTCCTCACGCTCTCCGCAAATTCTAGAGGCTCGCCTTCCTTCTCCGTCTGTTGTTGGGGATTTTCACTGACGACAAAGCACACGCTTCCCAGCTGCTTCTTTCGACTTCTAGAAAGTTCACAGCCGCTGAAACTGGATAACCCGCCATTTCTTTTGGTGTTGATGTTGGCTACTCTGTGTACAACAAGAGGTCGGAGGATCGAATCGCGGTAGACCAATCCACACGGACATGAAATGCACACCATCTCCATGTTTTTTTTCTTACAACAATGAACAAACTGCCTGCTTGTAAGTTCTGCAATTCGAACTCGCGACCGCTTGTTTTTATTTTTTATTAAGGGTAAAAGAGGGTTGAGGGGTCCCTACCCCATTACAATGAGAGAAAGTGGAGACATAGGATGTAGCATTGAGGAACATATAGGGTTGCCTCTACCAGCAGCACAGAGAAACGAACAACAAAGGATCCACTAACAGCAAGAACAAAAAAGAAAGAAAAACTAACCATGAGACTTCTTCCCATGGGAGCGAAGACACATCTTAAGGGAGTCATTAACCTTCCCTTTCTTTCTTCTATTCACTAGTAGACCAATCATTACCGGTATTTGGATTAATATTTTCATTTGAATAAACCGGATTACAAATTTCATCATTATTTTCACCCCCCTGATTGAGGATCCCCGAAGAAGGATCCTTCTCTACATAGGTAGGAGAAAGGGTGACCAACTCTTGCATATCCACTTCCACTTCCACATCCTTAGATCCCCCCTCTGACTCAGAATCTGAGTGACCGTTAACCACCAAATGGCTAGAATCCGCATTCTTCCACCACGAAGTTTGATTATTGGTATTTTTCTTCCCACCCTTGCAATCTGCTGCTAAATGGCCAAGGGAAAAACAAATCCTACATCTAAAGGGGAAGCCTTCATAGTCAATGTTTTGAGTCCATATTCTATCCTCAACATGCAGATCGACAGAAGTAGGGAAATCTTTTGAGGTATTCAAATCGATCAAGATGCGAGCATACGTAGTATATTCGTACATGGTCGTTTTTGTATCAATAGCCGTGGTTTTCTTTAATTTCCTTTTGATGTTAGTATGGTTTGATTGAGGTGGTGAAGGAAGGAATCCTCTGGAATAAATAGGAGCAGCGTGTGTCTCTATTTTGCTCTACTCTTCTTCTTTTTTAAATTCTACATGAACATTATTATGTAAAATAATTGATTTCCCAAGTTGGTTAGATTTATGTAACTACGCGAAAAGGCATGTACTAAGTTAGAAATCCCGACCCCCTCTTAACAACCAAAAAGACATCAACGTCTGTGATCTTTTGGTCGACGATGTACGAGTGTCATCTACCTTACACGTGTGAGTTTGAAATTGATAACGGTTCTCTCTGGCCACGTTGACTTGCCATCCCTTCCATGTCAACTTTTTCCACCTCGAATCCCTTGCCACACCATCATCACTCATCCCCCTACCTACACAGGCATCATGCTGGACCAGTTTCATTTTTGGCATGGAAAGTAATAGATATCGGATCCATTTCATTCTTTTTATTCATTCTTGTTAATTTTTCTGCATCAAAAATCAAGCGAAATAGCTGGAATGTGATAATATCTGAAATCTTTTGCTGCTGCTAGAAGCCTAGGCGGTTTCCTGTGTGAAGCTCAAGCAGAATACCTACATGTTAATGACACTTGTGCTTTAACGCAGAGGACATGTAATTTTAAGCGAGGAGATTAACTTGTCTACGTGTTCGATTGAAGACGCAATGTCATTTCAGGCTCCTTCTAAGGGAACTTTCACTGATTAACTGAAGAAGGATGTAAGCTTTGTTCTCAACTTCCTGGAGAATAACGACTCTCTTTTCTTGGCCAATGTCTTACCATTTTTCATCTACAACAACAACAGGGAGTCGTATAGCTTAGATTATGTCTTGTTGAAACCTACGACACCCATTGTGAAGGACGAACATTAGATTTACAGGAGCCTGTTTGACGCCATGATTGATGCTACGTATTCTGCCATGGAATCCCTGGGGCATTCCAACACACCCATAGTTGTTACTTCTAATTTACTCGTTTTCGAACATGGAATCCAAAATTTTAAATAACACGCAAGATTCGATCCATGCTTTGTCATCCATGGCGAGGAAAGTTTTGTTGACGGACTTGCACTCACAGTCATCTAGGGCCATAAGAGCCGCTGAATTCCTTGTCGGTGTATTGGACGAGGCTCGATTCCCAGTCTTGTTGGGTCAATAAAGTGGAATCAAGGCCATGGTATTTACTAACTAGCAATTGCACACACGAACGGTGTAATGGAGACGCCGAACGGGATGCATATAAGATGTTAAAGTTGAGGAGTTAAGTGGTAAAGGAGGAAGAGGGCCGGTGAATAGGGCAATGGGGAGGAGGATTGCAAGGGCATGAAAAGTGATGGGCGGTGTATTTTTTTCTTGTCGGGAAACCAAAATTTTTACCAATTTTGAATAGATACTAAAGTTTCTACTGTTGTAACATACATCAAATGTGAAGACAGAGGAAGTCAACATAGTGTAATATGGTATAAAAAGACACATCATTTCCAAGTAGATGGGCACGTGAACAACACAGTTACAATCGTAGGTGGGTTGCTTTGTTGTGTATACTCAAGTTTGTGGGATCCATGTGGATGAAATTGACACACATTACATCGCCAAACAAATCAATCTACATCGCTTTGGAGATAACGAGTTGGAAGTGGATGAATCTTCTCGCATTGCCACGAGAAAGGATATTTTTTTCGTAACCAACAAAAGCTCATGAGATAAGTGTGTAGTATGATCTAATATTTGCAGCGGGAAAGATTGTTGATCTAATAAGAGTTGAGAATGGTAAAACATTGGTGGCACTACATTGCAAACAAAGTGAGTTGCATTGGAGAGAAATTCAGCTCATGAATGATAGAGGTGATGAACTGAGTTGCCTTAGATGGATGAGACAATGGGAAGTGAATGAATGAAATGAGATCGAGTCCAAACAATATTGGAGGGGCTCAAAGTGAGCTATGTAATGAAAAGCATGGTTGAGGACAAGATGTTGCAACTAATGCAGGAAACACATTTTGATCATGATGATGATACCTAGCAAAGAAGTTCTGCTATCCATGTTAGTGTCCTTGGTGTGGTTGGTGGACCATGATAAAGGTTTGATAGGCGTGACTATGGAAGTAAAAGACATGGCAACAATGATTAAGTTAGAACATGTTATTTGTTTACATCACTTATTTCAAATGTGTCATCTTTTTTGCATGATGTTAAATTTAGGAGGTCAATATGAAAAGGGATTTGAGGTGACCTAGGGTTGTGAAGGAGCTACTTGAGCAAAGGCAATAAGCTTGGAGAGATTACACTCGACACCAATTAAAATCATTATGAAGTTAAATCCATTACATAAGAAGAAAAGAACACTCGACCTACATGATGGCACTTGAAAAGCATCAAGATCGTTGAGTGAGTTAAGGTGATAGTGATATGTAGATAAGATGGGGCCAAACATATTAGTGGGGGGCTAGGGGAAGTGGTTATTTGATGTATTAGAGACAAACCTAATCTCAATCACCATATACTGGTGAGAATCACATGTGAGTAGTGCAATGGAGACATGAAATGGGATGCATAAAAGATGTTAAAGTTGAGAAGTGAGATGGTGTAGGAGGAAGAGGGCTGGTGAGGAAGGGGATAAGGAGGAGGTCGTGCAGGGGTAGAAAAAGTGATGGGCATTAATTTTTTTTTCTTGTGGGGAAATAGAATACTTTACCAATTGACAATAGAGCTTAAAGTCTCTACAGTTCCAATGTAACTAGGATGTGAAGACAAAGGAAGTCAATATAACATGATGTGGCATAAAAGGACACGTCAAGGTTGATTTCTCTCTATGTTTGTTGTGGGGATGCAAAGGTTGATGTGCAAGAGAACCTTTTCTTGGAAAATTCCGAGAGTATGAGTTGTGTACCAACATTCAAAATTTAAAAAGATGGTTCAAAGATCAAATAAATTATTGGCCTAATCCAACAAGTGTTGGATAACTCATTAAAACATTATAGTCTTTAGGGAACATAGTGATTCATACATTTAGTTTCACATACTTTTCATGAACAAATAAACTAGATCATCACCACAACTTTATCACATTCTTTTAGGCCTGGACTTTATTTTAGACATGCTCTCCTATTCCATTGTATTGCGTCTATGACCTTGTGACAACATGCCTTGTTTGCAATCTTTCCCTTTTTGTTTAGTCATCTACAAGATGTAAATCAAAGACGCATTCCACATGATTGTTTTATCCCAAAATCGAGTTTCACGATAATTTTGGTACAACCTACCAAATTTTTGTCTTTGGGAGTTTTTGGAGTTTGTCATCTTCCCAAAAAAACCAGAGTTTTTGCCCAAGTTGTAGATTGTCTTTTATTTTTTAAAATTTCAGTCTTTTCAAGCACGCAAACAACCAAATGTAATGTCTCCCGAATCCTGAAACCCGATACACTACAATTTTTTCAGACTTTTAGACTTTCCGAACATCAAGACATATTAGCAAAAAAACATGTAAAATGTCGATGTCCCCCTGAACCCCGAACCTCGACACACTACAGTTTCTCGGGATTTAGGGATTGTGGAACATCAGAACATGTGAGCACGAAAGCATGTTGTGTGCAAAGAAAGTCCTAAACTCCGAAATGAACATGGACCTGGTGTGTCAAGTTTTCAGAGTCCGAGTGCACGAAGTCAAGTCATGTCTGACATGGTCAAACCCCTGATCCCCGGGTCAACGCAATAAATGACAACTAAGATTTGACCTTGACATGTGTAAAAAAACCTGTAAAAAATTCCAAGCTCATTATAAAATCAGGATTTTTCACATCATTTTCACCTTGTACGATTCAAATTTTTACCGCGACTTGCATTCGACCCTCAAAACTCTGATTGCCTAGTTCTTCCTCTTCCTCTTCCAATTGTCTTTTTGATCAAATCTCTCATACCCATTTGTAAATCTGGCGAGTTATCATTCTTCGTGGGTCTTTTCTATGATTTAGCTACATTACATGTTTTTTTGGCCTTGTTTTCTTCGACTGTGGTAAAACCTTTATTTTCCTTCCTCTTCCAAGTTTTTTTGTTTCTCAAAGATTTACTTGTTGTTTCTCCATGCTTTTGATTGTTACTTTTCATAACAAAAAGGGGCCTTAGTGAAAATTCCTACTCCAACACTAGTCAGGATTTCTAACTTGATAAACAAGTTGAAAACCCGACAAAGTTCATGTCGAGATTTTTGATCTTCTTTTCAAGGTAAAACCCCACCTTAGTGTTTCATAATTTCTATGTTGTAAAACATGTGAAGAACCCGACATGAGTCTTTTGGGATTTTAGAGGTGTTAAACATTCCCTAAACCCTGTTTGGTCTTTGTCGGATTTGCATGTTGACAAACAAGGAGAAAACCTTGAAAGTGTTTGAGACAGGTTTTCGAGGTATTCGACAAGTCTGGATTTCCGAATAGTGTGTCGGGATTTGGAAGTTGCTAAACAAGTATAAATTTCTGACAAGTGTGTGTTAGGGTTTTCAAAGTGCTAAACAAGAACAAAATCCTACCAAGAGGTCTTTTGGGCTTTTAGGTTGTCGAGCAAGAGTACATTTTCAATTTGAATTCAGAGGTGTTCAGGAGAATTTCTTTGCAAGTTTTCATTGTTTTTTCTTATTTCAATGTCAGAATCAACTAAAGGAAAAGAGAAGTCAGAATTATCTAAGGATAAAGATAAAACCATGAAGTATAGTTATCAAGGGGTGGTGCCCCCTTCCAATATTGATTCCAATATTAGATCAGATAAGCGACACAAAGTTGGGGCATATCAACCTTGTTGATTTTTGGAGTAGGATAAATAACCCATCAAATTCACCTTGGATTCAAGGCATTTATGATAGTGGATTGACACTTAAAGCAAATTTTCCAACCTCGACACAATGTCTAGAATTCATGCTCACAACTATAAGTCATTATGATGGTGACACAAGGTCAGTGAAGAATCATGAAGGGGAAGTGGCATGACTAGATTAGATGTAAATTATTTTTATGATTTACTCAAACTCCCCGACTTCAATGAGTATGTAGACATTAATCAAGAGAAATCTCAATAGACTTGGGATGATAATTATTCAGCTTGCACAAAACACTTGAACAAGAATTATCTTAAAAATCCAAAGCCTTCCATCAACCGTTTTTCTAAAACCTTACCTCGGAGTGACTTCATTCCTGAAGTTAATGACATCATTACCATACTAATAATATTTGTAGGTCTTCCTGTAGCAAAGGATTTTCAAGAATGTATGTACTAATTCATCTACATCATAAGGAAGAACCAACAATATATTAGATGGGGAGAGCTAATTAGTGATTCCCTGCATAAAAAAATCAAGGAGGTTCATGTGACGGGAAGATTCTACATGAAATCTTACCTTGTCTATGCTGCATCGGGAATGGGAATATGATAAGGAAAATTATAGCTACCTAAATGGATGGTGTTTGTGGACTTCATGTCGCCACAAGAGTTACCATCCTCATCGCCACAATTAGTTGAGGAACGGTTAGACGTAGAGCCCATGGTTTCCTCCACTTATGCTTCAAAACCCCCAACCGATGAATTTAGCAAAACTATTTTCTAGCAGGTACATGTGAAAAATTGAATTATTTCTTATTTCATGAATTTGACACCCTTCACAATTGGCATGCACATTGTGTAATGCCCGATCTGGGACACCGAAAAACACACCAAAAGTGACTAAAATTTTAGGTAATTTTTTTGAAGTGTTAAATTAATACTAATACATCTCTTAAACTCTTTCTTGATAATTTCTGATTTTATTCTTATTTTAATTTATCTAATTAAATTAATTTTCTAGTCTAAGCCCGACTTTAATTATTTAATCATATTTGATACTTAGGGCCATAAATAATAAGTCTACATCCCCTACCTATTTAATTAATTCATCATCCCTTTTTTTTAAAGAAATTCCCATTAAAACCTCATGACTTAAAAAAAGGTATAGGGTGTAATGGTAACCCTATGATCAAATAATCCCCAACCCTAGATCAAATTGAGCCCTAAGAATGCCCTAAACCATCTTTATCTCTTCTTTTCTTTTCCTTTGGTTTTCATTTTGTTTTCTTCTCTTTTTGATGTAGAGGTAGAGGAGATATGGGGCCTGTAATTCTTTTGTATTTCCCTTTTTATGATGGCCATACCTCTCAAGACCTTCCTCTTATTTATTTTTTTGTTTTGTTTTATTATATATATGTATGTATGTATGTATGTATGTATGTATGTATGTATGTATATATTTATGTATTCGTTGATTTGGTTATTTATTTTATTTGTGTTAGGGCGGATTAGGGTCTCAAGTGCAGCGAGGAAAGCTTGGCGTGGGGGAGGAGGAGGCCGAGCAGGGACAGGAGGCGGTGGCGTTGTGTGGACGGCCATGGGGGGCCGGGTCGGGCAAGGCGGGGGTGGCGGCGCTAGGGGAGTGGAACAGGGGGTGCCGTGGGGGAGTGTACATGGGGCGCGGGAGTGCGGAGTCGGGCGGGGTTTTGTGGGGGCGGGGCGGCGCCCCATGGCAGGAATGGGTGAACTGAGGGGGGCGAACCCCCACCAACCAATTTTTATTTTATTTTATTTTATTTTATTTGTTTAAATATATATAAATATAAACATAAATATATATATATAGTTTGTAACATATATATATATATATATATATATATATATATATATTCATTTATATAATTATATATATATAATATATAATTATATCTATATAAATTTTTAAATATATATATAATTTTAATTCCTTTAAAAAAAAAAAATATAAATCCATATACTAAAATGAGATTACATTCCATCTAAAGGTAATGCACAAGCAAATATGCAGTTTTAAATATAAAAACCAGCAATACCTAGTTAAACTGATCATATGCATTTACTCTATAATTTGTATTGAAAGGAAGCAAACCAGTATTTTCCAATAAAATGAAAGACTTATTTCTAAAAGAAAATTCTTCAAAGGAAAATTTAACAAACCAAATAAGGTTGCTTCTAAGAACACAACATTAAAACTTCTCTATATATTATTTCAAGAAGCTATAGTAAAAGAAACTAAGGACAAGATTTCTTCAAAATAAAACCCAACAAACTAACAACTCTTTTATTTGTCACTTTTTTACAATACTTTTTCAATAGTAGCATTTGGAAAGATTTTACAACCACTACAGTAGGAATACAACATTCTATAAGGCATGAATGATTTACATAAATCTTGTATACATATACACACTTTCTTTGGAATAAGATTTATAAATATTTACAACCAAAAGAGAGTTCTAAAAAAAAAATGAAGGAGACAAAGTTTCAACACAATGACAATTTCTCTCATGGAGAGTAGTAAGATTACTCCCATTACATACAACGTTCAGCCACACTAAAAGGAAGACATACATTTAGAAGCAAACACTTGCTTGAAATGATATACATACCCCCAAAAAGGAAGGCTTACAAGGAGGCTTACTTCAATATTATTACAAAGAACACATGCTTGAAGAAAGGAAAAAACATTTTCCAACAATAGGAGAGAGCCAATATAGACCATGCCACCAAAGCTACTCCAGCAATCTTCAAACTTAAGGCTCCAACTATCATCCATATGAATTCCAACTTTTGAAGGTTAACAAGGATCCCACTTGAAGAGAACAAGGCTTGTTTAACCACCCAACCTTTAGGCATCATGACATGCCTTTCCCAAGGTTGGGATGCATGCTAGCCTCCCCCAAGCCCATGGGAAAGAGGACAACAACCACAACTTGCACAAGATGGAGGGGTAACCAACAATGATACAAGCACACAAAAAGAGTTCACAACAAAACAAGACTCCAAATCACAAGGAGGAGAACCCATGTTCATCCTCAAAGATGGGGAAGAGAGGAGAAAGTTCTCCAAAATTATACATCAAAATTATTTGCACAAAATACACTTCTCCATATCCTCCTTATTGCTCCTAATTCAATCCAAGACCCTCCTTATTCCTCCTCCCTTTCTCCAAGTCCTTCTTGGAAGGATTTTCAAACCCCAAAGGGGTTTCCTTGCCAAGAATGGGGAAGGAGATTCAAACCAAATGAATCAACTTCCCCACCTCAACCATTTGAGGGGAAAAATAATAAGACCCTACAAGGCTTGTCCATCAAGCCTTGAGGATTGAGAGGGAAAATTCCCTCTCTCTTCCCCCACACTCCAAAACTCCATCATGCCATATGATGGAGGGAGTAAATCAAACAAACAACAACTAAAAGCCACATACAACAATAACAATTTTCCACACCCAAACTAGCATCAAAAAGGAAAACAACATAACAAAGACATAAGAGCCTACCTCAAGGAAAGCTCTCCAAAAAGCTCTCCTACTTCAATTTCTTCACACCTTGACTCAAGCCAATCTCCAAGCTCCAAAACACCCAAGCATCCAAGCAAGAAATTCCAAGAAAAAAAAATCCCTTTCATTTCCCATGAATGAGAATTTGAAGAGGAGCAAACAAGCATCCTCACAAATGAGGGGGTGACATGTGTCACCCCTCTCCCTCATCAAGGTCAAAGATGCCAAAACAAAAGAGAGAAAGGGTAAAATTAACTTTTTGCCCTCTTCTCCCAAATTCCCTTAAATGCAAGCAAGACAAAATAAGTGGAACTTTTGATAAACACACAAATCCACATCCCTTACATGGATGTGACTATTCAAGAGGTAGAAAGGGAGGGAAAACTCCCTCTAGCCTTGAAAATAAGCCCCCTACCCATTAGGTAGGGTCCAAGGGCTCATTTTTGTGATAGGGGGACTCCCAAGCTACAAAGGGGTCCCCAAAAATGCCCAAAATACCCTAATTTCGGGTTTTGCATTTTTGGCACAAGGGTAGAGGGTGTGGGGACCACCCAAGGGTCTCACATGTGACCCTAAACCCTTGTGATTAAGAGACACATTAAACATAACCAACAATTAAATGAAAGAGGAGTTATTAACTCCCAAAACAAGTTTACAACTTCACTAGCAACCCTAAACAAAATTAATAATTCAAAGCACAATACATTACATACATTGGGGTCACTCATAGTGCCCAAAATTAATAATCTCCTATACTAAGGCTTCACACAATGAACATGGCTAGGACTCGGCCCGTGGGCTGCTTGTGCAAGATTGAGTAGCTGGCCTGAATCCCACGTTCTCTTGTAAACCTGTCACATGCACACTCATTGCACACATTAACCGCACATGTCCGATACAATATAATTCAATGACATAGTAAGATATCAATGCGTTCTAAACTAACCTAACATCCTACTGAAATCAAGATGCGACAACGTGCACAATTATATTCCATATTCCAAATGTCAGACAAGATGATAAAGTGACATATAATCCCACCATGCAACAACTATCCATCAATATAATTAGGTTCCAAACACATCATCATATTCATTAGTTTCCATGACATAACAAGAAAATGCGACAATATAGAAATTAAGCTAAATTGGCGCTATACGCCTAAATGTCCACACCTGTCTAATAAGATCAAATATCTAAATATAAAGTCCAAGATATAATCCAATCACTGTCAAAACATGTCTATGAGCAAAGAAACAACAAGCTACTGAGCTATAAAAAGTGTGGGCACTACACATCGTGTTCCTATTGCTCTACAGTCTCTTGGCGCCACTTTCATCGAAGATAATAAGGCAGAACATATTTCAGCTTCCTTCGTGGATAGATTCGACCCTCCAGCTTCAGGTTTATCTCCGAACAACAAACTTTCAACATAATTATTCAACACTTCACGCACAGATCCAACCTTCCTCCGCTGAGACTTATTATACAAGGGACTGCAGGTACTGGAAAATCATTCCTCATTAACATTATAAAGTCTTCATTTGCCTCTTCATCCAACCAGAGCCTTTCACCTCTCCTTTTGCTCGCCCCAACAGGAGTTGCTTTCAACATTTCAGCTTCGACAATACACGCAAGCCTCCAGATTCCCATTAAAGAACTCAAACCCTTAGAGGGCCAAGCTTTATCGTCTCTTCAAGACTCCATCAAGCACATCAAATACATTTTAATTGATGAAATGAGTTTCATCGGACCAAAGTTGCTTTCCAGAATCGACTACCGTCTTAGGGAGGCTTTCCCGCACTTCAAAAATTCAACATTTGGAGGCAGATCTATGATCCTCGTTGGAGACCTCGGTCAACTTCCTCTGGTTATGGACATCCCGCTTTATGCCAGCAAGTCTTACGGAGCTACCCTTTGGCGAGAATTCAACATATCTGTCTCCCTACATTCAATCTTCCGACAACAAGGCTCTGATCCAACACAGGCATCATTCTGGAACTTGTTGCTTAACATTCGTAATGCCATCCCTCTGATCCAGGACTGGGAAGCTCTTATGTCAAGATCTGATTCCTCCCTTACCGAACAAGAAAGCATTGATTTTAAAAATGGCCCTCATCTTTTCGCTCAGAATGACCTTGTGCACTCGCACAACCTTATTATGTTGAAGTCCCTTAACTCTCCTATAGCCAGATCAATTGCCAAAAAAACTAGATGTTCTACATCTGGCGATACCGAAGATGACCAGTTGAAGCCCAAGGTTCTTCTCTGCATCAACCAGAAAGTAATGCTTTCCGCAAACTTGTGGGTTGAGAAAGGTCTTGTCAACGACGCTACTGGTTCTATCATCGACATAGTCTATGGGGTATCCTCCGACCCATGCAGTGTTGCTGCCAAACCTTCTTTATAACAATCATGCATGTAGATTTCACGTGTATTTTGTATCGATAACCGCTTTTCACTCGGTTCTGTATTATCTGCAACTAAATTAAACTCCATATTAGATCTATGTTTGTTTACAAAGACGTCCAAAGTTTCTTGTTGCGCTCTACTTCTAGCCAATCTAATATAACTAATGGATTTGTTATACCCCTTTTTCATTTCTTTTAACCTTTCCGTCAAATGCGTTCTTCTTCTCCACTTCCTTCAACTTATTCCCCAACCTCTCTTTCGGCGTTATCATCGCACACCTCACGTGCGATTGCTAGTAGTAATAGTAGAGATCAATAAACTTATATATTAGTATCTAATGTTGAATGAAATATGTAAGAAATTTGAATATTGGATGTATGATTGAATTGAAGAAATGACGCTGAATTTTTCATACAAATTTATTGTTATTATTTATTTCAACTGATTTAAATATGTGATTTGGTATGAGTATGAGTTTATGAGAGCTTATGGGGGCAGAATCACTATTTATGGTTGCATGCCTCATTATGGGAGCTCCATTTAATGTGATTATGCCTTTACAATGTTTAATATTAATTTGTAGTTTAGTCTATGAGTGTATTTAGGAGTTTGTAAGCATTCTGTTTTGTAGACCAGCATTGGAAGATTGACATTGAACTCAGATCTTGCACCTGTAAACTTCATACTAAGAATCAACTTGCAATCACATGCATCCATTATGAAGCTGCAGAGCTATTTGCAATTTTGGCGCGCAGTGGTGAGTTGTGTTTACGAAGGATCTGTGCATACATATCCATGGTGATAATTAGATGATCTTAGAAAACTCTCTTTGCAAGCTCGATTTTCACACAGACACGACATTATCTATGGGAGGATTCATTGTTCATACCGCCCACATAATACTCGTCAAATTGCCAACCAGGATTAGGATTCATTGTTCATTATCTATGGGAGGATTCATAGCACATGGTATTCGACAACTGTTGGTTTTAGGTTTGATTTTCTGAGGGGTGCATTGCACACATCTAAAGCTGTGTCGTTTTTAAGTGGAAGAGTGTTTATTGTAAGTTGTGAGCCTTATTTAAAGTCTAGGGTTCCATTTATGTCTTTGAATTTTTTCACAATCCTATGTACTTGTCATTTTGTCTTCAAAATTGTTATTTAAATAAATTTTGTTTCAATAGAGTCATTAGTTGTGTGTCAAAAATATTATCGTCAAGAGTCGTTATTGTAAAAAGAGTCGTGTCTAAGTTGTCATTATTATTCGTATTAAAAGTAATCATTATTTACTTTTAGTGAGTCAAGTCAAATATTGTCATTATTGTCGATTTGTCAAAAGATTCGTCAAAAGTTTTATTTTTGTTCGTCTACATTATACATGGATGCATTATCGGTTAAAAATAACCTCCTAAAATAAAAAAATGATTCATATTATGGGGAGAAATGATAAAAATGTGGAACTCATTGAACTACAAATTCCATTCAGCTAAGTAAGTAGCACGCCAATCGTAGGTTGGAGATAACGAGATGAAAGAGGAAAAGCAATGTCCTCTTATCAATCACAAACAATAGAGCCACATAACATATTTGGTGTGTGTGTTTTTAGTGTGTTTTTCGAGTTCACTTTCTATTGTGTTGTGTTGATATGATCAAAGTATTTGTTTTGTTTGTTTGCAGCGTGTTTCTAGTTTTGAGTGTTGTATAATTGAAAATAAGAACAAAAGTACATTTCTATTCGGATAAATGTAAAAAGTGAGCAAAATTTCCTATGTAATCACACGATGCGAAAATGTAGTGGAAAGATAAAAAGAACAAGGATAAAAGTAACACCATGATACTTGAAGAGAATGAATTGGGGCTCAAACCTAGGTTTTTGTTTAACCTTTGTAAAAATGTTGAAGGATTACATTTGGTTTTTTCTTGAGTTCCCACACCGACTAGGTTATATTTTTTTCCCTATATGAATGGTTGATAAGCGGTTGGTCCCTTCCCCACAATGGTTTGGTCGGATAAGTTCATGACAGTTCATAATTGATGAGAATTTGATGAGTTCCTTCTCTTCCTTCATTTCGAGTTGTGTACCAAGATCGTGAGCACGCAAAGGTACATGTTGTAGAAGAAGTGTGAATATGTTTCTCCCAATGTTCACATGAAATGGAGAATGTTATGAATATTATGTTAGTTCTCCTTGGGCTATTAATATTTGTATGTGAGGTAATATAATGTATTATTATAATGAGTATTATGATGTCGTTATAACAACTCACATAGATAGAAATGTTTGATAGGATATTTTTGGGTTTGTTAAGGCTATGTCCTATAATAGTGGAGATCAATAAGCCTATACATTAGTACCTAATGTTGAATGAAATATGTTATAGTTTTAAATATTGAACGTATGATTGAGTTGAATAAATGACAAAGTGAAGTTTTTATATAGATTTATTGTCATTAGGTTATAACAAATTGATCCAAATATCTCATCTTACCTTTGAGTTGATGAATCTCAATGCGATGGGGTGTCCATCTTGCTTATAACTACTACATCTATGCCATGCCCCAAGCATCACATTCAACAATGAAGGTTTTGGAGAAATCTTATGTAGCCGGAACTAGAGTGGTACACATGGCCTTCTTTAGTGATTCAAATGCCTAGGTTTTTTCCTCATTCCAATGAAAATAGTCTTTCTTCAATAATGTTATGAGTGGTGTTACAATTATAACATAATTCTTCATAAATGTGTGATAATAACCGTAATCCATAAGAAACCCCTAAGGGTTTTTTTTTAGGAATATGTAAATCCACCATGGATTGTATCTTAGTCAAATTCACTTTTACACCTTGATCATGAGGCACAATATGATCCAAGTATTTTACGTCCCTTACACCAAAATAACACTTGGAGGGATTGGCATAAAGGTGTTGTTCAAGAGTGTCCAAAACCTTGTCGACGTGATGTAAATTTTCCTCCCAGGTCTTGTTGTAGATTAATATATCATCAAATAATACAATGACAAAATTATGTAAAAATGTCCAACGATCTTAAATTCATCAAAATTTGGAAAAAGGATGGTGCATTTGTAAGGCCAAAAGTCATTACTAGAAAGTCG
Source organism: Taxus wallichiana var. yunnanensis (assembly GCA_018340775.1). Lineage (NCBI taxonomy): Eukaryota > Viridiplantae > Streptophyta > Pinopsida > Cupressales > Taxaceae > Taxus > Taxus wallichiana. The sequence goes on from CM031243.1 coordinate 854,802,388, forward strand.
CAGTGGCCCTCATGTGTCCTAAATGTTTTTGTATTAATATCTTTATTACAAGTTATTATGTGATGATATCCCGATTAAATATATAACTTTGTAAATAAACAACACCATGAAATTCATCTAACAAATATTTAATGATAGGAATAAGATACTTCTCTTTCACTATGTAATTTTTGAGCTCCTATAATCTAAACATATGCACAAACCTTCATCCTTATTTCGTACCATCACCACTTTGGAGAAGAGTAAGCACTTTGACTATGGAAAATAATACCTACTTTAAGAAACTCCTATACTATATTTTCAATCTCACTCTTCTATAGATAAGGGTACCTATAAGGTCAAATTTTGGTGCTTGGCTTCTTGGTACTAGCTAATTAGTATTATCATGATCTCTTTTGGGGGTAACCCTTTAAGCATATCCCTAAAAACAACTAGTTACTCATTAATAATTTATTGTAGTTTTGATTATATAATTTCTTTTGATGGTTGAAATTATAGTGAAAATAGTTGTGCTACACAAACCTATCTACACCCCTTTTAAGCATCTTATGCATTTTATGAGAACTTACCAATTGTGGAGATTTTCCTGCATCCCTCATAACTCAAAATTCCTCCATCAAGAATGGAACCACGAGAAAAAATCTTGAAAGTTCATCTCAACATTTCCCAATGTAGTAATCCATTGGACCCTAACATAATGTTCGTGCCCCCATTAAAATGACATGCATGAGCCCTTTTAGTAGTTAATCTCCCATGATAGCTTAATCTTATGGAATTTTCCTGAACATCCAACTTTAACTCCATTTTCCACCGTGACTTGAAACTCGGGGCTAGATAAACAAAGAAATTTAGCCACAAAACAAACTTATGATTGATTCAAAGTTGTAAGTACTTCTAAAGTCAATTAATAGCATCATCCTTCATTTCTTCACAAAACCAACTACCTTAAAGGTTTGTGTGGTGTTAATGCTAGAAATTACATGGAAATACACCTATACCTCATTCTCTAACCTATACCTCTTCACTAAATTCTTAATCCCCTTCAATGTAGAACAATTTCTTCTCAGCACATTTATGTCCTTTTCTCCATTTTTGTCACAATTATAGCATGCCCTTTTACTTATTTCTATTCATTTTTTTATGGAATCAACTAGGTAGGTTGAGGGAATGATGGTACTAAGGTGCTGATATATCTAATGTTAGTGAATGTATTCATCATCATGGAAAGGAAATTTTCCTATGCCCTATGTGTCATGATAATAGAATTAGAAAAAATTATTAGATCAAACATTTTGTACCTCATGTTGGATGTGATCCTTCAAGTATTGTCATCCGTAATTGTATCTACATGCAATGAAAATATTTGAAACAATTGAATATAATCCTTTATTGACCCCATTTTCTGCAACTTTTTCTATTGGCTAAAGTAATTCTACCTTGCCTACGCTACTACTATAGTACAACTGATGTAGCTCCTCTATAAAAAAATGACCAAGTGATGTTAAGAGGGTTTTTCTTCTTTTGAGTACACAACCAATGATACCAAGTGAATTTTTCTAGTTCCAGATACAAGGATGTCATGTTACCACATTTTATCCACTTGGGACTTGATGCAAATAAAAATCTCCTTTTTGTTGATCCAGGTGATCATATCATTCCCATTAAACTTGTGCAAATCTACTTTTGGAATAATGTTACACCACTGGCTAGAAGATCCATCGGGTTTCATATAGGATCCTCCTTTGTTCTTTGTGATTTTTATTTGGGTTTGCGTTGCATTTCTTAAGGAATCCATATGACTTGAATGGTAATTCATTCCATTCTTCGTGTTTGAAAGAGTGAACATCATCTCCTTCCTCATTGATTACAACCCTAATTGCACTTCACCCTTCATTTCTTAATGACCTTGGTTGAGGTTATCTTACAATACTATAAGGTTACCTTCCATTTTACCTTCTAGTTCATGAAGGTTACCTTTCATTTTACATTCTAGTACTTGAAGATCATGGTTAGAGGTCATCCTTACTCACCATATTACTAGTAATCACACGTGGGGTGTGTGATGAAAATCTTTGAAAGTATGAGGTGAATGCGATCCAGGAAAGGAAATTTAAAGTTAAGTAGGTGGGTATATAATAACCGAATGAACATGGTGAAATGAGAAATGAGCAACAAAATATAAGTCCAAGAGAGGAGAGATGAAGGAAGGGATCGAAGGCAAGATTCCTCTATTAAGAGTAATGAAGTAGAGGTGCGAAGGACTTTTTCTATAGTGGTTGAATGAAAAGGAGGAGAGGTACAAAGGGTCGACAATGAGGGAACTCACGATATAGTCATGAAGGTTAGGCCTTGTCTTTATATTCCTCCTATGTCAATAGTGATTCACCGCAGAGTAAGCCCTTGATATTTGTGGGTTGAAAATGCCCATGCCATTTAAAGAAGTAGTTGTCCTCAATTACCTTTGGAAAATGGAGGTCTAAGAACATGGAAGGGGTTATTTGCATCCCAAGGAGGATGTGAGTATCGATGAAATCTGACGATAACAAATACAAGAAAACCCGAGAAGGAATCGGAGGAGCATTCGTTGACTATGCCAATGACAAAGCCAATAACACTATTGAAAATTCCTATTTCCACCGGCAAGTTTGCGAGAAAGCATGAAGTTTTGGTTGAGTCAAACAACTTTTTTCGCAATTGATCATCATCGGCCTCTCTCAAGTCATCATGTCGATGGTTAGAGGGATTGATCTAGCCATAAGAGAGTTAAGGGACTTTAATATTTGAAGGTTGTAGTTGTTGACCAGGCCATTTTTAGCAAAAAGATGGGGGTCATCTTTGAACTCAATGATTTCTTGTTCAGAAAGGCAGGAATGCGTTCCTGACGAAGGATCTCCCAATCTTGAAAGAGAGGGAGAGAAGTATGAATGTTGAGTAATAAGTTCCAAAATGATGCTTGTGCGAGAATTGGAACCATGTTACTGAAGATTACATTGAGGAGATGGTTGTCGTGAAGCCTTTCCATGGTGATAATTAGATGATCTTAGAAAACTTTCTTTAGAAGCTCGATTTTCACACGAGACACGACATTATCTATGGGAGGATTCATTGTTCATACCGCCCACATAATACTCATCAAATCGCCAACCAGGATTAGGATTCATTGTTCATTATCTATGGGAGGATTCATAGCACATGGTATTCGAAAACCGTTGGTTTTAGGTTTGATTTTACGAGGGTGCATTGCGCACATCTAAAGTATGTCATTTTTAAGTGGGAAGAAGTGTTTATTTTAAGTTGTGAGCCTTATTTAAAGTCTAGGGTTCCATTTATGTCTTTAGATTTTTCACAATCCTATATAGTTGTCATTTTGTCTTCATAAATTGCCATTTTGTCTTCATAAATTGTTATTTAAAAATAAATTTTGTTTGATAGAGTCATTAGTTGTGTGTCAAAATATTATCGTCAAGAGTCGTATTGTAAAAGAGTCGTGTCTAAGTTGTCATTATTATTACGTATTAAAAGTAATCGTTATTTACTTTTTAGCGAGTCAAGTCAAATATTGTCATTATTGTCGATTTGTCAAAAGATTCGTCAAAAGTATTATTTTGTTCGTCTACATTATACATGGACGCATTATCGGTTAAAATAACCTCCTAAAAATAAAAAATGATTCATATTATGGGGAAATAATAAAAGCGTGGAACTCGTTGAACTACAAATTCCATTCAGCTAAGTAAGTAGCACGCCAATCGAGGTTGGAGGTAGCGATGAAAGAGGAAAAGCAATGTCCTCTTATCAATCACAAACAATAGAGCCATATAACATATTTGGTGTGTGTGTTTTAGTGTGTTTTTCGAGTTCACTTCTCTATTGTGTTGTGTTGATATGATCAAAGTATTTGTTTTGTTTGTTTCATACACGTGTTTCTAGTTTTGAGTGTTGTATAATTGAAAATAAGAACAAAAGTACATTTCTATTCGAGATAAATGTAAAAGTGAGCAGAATTTCCTATGTAATCACCTAATGCGAAAATGTAGTGGAAAGATAAAAAGAACAAGGATAAAAGTAACACCATGATACTTGAAGAGAATGAATTGGGGCTCATACCTAGGTTTATGTTTAACCTTTGTAAAAATATTGAAGGATTACATTTGGTTTTTTCTTGAGTTCCCACAATCGACTAGGATATATTTTTTTCCTACTGATGAATGGTGATAAGCGGTTGGTCCCTATTCATGGTTCCCACAATGGTTTGGTCGGATAAGTTCTGATAGTTCATAATTGATGAGAATTTGATGAGTTCCTTCTCTTCCTTCATTTCGAGTTGTGTACCAAGATCGTGAGCACCAAAGGTGACATGTTGTAGAAGAAGTGTGAATATGTTTCTCCCAATGTTCACGATAAATGGAGAATGTTATGAATATTATGTTAGTTCTCCTTGGGCTATTAATATTTGTATGTGAGGTAATATAATGTATTATTATAATGAGTTGTTATAACAACTCACATAGATAGAAATGTTTGATAGGATATTTTTGGGTTTGTTAAGGCTATGTCCTATAATAATGGGAGATCAATAAACCTATATATTAGTACCTAATGTTGAATGAAATATGCAATAGTTTTAAATATTGAACGTATGATTGAGTTGAATAAATGATAGTGAAGTTTTTATATAGATTTATTGTCATTAGGTTATAACAAATTAATCCAAATATCTCATCTTACCTTTGAGTTGATGAATCTCAAATGCGATGGGGTATCCCTCTTGCTTATAAGTACTACATCTATGCCACACCCTAAAGCATCACATTCAACAATGAAGGTTTTGGAGAAATCTTATGTATCCGTAACTAGAGTGGTACACATGGCCTTCTTTAGTGATTCAAATTCCTAGGTTTTTCCTCATTCCAATGAAAATAGTCTTTCTTCAATAACGTTATGAGTGGTGATGCAATTATACCATAATTCTTCATAAATATGTGATAATAACCCGTAATCCATAAGAAACCCCTAAGGGTTTTGAGGGTTTTTAGGAATATGTAAATCCCATGGATTGTATCTTAGTCAAATTCACTTTTACACCTTGATCACGAGGCACAATATGACCCAAGTATTTTACCTCCTTTACACCAAAAGAACACTTTGAGGGATTGGCATAAAGGTGTTGTTCAAGTGTCCAAACCTTGTTGATGTGATGTAAATTTTCCTCCAAGGTCTTATTGTAGATTAATATATCATCAAATAATACAATGACAAAATTATGTAAAAAATGTCCAACGAGATCTTAAATTCATCAAAATTTGGAAAAAGGATGGTGCATTTGTAAGGCCAAAAGTCATTACTAGAAAGTCGCGGTGGCCCTCATGTGTCCTAAATGTTTTTGTATTAATATATTTATTACGAGTTATTATGTGATGATATCTTGATTGAATATATAACTTTGTAAATAAACAACACCATGAAATTCATCTAACAAATATTCAATGAGCAGAATAAGATACTTCTCTTTCATTGTGTAATTTTTGAGCTCCTATAATCTAAACATATGCACAAACCTTCATCCTTATTTCGTACCATCACCACTAGAGAAGAGCAAGCACTTTGACTATGGAAAATAATACCTACTTTAAGAAACTCCTATACTATATTTTCAATCTCACTCTTCTATAGATAAGGGTACCTATAAGGTCAAATTTTGGTGCTTGGCTTCTTGGTACTAGCTAATTAGTATTATCATGATCTCTTTTGGGGGTAACCCTTTAAGCATATCCCTAAAAACAACTAGTTACTCATTAATAATTTATTGTAGTTTTGATTATATAATTTCTTTTGATGGTTGAAATTATAGTGAAAATAGTTGTGCCACAAACCTATCTACACCCCTTTTAAGCATCTTATGCATTTTATGAGAACTTACCAATTGTGGATATTTTTCCTGCATCCCTCATAACTCAAAATTCCTCCATCAGAATGGAACCACGGAAAAAATCTTGAAAGTTCATCTCAACATTTCCCAATGTAGTAATCCATTGGACCCATAACATAATGTTCGTGCCCCCATTAAAATGACATGCATGAGCCCTTTTAGTAGTTAATCTCCCATGGATAGCTTAATCTTATGGAATTTTCTTGAACATCCAACTTTAACTCCATTTTCCACCATGACTTGAAACTATGGGGCTAGATAAACAAAGAAATTTAGCCACAAAACAAACTTATGATCGATTCAAAGTTATGAGTACTTCCAAAGTCAATTAATAGTGTCATCCTTTGTTTCTTCACGAAACCAACTACCTTAAAGGTTTGTGTGGTGTTAATGCTAGAAATTACATGGAAATATATAGTTGGTTGAGATTATTCAATCATGATCTCAATAACCTATACCTCTTCACTAAATTCTTAATCCCCTTCATTTATGTAGAATAATTTCTTCTTAGCACATTTATGTCCTTTTCTCCATTTTTTATCACAATTATAGCATGCCCTTTTACTTATTTCTATTCAATTTTTATGGAGTCAACTTGGTAGGTTGAGGGAATGATGGTACTAAGGTGCTATGATATCTAATGTTAGTGAAGGTATTCCTCTTCATGGAAAGGAATTTTTCCTTTGCCCTATGTGCCATGATAATAGAATTAGAAAAATTATTAGATCAAACATTTGTACCTCATGTTGGATGTGATCCTTCAAGTATTGTCATCCGTAATTGTATCTACATGCAATGAAAATATTTGAAACAATTGAATATAATCCTTTATTGACCCCATTTTTTGTAACTTTTTCTATTGGCTAAAGTAATTCTTTTGCCACGCTACTACTATAGTGCGGTTGTAGCCCCTCTAAAAAAAAATGACCAAGTGATGTTAAGAGGCTTTTTCTTCTTTTGAGTGTAAAACCAATGATACCAATTGAATTTTTTAGTTCCAGGATACAAGGATGTCATGTTACCACCTTTTATCCACTTGGGACTTGATGCAAATAAAAAAATCTCCTTTTGTTGATCCAGTGATCATATCATTCCCATTAAACTTGTGCAAATCTACTTTTGGAATAATGTTACACCATTGGCTAGAAGATCCATCGGGTTTCATATAGGATCCTCCTTTGTTCTTGTGATTTTTATTTGGGTCTACGTTGCATTTCTTAAGGAATCCATATGACTTGAATGGTAATTCATTCCATTCTTCATGCTTGAAAGAGTGAACATCATCTCCTTCCTCATTGATTCAACCCTAATTGCACTTCACCCTTCATTTCTTAATGACCTTGGTTGAGATTATCTTATTCTGATACTATAAGGTTACCTTCCATTTTACCTTCTAGTTCATGAAGGTTACCTTTCATTTTACGTTCTAGTACTTGAAGATCGTGGTTGAAGTCATCCTTACTCACCATATTACTAGCATCACACGTGGGGTGTGTGATGAAAACGCCGAAAGTATGAGGTGAATGCGAGCCAAAAGGAAAGTTAAAGTTAAGTATGGGTTATAATAACTGGATGAACATGGTGAAATGAGAAATGAGCAACAAAATATGAGTCCAAGAGAGGAGAGATGAAGGAAGGGATCGAAGGCAAGATTCCTCTATTAAGAGTGACTGAAGTAGAGGTGCGAAGGACTTTTTTCTATAGCGGTTGAATGAAAAAGGAGGAGAGGTACGAAGGGCCGACAATGAGGGAACTCACGATATAGTCGTGAAGGTTAGGCCTTGTCTTTATATTCCTCCTATGTCAATAGTGGTTCACTGCAGAGTAAGCCCTTGATATTTGTGGGTTGAAAATGCCCATGCCATTTAAAGAAGTAGTTGTCCTCAATTACCTTTGGAAAATGGAGGTACAAGAACGTGGAAGGGGTTGTTTGCATCCCAAGGAGGATGTGAGTATCGATCAAATCTGATGACAACAAATACAAGAAAACCAGGAGGAATCGGAGGAGCATTCGTTGACTATGCCAATGACAGCCAGCTATAACACTATTGAAAATTCCTATTTTCCATCGACAAGTTTGTAGAAAGCATGAATTTTTGGTTGATTCAAACAACTTTGTGTCATGAATTGATCATCATCAGACCTCTCAAGTCATCATGTCCCGATGGTTAGAGGGATTGATCTAGCCATAGGAGAGTTAAGGGACTTTAATATTTGAAGGTTGTGGTTGTTGACCAGGCCATTTTTAGCAAAAAGATGGGGGTCATCTTTGAACTCAATGATTTCTTGTTCAGAAAGGCAGGAATGCGTTCCTGACAGAAGGATCTCCCAATCTTGAAAGAGAGGGAGAGAAGTATGAATGTTGAGTAATAAGTTCCAAAATGATGCTTGTGTAGAATTGCTGGAACCATGTTGCATTCTTTACATTGAGGAGATGGTTGTCGTGAAGCCTTTCCATAGGTTAGCCTCGTAGGAATTGTTGGAAAATAGAGGTATGTCCATGATAGGTGGAAGTTGGCGAAGGTCACCAATGAGGATGATAGACCTATTCCCGAAAGCAAATGTTTTGGAACAAGGGAAAGCTTCTGAAGGCGGTAGTAGTCAATTTTACCGAGAACGTTTGGGCATGGCAATCAACTTTACCGAGCAAGTTTGGGTCGATAAAACAGGGCACCATAGCAATGGCTGACCTAACATGTAACAGTATTGAAACAATTAAAGAAAGAGGATCGAGCAGCACCGAGATCGCTTTCCATTCTTAGCCCTTAGTGAGTTGTGGAGGTTAAATCTCACAAGCTCGACCAACAATGAAACCCATGGCCAATAATGAAAATTTGAGTAGAACCTTTAGCTATTGTTGAGGATAATAGAGCGATAATGGTGCAAACCAAAACAACAACTATTGAGCTCAAGAAAATAGGCATGGCTGCTAACAATTTTTTACCCATGTTAGGTCCCTATAGTTATGCCATCATCCGCGTCGAAATGAAATTTTTGAATGAGGTGGTTTCTTTGCATCCTGATGAAAAAAGGTCGTTGCTTGTGTGACATGGTGGATTGCCTCTTTCATCATGTTGCGAAGCCGTATCACGAACCTCCAAACAAAAGGAAAAATGCCGCCTCCTTAGCCTTAGAACACGAGATGATGGAAATCTAGAAACCATAATCAAGCTTAAACTTCGGGAAACTTGAGCAAGTAGTATATTCACACCAACCAAAACATGAGCTTTTCCATCAATTCACATGCAATCCTCAAGCAAAGCCCTGTAGAACAATTTTTGGGGTCAATTCCATGTCACTTGACATGAGCTATGCGACCATACGTCTACTTGTCCTATCTCTTCTTTGCTTTGCGATATATGGCACGCCAGCAGTGTGTGAAACTTCTATGTTTTACATTAAATATCGATGTTTAATAATTTCCTCCCTCCCAGGAAAGGCCATGCTTCTGATAGTTCTCAGACACCCACCACTCCTACCCAACTGTTCGAGACCACGTGAACAGCGATGATATAAGTCCGTATTTTCCCCACCAAAAATTTCACATCGTTATGCCTCTGTCAGCTTTCATCGAAAGGGCGGGATTTCTAATATATAAAACATGCCTTTCGGCGTAATAATAAGAATAATAATAATTATTAATATTATATTTAACCAACAACAACAACAATAATAATTATTATTATAATTATTAGACTACTTTATGTAAGTATTACCTTATGTAATATTATTATAGGTTAAATTCTTGTTGTTTCTGCGTTTTCCTTTTACGACCATATAAACACAAATACCCACACACATATACCGATAACGAAATCGAATAAACCTCTCCAACGAGAAGTGATCAAATTTGAGCCCGTCATAGCCCGTCCAAGGGCTTGCACCCGTCAGAGAAATGCAAACAAAAAATTAGCCATCAAAATAAATTCAAAAATTGTAAATTGCCTGACAAAATAGAAGTATAAATTATTACATAAAGTTTCAAAAGAAGTTATGAAATGAAAAATTCCTTGTCACTTGTTAGTTGCAAATCCCAAAGTGGGTGTAGATGTTTCATCACAATTAATGAATCATTGAGTCAATGGGAATTAGGCAGTGGGATATACTATGTGTTGACAGCTTATTAGTTCCAATTTAATGTCCGATATCAATACTACAATTCACCATGAAAATATAAAAGTAATGTCTATAAAAAATAATTTGAAAATGTTTGATTTTGAATACTAATGTTAACAATCTTGCAAGATGGGATTGGGAACCGGGATTGCTACAACTTGCAACACAATTGAGAACTCCATTAAATGGCTGCATTTAATTTCATTTCTAATTCTCCAATACCTGATTCTCTGAAAATATTCTACAGTCTACAATGAAAAGCTTTTGAAGTCATGTACATTGCATGTCATTTGTGAGTCTCCATACTTTGAGTCTATGGTATCAATAGCATTGAGGAATAATACCAGTACCACATGAGCAAATGATTTTTTTTGGAAACAGAAAATCCAATGTTGAAGTGGTGAGCGATGGCCCATGGATGGTCTAATGAGATTTCTACGTGTGGCATAGGTATGCCTATGGTCCTTGAATGATTTTGTCTCCTCCTCTTTAACTTTCTTTCAATGCACATTTAGTTTCCTTATCATCAATGGAAATTGTGCTTCCATGGTTGCTAAATGTTGTTTGGATCACACAACAACGTCACTGGGGGATTTGTAACCTGATTTTTCTTAAATGAAAAATTATCATGGTGTAGTCTGTGAAATGGATAGTCTGGCTAGGCTGTAATTTATATCTCGAAATGGATTTCCCTATTTTCATAAAACTTATACAAACATGTGTAAATTGAGTGAATTATAAGTGAAGGATTTCAAGATGTGGTTTGTGTTCTATTTGGTTTCATACCTTCCTACACCAGAAACATACCCTTAATACTCAAGTCTGGTCAGATTTTATATTTGATGGGATTTTGGGAATTTTTTGTGTTTAAATATATTTGTTAATTTAAAAAATTATTATTTATTTTTTTGACGTATATAGTAGATATATTCTTGTCATGTGAAATGTAACTATATATATTACTTTTCATCATGGAAGGGTTGGTTAAATATACACCCTTCACAATGAAATTTGGAGTAGCCCTTCAAATTTGATCATTGCCAATGAGTCTTGAAATTGTTTCCAGGCTATAAAATCCACTATACACATCTATTGCTTTCGAACAAGTACAAATCTGTCATAAAACCACATTTTGTGTATTAGCATGGGTCCCACTTTATTCACAATCACGACCACGACTTCTTAAATTTTCAAACATTCGTAAACGATATCTTTCAAGAAATTAATCTCCGTGGCTGATTGGTGAGATTTGGGTCGGTTTCTGGGGATCTGTACAAAGGTTTAGTGTGAAATTTCTTTCAGGAAGATTTCTTCCTAAGAGAGATCTCAAGAGATACGCCGGCGTCCGTCATTTTTGCAAGCTTTCAATATGCACAATTTTAATCAAGAATTCAGTGTTCTAACCCCAAACGCGAGGAGGCGGCGGAGGAAGGGGGGAGGCGGACGCGGAGGAGGAAGAGAAGAGGAGGAGGAGGGGAAGGAGGAGAAGGGGAGGAGGAAGGGACGGAGGAGGGGAAGGAGGAGAAGGGTAGGAGGAGGAGGTGAAGGGTAGGAGGAAGGAGGAGAAGGGTAGAAGGAAGGGATGAAGGAGGGGTAGGAGGAAGGGATGAGGATTTAAGAATTGTGGGCATAAAAGCAGATGGAAACTGTATGTTAAGAGCTCTGGCAGAACAACTGGATGGTGACAAAGAACTGCATGAAGCGTATCGTCACATGGTGTTGGACTACATGATAAAACATGAGACAAAGAAAATCGTCGCAACCCACAAGATCCATGGCCTGTTAAATGACGCTAATTCATCGTACACTGATGAGAAAAAGGGTATTATAGAAAGGGAAAAACCCCTGGAAAGGCTGCTGGTCCAGAGCGAGGAGGATAGCTCCCTTGTGCATTACACTGTCGACGGCGATGATTCTCATTATCATGTTCTCCACTCCCCTGATCATGAAATTAACAACGTGGATTTCAAAACCTATTATGATGGTTTCACGACAAACATGCTCATGGATCTGGTGCTTGTGCCTGTGCCTCCCACACTTGTCTACAGAGAATCGATCCATGGTTTGTGCCTCAGCAGCGGTAGATGACAGCAAGGACTACTGAAGCAATATGTCCCCCATCTTCAACTCTCCTCACACCAACCATGTTGGGGTTCACAGTATGTTTTTATATCATGGAATTCAACACGTCAATTTCATTCTGTATATATGTTCATTTTGACAACAATTACTAACATTGAAAGGTACAGAGATTCAGCCACGCATCTGCTTGATTTCTTAATAAATTGTAGTTTATTATATGAATATTAATTATGAGCATATGTTATCAAGTAGGTCGAAAATGAATGCCTGATTCCTATGACTCGCCCGCTAGACATGCCCACCACGGTGAAGATCGCATTCTTTTGTATCAAATCTGTATTTCACACTGTTGTATTAGTAACTTTATTGGTTGTATTTCGTACGCGAAGTGTACGACGGAAACGCCGAAAGCTATCGTGCGAGGAAGTCAAAGTGGAGGGAAAGAGCAATGCGAGAGGAAGATGGGCGAAGAAGGGGTATGAGGGTGGGGACGTGTGAAGGTGGGGAAATCAAAATTGGGGAAGCAATCTGAAACTTTACACAAGACTAATTGAACACAAGGTTGTTAAGCATTTGAAGTCGAAAAGGCATGTTGTGCTAGACGAGAATGCACTTTGTGTACTTCCTCTAGCACTTTTCAAGCATGTTTTTAGTTGTAAGCTCGAGTAATTGTAGGGAAAACATGTGATGTAGGACCACCCTTTAAGGATTGACGTAGTAATGAAAGTAAGATTTTATCAATTGATTGAGAATTTCTTTTTTACTATTTTTTTAATATGGAATTTAATAAACTAAATTCGATATATCAGTTTACTAAAATCATCTCTAGCATCCATGCTTAGGTAATTTTCCGAAGTGACGGAGCATTCCGCGTGTGCAAATGCCTTTCGGCATAATAAAATTTTACGATTTCCAAGCTATACAAATATTTTAGATTTATCCTCATGTTGAGTGCATACGCTAGGACTTGTTCAAATGGTGTCCCGTTAGTTGTCGGATGGGGTGGAGTCTTCCGCATGTGCAAATGTCTCATTGCATAAATCTCGGCCAATACTCGAATACTCAACTTTAAAATGGGAAAATTTTCCAAAAAAGAAAAAACAACTATCTTTGGCGCATTTCTAACTTTCGGCCAAATTTTCCCATTTCCACGCGCCAACCGATGCAAACTTTCCCATATGTTATCAAAGGTTGAAAATGAATGCCCGATTCCCAAAAAGCGCTATGACTCACCCGCTAGACATGGCCGCCACGTGTGAAGATCGCATTCTTTTGTACATCATCTATATTTCGATCTCGTTGCCCTTAGTAACTTTATTGGTTGTATTTAGTCGAGCACGAAGTGTACGAGCCCCTCGGCTTTCTAAAGCTATCGTTCAAGAAGTCAAAGTGGAGGGAAAGAAATTTAATTAAGATGGGCTTTGTAATTTGAAGGTGGGAAAATCGAAATTGGGGAAGCAATCTGAAACTTTACACAAGACTAATTTTAACACAAGGTTGTTAGCATTTGAAGTGAAAAAGGCATGTTGTTTAGACGAGAATGCACTATGTACTTCCTCTAGCACTTTTCAAGCATGTTTTTAGTTGTACTTGAGTAATTGTGGGAAAACATGTGATGTAGGACCACCCTTTAAGGATTGACATAGTAATGAAAGTAAGATTTTATCAATTGATTGAGAATTTCTTTTTTACTATTTTTTTAATATGGAATTTAATAAACTAAATTTGATATATCGATTTACTAAAATCATCTCTAGCATCCATGCTTAGGTAATTTTCTGAAAGTGACGGAGCATTCCGCGTGTGTGCAAATGCCTTTCGACATAATAAAATTTTACGATTTCCAAGCTATACAAATATTTTAGATTTATCCTCATGTTGAGTGCATACGCTAGGACTTGTTCAAATGGTGTCCCGTTAGTTGTCGGATGGGGTGGAGTCTTCCGCATGTGCAAATGTCTCATTGCATAAATCTCGGCCAATACTCGAGAATACTCCGAAAATGGGAAAAATTGCCAAAAAAGGAAAAAACAGCTATCTTTGGCGCGTTTCTAACTTTCGGCCGAATTTTCCCGTTTCCACGCGCCAACCGATGCGAACTTTTCCACGACGTGCCAACCGAACTTTTCCACGCGCCAACCGATGTGAACTTTTCCACGGCCACCACGTGTGTGGCTCGCGATTGCCCGTACATCATCGACCAAATGATCTTGGCCCTCGCTGTCATCATTCCATGTCAGAGCCCCTCGGCTTTCTAACTTAGTTCACGCCTATCGGCGTAATAAATTTAATTATTTCTTTGTAATTTAACCTCCTGTACTAAAAAAATTCTCCCGTTATTTTACCGAAGAGGAGTGAATTTATTCCGCCACATTTATTGTTCAATCCCCCGCCCCAGGTCATACTTTTT
>CM031243.1:854821924-854835189 GCA_018340775.1 Taxus wallichiana var. yunnanensis
AACAAGGGCGGCAACAACCGCTTGATAGGAAGAAAACAAGGGATTAAAACAAGGATGGGAAAGGACTATGTTCGTAGCATGAGCATTATTTGGAGAGTAATTTTTAGAGCAACCTAATTTTTTTGTTGCACAATAGAGTTGTCACCATGATTATGAAAGAATCAAGATGGTTAACCCAGATGCGCATAAACAAACACACACAAAAAGAAAAAAAGATAAAAGGAAAACAAACCCAATATACAAAGTAGGTGTTGACACCAGGGTTATAAAGGAACCAAGATGTAATCACACTACTTGTAAGTGGTCCAAAAAGAGTAAACATCAACAATGCAACACAAAGTCGAAAAAGAAGACAATCAACTATGCCCCTAATGTGTGCCACAATGATGATTAAGTAGATACAAATGCTCCCAAGTGGGAATAGGATCAGACTGGAAGAGCGGAGTTAAAGCGACTCCTTATGACACTCTTGTTGAATCCATTGTGCAAATGATCAAAGTTGAAATTGCCCCAGGTGAAGTTATATCACGAAGGAAAAACAATTGTGACTTGCCCCAAGCAGAGTTAGCATATCATGCAAAGGGAAGAAAGTGATAGTTGTAAGATTGGCACAATCACTAGGGTAATAGATAAAAGTATGACGTTTATCAAGATTGTATTGAGATGTTGAATGATTCACTTTAAGGGTTTTCCAATTGTAGGATTTCTATGATAAGTGAATGTTTGTTGAAAGTTTTGTAATGTTTTTTTTTTTTGGATTTTTGATTTTTTTTTGAAATATTTGATTTTTTGGATTTTTGCAAGTTTTGAAATACAAATGCAAACAAAAATGAAGACATTCCATGGCTTAAATAAACCAGAGAGAAAAACACAACACATGCAAATGACAAAAAATATAAAACAAACAATAAAAACAAACCCAATATGAATAGGAAGGAACCACACCAAAGTTATATGTGAACTAGGATGCGAATAAATTTCCTGCAATTGGTCTACAATAAAGATAAACAAAGTAAAACAAATGAAAAAATGAAAGAAATAAAAAACATCGTCACAATGTTAACAAACTAACAATACAATACAACATGTAAAAAAATGACGTCTAATGACACTCTGAATGTGTTCCACATTGAAGAACTAGACAAATTTGAATGCCCCCAAGTGATAGCTTAGCATGCGAGAGGATTGGATCGGGGTGAAGAGTGGAGTGATACTTAGATACTCAAAAGATACTCTTGTCGGATCCCATTGAAGTTTGATCTATGTATTGGATTAAAATGTAAAATCCAAGTGTGCCCCAAGAAAATTTATATTGCGAAAGGGTAAATGATTTCCTCGAGCATAGATATACACCATGGGAAATAAAGATGAGTATGATCTGAACAATCATGAGGAGCGCCATCAAATGGAAAAGGTGTTGAACTGTGTTATCCAGTTGCTGAAATTTTTGTCAAACATTATCTAAATGTTTTGATTATGACAATTTGAAACTATTTTTGGAGTTTTGACAATTTTATATTGTTTTTGTGTTTTTGAACAATTTTATATTGTTTTTTTTTGTTTTTTTGAATTTTTGAATTTTTTTGTATTTTACAACTCGGTAAAAAAGGTACACTGCTTGAAAGTAGGTGAAAATAATTAAAAGCATTCCATTCCATTGGAAAAAATGTAGATGATAAAATGATAGGGTGTTTCACTCTGCTCATGGCTCCACACAACTAGGAAGATGCGAGGGCTCATCACCGAGAGCCAAGAAGGACATGAAAATGAGATGAATAGTGATATGAAAGGTGAAGATAAAGGATGTGAAGACACAAGGTGTAACAATGATCCATGTGAGAAAAATGTAACTCATCTCTAGTCAAGATTATCTTGACCGATTACAAGATGATTCCACTTTATAGGTTTTGACTTGACTTAGATCCATTGATGGCCTACTGATTGGAAAAATCTGGTTGAAGGAATTGGTGTCTCTCTTAACATGAGCAACTAAATTACTTCTTGGGATGTTTTTGATTAAGCACTTTGATTCAGATTTCATAAAGGCTTTATTAGTTAATTATTTTTGATTTTTATGAAGGACCCCTACATGTTGCCCCATGCCATCAATAAAAGGCAAGGGCTCAACACCAAGACAAAATGTAGGCAAGTAAGGGCTTTCTTCATTCCCAGTCTCATACTTGCCAATAAGAAGTATGGGCTTATCACCAAAGACTATGAAGGATGAAAGGTGTATTGATTTTATAATTTTTTGTATTTTTTTATTGATTTAATTTTCCTTGTATGTTGATAGTGTGCTTGTTGGGAAGGAACATTCTGCCCCCAAGTCTCAGCCTCATGTGACTAGTAGGACACAAGGGTTCAACACCGTAGATTGAGATGGGCGGTCAAAAAGGACCGGGTAAAGAAGTTTAGTGCTTTTAGTTAAAGAGAGCTTATTTGAAAGGAGGAGTTTTCCATCAGTAAGCTTCAGACAAAACCGTAGGTAAAAAGATCTGAAATGGTAGAAACCATAACAAAGATGAGACACATAATGCCCAAGAGGAACAAGGTTAACATGTGTCATGAATAGGTGAAGAAGGTGAATATATGATAATGGTATGATTAAGGTATCTTCCAATAGATGGAATGCCTAACATTATTTGTACACACTTTGTCATTTTTGATTGGAAAACAATGCTCTAATACAAAGTTTTATTCTCTTTTTGTGCTTTTTGAGTTTTCTAAATGTTTGGTGGATGAGGAGTTGAAATGGAATTATCAAGAAAGATGTCCATGTTTATTGAAGTTGAATGGTCTTGAGATACAAGACTTGTGTAGATGAAATGCAAGTCAAGAGGGAGAATCAAAATTTGATAAGTCTGAAATACGAGACTTGGATGGACATGAGCCAAGTCAAAGGAGTGAAACAAAGTTTTGATAAGTCTTGTAATATGAGACTTGGGTGGATAGGATCCAAGTCAAAATATTGAATCAAATGATTTGATGGGTCTTGAAGTACTAGACTTGGGAGACATGATCCAAGTCAAAGGATGTGTGATTAGATAAGTCTTTGATGAGATCGAAAGACATATGTGATGTTAGAAGAAGATTTTCATGTGGGGAAGATGTTGAGATACATATTCACCTGTGAGAGAAAGAGCATGAGGAAAGAAGGATAAATCTCTAGATGTAGACTCAGGGTTCCTTATAAGCCGTAGAGAGGAAATAGTCAATGTTTCTCCTTCTAGGTTGTGAATTAGTTGATTTGACAAAATATTTGCAATTAAAGCTTGAAATGCAGTTGAATAAGGATATTCTGGTATACGTACCTCAAAGAATGTGTGCATGTAGATATCTTGACAAGTAGGAATCATCATTGATGAGATTCTTGCATGATGGATCATGTGAGGTATAATGGACATGAAGGTTGTGTTGTCGCAAGTGTCCAAGCTTGTTGTTGTTGTGGTTTGACAACAAGACTAGAGATATTAGGCGTAGGAGATGGAATGGAAAGAATAGAATGAAGCTCAATGGTGTTTGATGATGGACCCTCTTCTGTATGTCAAGGGTTGAAAGAGAGTCTTGAAGAAAATTCAAGTCTCTTGTTAGGTGTTAGAAGATTGTTGTCTAAAACAAGTTCAATGTCTATTTGGACTATAGGAAGAAAATTTATAGAAGAAATGAGATTGGTTTGAAGGGAGATACTTGACCTTCATCATGATCTCATGGAATGTCAGTATGAATAGAAGTGGGAATAATAGTCAACTCTTCATTTGAAGGTGTGGAAGTTGACATGTCATCGGTTGCAAGAGCTTCATCGTCAAGATCTACAAAGATCTCTCCATCATCAATTAAGTCTTGGACATAGTTCTTAAAATGCACACACTTATCTATTGAGTGTCCATCAATACGATGAAAATCACAATATGCATGAGGTTTGTACCAATATGGCTTAGGTTCTCCTTCAATCCAAGGTCTTGTAAGGGGATATTTTATCATCCTAGCCACTTTGAGTTGATGAAAGACACTAGAGACTTTCACCGAGGGTGTAAACTTACGTTTAACTTTACGGCGTAGTGTCTTGGCTAGGTTGTATGATTGGATTTTTGATTGATTGGTCATGTATGTTGGCCATATTGTGATTATCTCATGACACCAACAATGATGACATTGTGGTTGCGATTGATGTACCAAGATTCATCATGAGAAGCTCTAGTATGGTGATTATTGCGGTGAGGTTGAAAGAAAAATGTTTGATGAACTTCTCTGAGAGGTCCACAAAGGTGGTGATAGATCCCTTTGGAAGGTGTAAGAACCAATCCAAAGCTTGTCCTCCTAGACTTCTAGGAAAAAGGCACAAGAGAAAGCTATCATTATATGCCACTTCATGACATGCTATGGAAAATTCTTTGATATGTTGTCTCGAATCAGTTTTTGCCCTTGTATTTTTAAATTTGGGCGTCTCAAAAGACTGTGGGAAGGGTATGCGTAAGATGTCCATATTAAAAGGGTATGGACACAATTCATCAAAATTGAATTGTTTGCATTGTTTTTGCATACCCATGAAATGTGTCTTTCATCATTTTCCATTCTTGGGAAAAGGATGAATTGTATAAATCCACCATTGTAATGAGAAATGAGGTAGAGTGAAGAAAGGTACGATGAATAATGCAACCCTTAGCAAAGTGAATGCTAAGATGGAAGTGATGAAAATGTTTGAAAACCTTGACTCCTAGCAAAGTGAATGCTAAGATGGAAGAGGGAAGAAGATGGAAAAATTTTGACCCGTAGAAAAATGAGTGCTAAGAGGGAAGAAGAAAAAAAGGTTAGTTGAGTGCCCGTCTCTTAACAAAATGATAGTAAAGAGAAAAAATGGATGACAAGAAGTTAGATGTGCTCTATTCCGTAACAAAAATGAGTGTTAAAGGAAGAGAGACTTAACAAGGTGAATGTGATCAACTCGTAATCAAAATGAATGATAAGAGTGATGAAAAAATGTAAAAAGGTTAACTCCTAACACGGTAAGTGTTAAGAGAAATGAAAAAGAAAAAAGTGAAATGTATGCTCGACAACACTTTAACAAAATGAATGTCAAGGTGAAAAGATGGATGAAGTTGATCAACTCTAACAAAATGTGTGATAAGAGTGAGAAAAGGGGGACTTAACACCTAAAAAAATGAGTGATGTTAAGGTGGAAGATGGGTTGAAATGTTAGTTTAGATGATTCTTAACAAAGTGAGTGTTAAGAAATATGAAGAGGTTTGAAATGATTTTACGATCCTTTACAAAATGAAATAAAGAGGGAGAGAGATGAAAGGTTAGCGTGCTCAACTTGTGACAATTGTAAGTGCAACAAGAGGAGACTTTTAACACAATGAAAGATGCTCAACTCTTAACAAAAATATGTTAAGTGAAGAGACTTAGGAAAGAAAATGATGGATTTTCTCAACTTTTAACAAGATGAATGGTAAAAGGGAGACTTAAGAAGATGATGATCAATGTCAACTCTTAACAAAAAGTGTGTTAAAAGATAAGACACGACAAGGAAGTGAAAGTAAAAGAACAAAAAGTAAAGGTCATCATAAGAAGTGAATAAATGATGAAAAAGGTCCAAATCTCACAAAAATGGAGATAAGAGACAAGGGGAAGTGATGGATTAGTGATCTCAAATTAAAACAAAGTGAATGCTTTAATGAGAGAAGTGAAGAAATAATGAGGATGTCGACAATGCAACAAAATGATTGTGAAAGTACGACAACATAAGATGATAGGATAAAAATGGAAGACGTCACAACTCAACAAAGTGGATGCGAAAATGCGATGACGTAAGAGTGAGTAGAGAATGATAGTGAAGAATGTCAATAAGTTGAGAAAGTAAATGTGAAATGTGATGATGTAAGAATGGGGAATGCTTAGAGTTCAACAAAATAACGTTAAACTTAAGACTTACGATAATGAAAGATCAAGGTGATCAAGAGAGTGCTTGATTGTGATAAAGCGAGTATCGCAACATCAAGACTTAGATGAAAATGAAAGTGCTTAAGTGTGAATATGGATGTCCACAACCCAAGACTTAGACACGTGTAAAAAGTGACAAGATGGATGAGAGAGAAAATGTGAATGACGAAAGTGAAACACAAGTGTGTAACATGCGAGAAAAATGAAAAGTGGTGAAATGAAAGTTGTGGCCTCTACCTTAGATTGGCTTGGACAAGGCGTGGCTTCCTAGGTGGCTCTCTCAACTAGGTGTTAGAGTATATCCGAGCGAGTGAGCGACACTATTGCTATCTAGTTGATGACTTTACTTTACCCCCTTTGAAACCCTGAGCAAAGATCTTTCTCAGAATGAATCACACTAGGGTTGCCACTAAGGATATTCGTGACTCTAACTCACAAGGCTTTACTAGTTAGGTAGGATAAAAAGGTTCCCATGTTTCATCCACTAGTTCCCTCAAGGTGTGGACTACTTTGGGGTTCCTAGAACCACCCCCTTTGTTGTAGCTTAAGGCTTATGCCAAGGGGGTTATGTTCTAGTTAAGCGGTCGAGTCGTAGCTCTTAACCGAACTTGCAAATCAAGTGTTTTGAATGTGGTGTTTTTTTATCTTTTGATTTAAATGTGGTTTGGTTGAACTCCTTTGGAAACCTGTAGTTAGTAGTTTTGGAATGTTTTATCCACCTTGTGTGAGAGTGGGTCCTACAAACAATGATTAGAAAGTTTTCTGGAATGAGGTAAAAAAAAACAAAATAAATAAACAAGACAATGAAGCGAACCCACATTTTTGATTTCCAAGATCACTTAAAAGCGCAAGAAAGAGCATACGTGTGGGTTGGCTTTGGTTAAGTGAAACGTTAATTCCCAAAAACAAAAAAGAAAGAAATGACCATGTTTTGATTCCCAAGATCGCTTTAAAAGTGCGAGGGAAGAGCATACACGTGAGCGATTCATGTTAGTTATGAAAAACAAAAACAAAATGAAAACAAGCGAGAAGCACACAAAACATGTTAGAAAGGGTTAGTCTAGTTTGTAAAACAATGAAACATGTGCAAAAGTAACTAAAAATGTGACAAAAAGTGAAGCGAAACGTCCAATAACGCTAAATGTGCAACATTGACTTTGAAAGTGCATAAAAATTGTCCGTGAACCCTACAAAATCAAATTGCATAATTAGTCTCACTAAACAAGATGGATGAAAAATAAGAATAAAAAGGTCTTAACATGGTTAAAAGAAAGACCGAAGTAAGTTAAATAGATGAAGTAAGTTACATAAATATAAATAAATAAAATAAAAAAAATATTCATGAGAGAAACATAAGAAAAAGCATAAAAGGAAATGAGATAATTTAAACAATAAAAATAAAAACCATAAGTGTTGTTCTAATCTAACTTCAAGCTTTGTAAGTGAAACAAAACCTAAAAACTAATACATTGTTTATTGTGTAGGGTGAAGCTCGTGGAGTTCATGGGAAGGGCTCTCGGGGAGGATTCAATGAAAGGGAGAAGGGAGGGAGGTCATGGGGGGGAGTGGCTCGGTTGGGAGGGCGAGGCAGAGGCATCGAGTGAGTTAGGGCTCGAGGGTTTGGTTTGGGTCTACGGGGGAGCAACAGAGCCAGGGGTCGCGGGTGGGAGGGCTCAACGTATCCTAAGTTGGGTCCGAGGCAAGTGGGAACATGGAATAGGGGATGGGGAATAGGGCTCAAGACTCGGGAAAAATGAGGTTTGCGAGGTGTGAGTGAAATGAGGGAATGGAATAGGGGGGTGTGGGCTCGTAGAGGTAGGTCAGGGAGTTTGCGGGGGAGGGCTCGACAAAGAGCCAGGGGGAGATAGGTAGAATGGGATGAGGTAGTTAGAAAGTGGGTTAAGTCGGGTGAGGAGGAATGTGGCTCACCCGAGCCAAGCTGATCCGAATGGGTAAGGGGGTAGGGGAAGGGTAGGTTAGGATCTAAGAAATTTATTTTGTTTTTTTTTTGTTTTTTTTTTTTTAAATTTAAAAAAAAAAAGCAAATAGATATAAATATTTGTAATATATGTTTTTTTTTACAAATAAAATCTAACTATATTGTGTTTGTTATGTCTGTGTAGGTAGTCCAATAGGAAGATAAAAATGGCTACAAACAAAACTTGCAAACTTTGAGAACAAAACCTACAAATATGCAAACAAAATTGGACCTAAAAATTTACAAAAATAACATAGAAACCAACAACAATGTATGTGTGTGTTTGTGTGTGTGTGTGTGTGTGAAACATGTGTGTGTGTTGTGTGTGTTTTAGATTGTGAGTGGGTAAAGTGTTGCCTTTGCTTCCAAACCTGCACAACAACAAAAAGCACTCCAAGAACAAAGTTAGACAAACAAAATGAAACAAAAATGAAAGAGGAGGGGTGCGAGTCCCACTGGGCATGCCAAAATGTAAATAAAGAAAAATTACCTAAGAATGAAAGATAAACAAACAATGCAAACCTTTCAACGAACCTTCTATGCAAACCTCAATAAGGGTCTCCTGTGAAACCTTGCAAATGAATATCAGAAATGATTGTGGATGCTCTTGAGTGCTCTCCAAATTTTGAATGCAAATGCTACCAACACAATAAATTCAACAGAGTTTTTGTACTTCGATTCAAGAGGATTTGTAAGGAAGGTAAGCCTGCAATTTATAGAGGCAGAAGTAGTTAAAGTTGGTTATACACGGATAAATGAATATGCTAAAAATAGCATTGTGGGAAGTTGCAATAGTGTCGGGGTAGTAAATGAATTAATTGCAAAAAGATGCATCCGGAAAGGTGGTTGTATGTGCAATTTAATTGCCCCCACCTTTCTAGGATTCTAGAAGTGCAGTTAACTAGAATAAGGTTAGGGAGTTCAAGTGGAGTCTAAGTGAAGTTTGATCAAGTGGCAGATGACTAAGATATGCACACACTTAATTAATTAATTAATTAATAATAATTAATTTAGCTAAAGGAGTACTAAGGATACATATGATTAATTTAATTAATCCAAAGGGGTACAATGTGTATTAATTAATTGATTTTATCAATTAATCGCAAATGAGTGAATAACAGGGCATACTAGGATAACATTGGGAACAAGTGGAAACAAAAGTGTAATTTTGGGGTGTCTACAGTTCACACGACTCACATAATTATACTAATTGAAATTAATCATTGTGCATTGAGTTGAGCCATAGTTGAGCTATCACTGGGCCCTATTCTCGCATAGAAGAGTGAGACACATCTAATGTCTTGTGGGTGACTTGTTGTTTGAGAAATATTGTAAGATATTTCTTACATCTATATATTAAATATTCCATAATATATGTGTTAGGGATGATTCAAGCATGAACTAGACATATAGTCTCGACTATTCACTTCGTAATTAGTGTTTATGATATCCATACTTGCAAAGATCAGTGAGTTAGCAAAGTAAATATTTATACATCTATTGTGTGTTGTAGAGCATATCAACTTGTGATATTGTTATATATTTTTATGTTGTAATTAATTTATTTGGCATAATAAGAATTCAAAGCTTCATAAAATTTTATCATGTTGTGAGTTTAAATTATGGATATTTTTAGTGTGTGGTATGAGGGTTATGTGAAATAATGAATCTCTTAATTAAGATCTCTAACCATGGCTACATCATCATCCCCTCTCCTTTTATATGGTTTCAAGATAACCTTACAAGAGGCTTGCAAAAATAACTTTCAACACCAAATAGGAAATGCTTAATTTTTGCATCTTGAGTCGATTCTATAACTCAAAAACTCATAACACACTTTACGAAATGTAAATTAAATAAAGGAGCCAATTCCTTATGAGTTATATGAAAATTTTGGCTTTTGTTTGAGATGATGTGGAAGTAGTCACCACTGCAAAACATGAGGTTGGTTTAGAATAAGAAGTGAATGACATTATAACTATCCATTAATATTTACCCATTTTTTAAAAGACATATACGAGATGGTAGTTACCACGTGTTTCCTAATCAATATATTGATGAGGTGTGTGTGTAAATATTTTTAGGATATTATACCCAATAAAAGCATTTCGAATGGATACGATGCTAATTGAAAAAGTAATAAAAATATAAAGCAATTCATTACATGTTAATTTATTCTTAGCATTATTATTAGACCTAAGGATTTCTTTTCATATTTCATTTATCCAATTAATTTCTCCCTTAAAATTAAATTTTATCCATTTAGTGGATATAGTTTTGTTTCAAAATAATAGAATTGTGTGTGTGTGTGTGAACACACAACGCACGAATGCGCGTGTGCGTGTATGAGCGTGTGTGTGTGTGTGTGTGTGTGTGTGTGTGTGTGTGTGTGTGTGTGTGTGTGTGTGTGTGTGTGTGTGTGTGTGAACACACAACGCACGTCCATGTGCGTGTATGAGTGTGCACACACGTGTGTGTGTGTGTGTGTGTGTGTGTGTGTGTGTGTGTGTGTGTGTGTGTGTGTGTGTGTGTGTGTGTGTGTGTGTGTGTGTGTGAGTAATGTCCCCAAATGGACATTTTTGAGCCAAGTAGAATTTTAGGCAAATCCAAATATCCAAATCCAATTTAATCAAATGCAACAATTTATTTATATGCAGATCTGAAATATACTTGAGAAAATGCGACTAGGGTTAAGTTAAAAACCCAACTAAATCAACATTTATATTATCATGTTCCCATACAAATTTGATTCCATATATTTATAAGGCCCAACTATGCAATAAAACCCAAATTTCAGATGCACAAATGGCTGGAAATAAATTATAAAATCTGCAGACTGGCTGCCTCGAAATTAAATAAAATAGTACCTTCTTGCACACCAAAAAATGTTGAAAATGGAGAATCTGATATAGAAAAATATGGAGCAATAACAGCCACTAAAAACAGCTCTAAATCTGCCCTAGAACATGAAGTATCATCTCCATAGGTGGTCGCTCAAGCTGGACAAAGGCATATAAAAATTGATAACAATTTCTCTTCAAACCCCTTTGACAAAAATCTGCAAAATCTCTTTATTCTACCTGGAAAATACTAAAAATCTGTGTAAGCTCAATAGAATTTCTTGAATATAAATTCCTCTCAAACTCTTGGGGTTTTCGTCCACAAGAGGGAAAATGCTAAGGGTTTGAAGAGGAAAGTGGTGGTTGAGTTTTTTTGTAATTTCCAGCACAAAACCCTAAGAATGTGAATTGATGTTTTGGTTGTTTAGGGCACTTATGGTGATCATTTGCATGAATGGGTAACATCATTGCATTCTCCCTATTTTTTGAATCCGTGTAGTTTATTTGTGTGGATCATAGCATTTTTGAGTGAGTTATGAATTTTTTAAGATGCCATAATTTTCTCAGACAGGGGTTTCAAAATAAATTCATTTCAGCCTTATTTGCATATGAAATATGTATGTTTCTTCATATTTTGGTCTTATAAATAAGTAGGATTAGATTTGGATGAAGAAATTCTATTATAAATGTTGATTTGATTGGGTTTCCCACTTTACCCTAGTCACATTTTTCAAATAAAATTAAGATTTGCATATTAAAAATCGATATTTATTTTATGAGGTTGCATTTGGTTGTGGGATTGGCCTAAAATCATTTTGGGGTCAAATCATTCCATTCGGGGTCAAATATGTCCAAAATATGAAGAAACATACAGACTTCATATGCAAATAAGGTTAAAATGAATTTATTTTGAAACCCAAGTCTACAGAAAATTATGGCAACTTCAAAAATTCATAACTCACTCAAAAATGCTCCGATCCACACAAATAAACTATGCACAGATTTAGAAAAATAGGGAGAATGCAATGATGTTACCCATTCATGCAAATGACCACCACAAGTGCCCTAAATATCCAAAACACCAATTCACCCTTAGGGTCTTGGGCTAGAAATTACAAAGATAAACTTAGCCACTACTTTCGTCTTGAAACCCTTGGAGAAAATATGCAAAATATTCTTTATTCACTACTGAAATAAACTAAAAATCCTTACAAGCACAATGGAATCCTCTATGAAGAGATCCCTCACAATACTCTAAGAGGGTTTTAATCCTCTAGAGGTAAATACTAAGGGTTTTCATCCTTAGAATATTTTTGCAAAAGCTCGAGGCTTAGATACAAATTCATAAAATATAAAATGGTCATAGAATGGCTCTCAAGTAGGTCGACCTCTCCTTATAAAGAAAGAAGACACCTAAAGTGATTTTTTTACCATCCAATCAACAACAATGATTCTTTCTATGCATTTTCTACCCTCCATTTCTTTCTAGGCCAAGTCACATTTTCCTTGGAAGGATACAAAAGACATTTAATACATATTTTCTCTCCCAAAGCTGGCCACATTTTTCCTAGAGGGAATACACAATGAAATGGGCTATTATCCTTTCTAAGTTCCCATTTCCCTTTTAAGACAGTTCCCATTTTACCTAGGATGAATAACAACTTACATTTGGGTCTTTTCTATCCTAGATTTAATAATTGTTAAGTCATATAAACTATGATAAGTGCTCTATATTTTTTTCTTTTATTAATGACACTTTATAATAATTAAATATAACTTAAGTCACCCTTATATTTTTTCCTTTGGCTGTCAGGTTGACAAAATAGCCAAAGGTATTCATCGGGAAGGGATATTATTGTGTGTGTGTGTGTGTGTGTGTGTGTGTGTGTGTGTGCACGCGCAGTGTGTGTTTGTGTGCATGTGCATGTGTGTGTGCACGTGTGCGTGTATGTATGTGTGTGTTTACGTACACATGCACATGTGCACATGTGTGCATTCATGTGTGTGTTATGTGTGCATGTGTGTTGTGTGTGTGTGCACGTGTGTGGGGGTATGTGCGAACATATATGCATGTGTGTGTGGGTCTACATGTGTGCATGTGTGTGTGTGTGTGTGTGTGTGCATGTGTGAGTGCATTTTTTGGGTGTGTGGGTGCATGAGTGTGTGTGTGCGTGTGTGTGTGCATGTGTGGATGTATGTATGTATCTACACACGTGATAATTTATCTTTAACATTATTATTAGGTATGATTTTCATGTTCTATTCATATTGCCTTTATCCATTTAATATCTCATTTGAATAAAGAAAACTCTATCCATTTAAAGTGGATATAGTTTGGTTTTAGCATTTAATAAAAAGAATTTGTGTCTAGGTGTGTGTTCATGTCCATACATGTGTATACATGTGTGTGTGCATGTGAACGCACATGTGTGTGTGCACGCATGTGTGTGAATGTGTGCATGGTTATGTGAGTGAGTGATAAAAATGTGAAATATTTTATTATATGG